>NNCF01129596.1:96252-153915 GCA_002313205.1 Laupala kohalensis
ATTTATTTATTTATTTATTTATTTATTTTAACGTTCACTTGAACAAGTACATCTTTAGATCATAGGATCCCAAATTCCATGGATGACAAAACGAATTTAGCTTCATCTAGTTGTCATTCAAGTTTAGTTTCAACGGATGATAAACAAACAACAGAATGGGAGAAAGGCAACGCTAAATACAAGGTAATCGAGTTCATAGTGATATTGCCAAGGATGAATTTATAGATCGTACTTGAAAGTTTGATTAGCGAATTTCCAACTCTGCCTCTTCCATTTCGGAAGCTTGTGCTCCAGTTTAAACGGATTGTCACTCAAAACGTCTTCCAGTCTGTAGCGTTCACTTCGGGTGAGTGGATCTTTCAATTCGCATTTGGAAATCATACCAGACGAGAAACAGCGGAACAATCGTATCGCATCGAAGGATCGCAGTTGGTGCTTCGCCATCAACAGTAGTTCGCGTTTCAGTTGTCGATGATACAAGATCCGCATCAGGGAATAGCGTTGTCGACATACGACGCAGCTAAATCCAAACAATAATAATAATTTATTAATCTGTAAGTGAGCAATGCTAGGTGGCAGATGGAAAAGAAGATATAATTAGAATATACATAATACGATAATAAGGAATTGAAAACAAACAAACAAATCTTCACCCAAATATCTATAAAATACACACACATGGAATAAAATGCTTAGAAAATTAGTACACAAGAAGCGAGAAAGAAATTACATCTAAGAAATTAAAAAACTAAATTAGGCCCACATGTGTGTATATTCACATACGTACAGAAACACATTTTCACTTTCAAACAGATGCAGACACACACTCATACGTATAAGCACGTTTCAATACACACACATATATCATTGCTCCTCCTATACCCTTAACGTAAAAATAATTGCTATAATATAATTAAAAGAAATTAATAACCATAAAAATAAAACCAAAACAGGATTGCTGTAAACAGTCACGCACACTTCACATCACTACACTACACTGCACTGAACTTCTATTCTCTTTGAGCAATTTCTATACCCTCAGTCTCCATTCACCTCTATTCTGCACTTCACATGTGCTCCTATTTTGATGAAGAGGTTTGCGGAAACATTTCACTCTTTTGGGTAAGTTCGTAAGTGTTGTTGCAGGTAAGTTATTCCAGTCTACAATGCTTCTATTCACAAAGTAGTGTTTACCAATATCCGTTTTCTGTTTCCTACATTTTATTTTACGCATGTGGTCGCCATTCAGGTCATCAGAACCAAAACCAATCATCATTAAAATCCTCCCCCAAAAAGTGTAAATAACATAAATTGAATCTCTTCAAATCCGCGGTTAAAAGCTACCTAGAGCACCAATGCTTCTACAGTGTAAAAGAATTTATGCATTTTAATAAAAGTAAAAGTCGTCTTGTACTTTATCACAACATTGCTGTAGTACTTTCAAAGTCACTGACAACAATTTCAAAACTATTTTCCTGCATGTTTGTATTGTGTGTTATTATTCATATAAGTTCAGTTTCATATGTACTCAACCCTGACACGGTTGCGTACATTAATTATGTAGCACCATCCTGGCCCGCATTCTTTTTTCCGGTTTTCCTTCGGACAGAGGCGGACTTGTTATAGAGACTCGCGAGGCTCTTGCTTAGGGGCGGTATCTTTTGAAACAATAAATATCAAATTATTACAGTTATTTTAATAGTTACGAATTATCAACAATACTTTCCGAATGGTTTATAGTTTTATAATAATACGTACTTGTAAAATGACTTTTCTGTTTTTTATTGAATACAATTATTGTTGGTATATGTTAATACTATAACACGTGTCGAACTATTTTTTTTATCGTAAGGAGTATGTTGAAATGTTAAATCCTCCTCTCCCTTAGAGCCCTTGATCAAAATTGATGGGATGGTCCCTTGCTTGCTTCCGGAGAGTAAATTAGTTTATGGTCCTCCACGTGGTCACATGCAGTTTGTAACTGCCTTTTTGACAATAAATTTATTATTATTAGTGTAAAAAAGTAATCATAATAGAAGAAAATAAAAAAGTTAATGGGTTTATTAACTCATGCTAAAACTGAACCATCTGGCCACATTTTGAGGAGGGAGGAGGGTAACTTAGCAATTTTAAATAAGAACCCTTATTTTTTATTACAGATTCAGATACTACGTGGAAAGAAAAGGAACTTAACGCCTGTAATAGTTTATTAGATGACTCCATTTAAATGAGCCACCCTGTCTATATACATGAAATCATTGGTTCAACGTATAATTAATGATGTTAAGTATGTCTCCTCTTATATAATACTACAAAAATAAAAAATGATCTGGCTAATAATATTAAAAATAGTGAAACCTGATTTCATGTACTAGGAAATTCGGTTGTAATGAAACTTTTGTGAATTAATCACATTTAGCATAAAAATGTTGGCTAATCAAGAAATGATGACTCCAACAGCTCTCACATAAGAACATGGTGCAATAAAACTGACTAACTTTTCTCTCATCCTCATCTCATCCAAAAATAGCTTCAATAGATATTTTGTACTTACTCTAATTTACATTAATGTGAAATAGGTCAACTAATTAAGTATACTGGTACTGGTACTGGTCTAACAATAAAACGTTTGTATTTTCATTTCGTGAATGTGTCATATTAAAGTCACTGTTGTTTTAGTGAAAGGAATAGAAAGTAGCAACTGCGATAATTTTAAAAAGTTGTTGTTTGTCAAAAATAAAACTTATGGTTGATACCATGATTATTGCAAAAAGTATTTAACGATAGTTCACTTATTTTCGTTTCTCATGTAACGAAGGAAAGATAAAATAATATATAGAACGTCCCAAAACTCCAGGTAAGAAATTCTGGGGTGCGCCCCACTCAACTTTCCAATTACAACTCATACAACAAAATCGTGGCACTCAACACCCAACAAAAATTAAAAATTTAAGAATAAAACTTCAAAACAGAAATCATAATATAAAAAAATTAAACAAGATGACTTATTTTAAAAACACCGGTTTCAAATTAATTATCATCACATTATATGGTAAACTCCAAAACACTATGAACATTTTAGATAGCATGAATTGTCATCCACATTAATCTCTTTGCAATAATCTAATAGGCTTACTTAAAACAAGCGCCTTCAAGCGTTTTTTTTTTTTTCATAATTTATTCTCTCTGCATCTGAAAAACGGTGCATCGTACAGAGATGCGGTTTACCAATCTATAAGCAGAATTACCAGACCAATGAAAATGCTTGTATGCATATTCTCAAAATTTTGGATTTTAAGAAACAGGAAGGGGAGCGCGGTGTGTAAATGAAGTCGGAATGATCTGTCAAGAAATTGGCTTCTATTTCCAATGCAATCAAAGTCATATCCCATATTTGGTTTTGATTCATCAATTTGTTCTTGAGTTATCGGGGGAACAAAATTCTTAACATACACACACATAAACACATACTATCATCATCATCAAAGTTTGAAAATAGACTCTCCTGGAGCCAATTCGTAAAGATCTGAAGAGATCTCAAAAACATTTTTCGACCAATTACAATACTTCCATTACACACTCTGTGTAATTGGAAAAGTAAAAATTGGATTATTGTGATAGATCACAATAATTAGAACAAAAATTCATCAAGGTGCATGCCCATAAATGTCTCCCGAAGGAAGTTCTGACCATTAACAGCGATGCAGGTCTCGCACTGACATCATATGGATTGACGATGTATATACTCAAGTTATCGAGAATTTGGGCACTAAAAATCAAATATGTCGGACTCGAGTGATTTCAGGGCAGCAACAACAAATATTTTGGAACAAAGATCCCACACTCGTTAAGACTTGGACTGCCTGTGATTGTCGTTTTGTATTAAAATCAACGTTTGTTAGCACTTGCACATACCATACGGCTGTACCAACGCTATGGAAACAACAGAGAGACTACTGTAAAAAGAATTTCGTTGAAAGTAGATTAATAAATTAAGATTTCTTTCGTTATTTCGTCAAGTTTGGTGGTAGTGAATACAACGTATAAGATGAAAATATCACTAAGTCGAGTAGTACACGATATAGGGGAAATCAATTGAGCAGGTTGGCAATTCTCCCAAATTTGGTAACTTTTGAGAGGGCAGCTAGACCATACCCAGATTCTCGCGAATCTCCGCGACGACGTCAGCGCGAGACCTGTTTCGACCTAATTGGGTGAAAATTGATCATCTCGTGTAATTTCTCTTTTGAACTTTCAACACCTATAATACTTTCTTAATTTCCCTAACAAAGCGATTCACACATTTTTGTCTTGTGTTCTTTCTCTGCCATCGTTTTATTTTCAGTAAAACTGAAAAAGAAAAAAAACTACAAGAAAGTCCCTTCCTTGGTCACTCACCACAGGTGCAAATACTTAGAAGATACATAAACGCAGATCTTTTTAAAATATGAAATTTACAAATTTTAAAATCATCGTAAGTATTAATACTTCTTTTAAATTTATGAAAAAAATCAATTTTTTAAATATAAAAAATGAAAATTATGTTTTACTTTTTAGTAGAGTACTTTTTATATAAAAGCTTCTTAATTTCTTTCACGTTTTTTATTGTGTTGTGTTCTTTTTCTGTCTTGGAGTCATTATATATCCTTCGTGTGAAATTTCCGGACATTTGTACCTTAACGATTTTTCGTTCTTTTGAATGTGCTCTATCATCCCTCCAATTTTTTTTGCGTGGAGTTCTGGGACACTCTTTATTACTGATAGCGATAAATATATGTATTATCTAAATTAAATACACGTCGATATTAAAGTTTAAATTATACCTGAAAAATCACGGGTAACACGTTCTCGTATAATTTATTGACCATGCTTACTATGGAATTGCCAGTCTGGTGTAGCTCGGATGTAAGCTTGTGTCACTTTTATATAATTCTGGAAACTGTGATTTCATTGGGTCTTTCCATATCGATTTTCGATCCTTATCTTTTTCTTCATCACCGGGCAATGCAGCATGATCCATTGTAAAAAATAACTATATAAAATATTTAAAAAAATAAAAGATGAAAACTTATTTCATTGTGGTTCAAGCCACAACTTGAGAATTGTGTACATCGTAATACCCACGGAAACCAAAATCGAAAAAAGGAACTTTATTGTTGTTGTTTTTTCTACTAAATAAACAATGGAACTACCATGTAAAGGTACATTTACACTTGTATACATGTATTGAACGACTTGTGTGAGGTACATGTATGACAACTTTCCGAAGGTGTGCGATTTGAATGAGCTCAGTCACTTTTACATGTACCAATACATGTATACGTCAGTATTTATACTTCGTTTCATTGTAAACACTGACAAAACAGTGTCTATGTCATTTCACAATAGTACCACAAAATCTTTACCCCAGGTTTCTCTTTCTTTAAACGGAACACAATTAAAAACTGTTACGAATACAAAATTCTTAGGTCTCCACATTCAAGACAACCTCAAATGGAATTGTTACGTTGAAAATCTTAATTCCCAATTAAGCAAATTGTGTTATACATTATGAATCTTAGTTAACATAGTTAGTCCACATATTTCCCATTGTATATATTGTGCAAACATTTACTCCCATTTACGTTACGGCATTTCCTTCTGGGGCATTTAACAAACTATTATAAATAAAAAGGATGAAAAACAATATGCATCAAAAGACATTTAATCAGAGAACTATAACAATGACATGATAAAGTATAAGAGGAATTAACATTACCTACATCGTCCGAAGTCATATGGAAAACAATACATATGAGGAAATTGAAACTCTCATTAAGTTCATTTATGAAAATCAGTAATTTTTTTTCAACTATAGGTATAATAGCGCATTAGAAAGTTTTTATTCACGGATTTAAAGGAGTTCACATTATTAATATTTTTTATGTTTTTGGGAAGGGAATTACACAAAATTACTCGTAAATGATGTGGACCTTTTTGACAAAGAGTAGTTGACACGCCAGGAAGATGAATATTAGCAGTACGAGTGTTGTGTTTGTGAACTTGACTATTTCTTCTAAAGCAGGGGCGGGATTTTCATAATTCTATCTTAACTTTTCAAAATTGTTTTAATGAATCTAATTCAGTTGCGTCGCAGTATTCGCTCCTACATGAAAGGAATTTTCGATTTCTGTGCAATCCACTCAATCGATAATGGACATTACATCCCGCTTGTGTTTTCTCTATTGCAAAATAAAGAGCAAAAAACCTGTGCGTCCCCATTCATGTTTTTTTCTTAGGTTACATTTTCTCGGAGAATAGTTGCATGATTTAAATCACCTTCAAAGATAGTAAATAAACTCATAAAATGGTTCATAAATAACTGATTTTCTTTTATGTAAGGACGTTTTCTTTTACGGATTCACAAAGTGACTACCTCACCGCCATTAACTCTCGTCAAAGGCATAAAACCAGCTGACAAGGTCGACAGGAAGCTGTGATTAATACTCACAGTCTTTAAGAGTACCAACGCATTCTCAATTTTTCTCCGGTAATGCGCTTTCGTAAGTGAACGGAACAGGTGAAACCCTATATATAATAAATTACTTTCATCTACCATTAAAACAAAAACTCAACACTAAAAATAAACATTTAGCGTTATTGCTTCAGTACTCGACATTTTAATATCAAAATATTACTACAACTTGCTTCTATTTTCGATATATGTTGAAATCGGAACCTCTAGTTCAGTATTTTTCCACAATATCTTTCTGTTGATCCGATTATTTTTTTAAAATAAAAATTATCGATTTCCAGCTTTAAAAAATATATACTCAAGACGTCTTTTTTCATTTCATGTTAATTAATTATTCGCAATATTATAGAAACATGTTGTACATTTGTAACTAAGAAAATTGTTTACCGAATTTTGGGGATTCCAAAACGAAATTTATTTCTATCTCTGCCTGGTTGCTATCTTTCCACGACTAAACCACTACACCTATCTTGATGAAATTAGACTAGAAGATAATACTTGCTCAGAAAGCACGTAGCCTAATTTTTATTATTAAAACGTGTAAAAAGAAAGATAGAAAATTGTTTTTGACTATAAATGTTGATGAAATCGGGGAAAACTTTCATCTTAAGAGAGGTGTATTCGCTTACGGTCAAATGACAACTATGAGAGGCAATATGGTTTGAGTAACCCTGATTGGCGCGCCATTTCCGTAGTTCAGCTCAGGGACATTCTCGAAGTCGTAATATATCTATATGTATGAAAGCCAAGTATCACTCACTGATGAAATGTGAAAATAATCGAAAATGACCGATATTAGTACTCAGATCATAATTTCCGGACCTCAATTAATAGAAATACTCCCGATGATACTTAAGTCCACGATCAGCCCCTATACAACCCTACCACCTGTTGAAAATGGAGTTACCATGTAAAATTATCGGAAATGACATGCGTGACGAGTCCATAGGTTTCAGCATCGCTGAGGTGATAGTGACATCCTGACAGTAAGTGTGAATTTACGTTTCTAGCTCAAGGATGGTCTCATCCAAGGATTTATTTATTTTAGTTGTCGGAGGTGAAACTCAAACGTTGCGTACTATCAAGTATTGTATTAAATTTGTATTATTATGAACTTGTCAAATTAGGATACAGTACAATTGTTTTTAAATACCAGTCGTTATTTTTTATTTTACAATTTCGATAGATTTTATTTTTTCTTGAGAAAAAAATCGAAAAGAAACCCGAGGAACGTCGAATAATCAACTAATAATGTATAGTTATTACTGAAGTTTTCATTATGTTTTTATAGTCTCACTGAAGTATTTATTGTTCTGTTCCATCTTCGTTTGCAAGAAAGAACATTAAAATAAGGGTTGTAGTAGCCTATGCTACGTGACCCTGTAGTCACAAATCCCTGTGAAATATTAAACTAAAAGGTTCCTAACCAATAGCAAAATTTAAGTTTTATAGTGGTAATATTGAAAGTTTATATTCCTAGAAAGAAAAAAATTTAGTTTTATCACTGGTCAAATCTGAAAAGTTGTGTACAAATGCGCTCTTATAGTCGAAGAAATGTTATTAAAAATAGTAGTGTTAAAATACATTAATTTAAAATAGCAATTAAAGAAGGAAAAAATCAATCATCATCAAATTTGACTCTCGAAGTCCCCCTCAACACGGATCTGAATATTGAACAATGATATCTTATTCTTTGATTTTTGTACAATTTTGCACAACAATCGAAAAAAATTGTTAAACTATTGTTAATTAACATTTCGATGAAAATATAATCAGCCCCTCCACCTCCCTATACATGGTTTCAAAAATTGAACGGTTTTATTATGTAAGGGTTAAGCATTAAAATTCTGTAGCAAATTCATTTAAGATTGAAAATATTTATAACGGATAATTTTCAACTATCTGAAATTTAGTATCTACTCAAAATTCATACTTCTATGATGTTTTATGCATTTTAAAAATGTGACTGACCATAACATCATGATATGCATCCTCATAATTTTACGGAACCTCACGAATTTGAATAAAAATACTTGCAAACAAGTATGTATTGTGACCCTTTGTATTTATCGGTCACTTTAAGGTATTATGTGCGTTAGAACGACTAGACTTAAGTACCCCAAAAATGTTTTAAATTATAGTTTGAACCACTCTCCAGTGGCGATGAATTTTCATACCCATACAGCGCAAAAAAAATTTTTTTGACTTTAAATTACTATGGGCTTATATGGAGAAACTTTCGCGGGCTCATGGTTTTTTTATATTCTGGCAAAAGTACCGGCTTAATAAAACGAATAAATATATACTAAAACATAGCAAATGGAAATAGGAACGCAATGATGTTAAGATTCTCATTCCTTAAGAGGCGTTTTCGAGAATAATTCACCAAATTCTGTTCTAACGGAAAACGGCAGCCACATCACGTAATTGAAGACAATGCGACCTGTATCAAAGAAGGAGTCAAACGACAATCTAAATTTATTATCGAGTTTTAAAATCACAAAATAATTGTTTTCATCTAATACAAAAAAATAGTAGATTGAATTATAATTAATAAGAACTTCTTTGGTGAATATTTTCAAGTTTCGTGAATAATTGGCAACTTGATTTCAGTCAACGCGCACATAATATCTTCACTTACCCACAAAAAAAAATACTCAGTGTTAATTACAAGAAATCCCCTTAATATGAATGGCGAACATATAAACGCCCAAAAAGTTAATACTAAGTATAATTAAAATGTCAACTGTTCCCTTCAGTCGACGAGATCAATGGGATAGCAGCCTTCGCCTCTAGATGGTCCACACCTGTACGCGTCTGCCTGCACGGCTCAGCCTCACCGGTCCTGACGCTGAACTACGCGCACTCTTTATCACTGCAGCTCTGGCGGCCGACTCGCCGCCCCTCACGCGGTGTTTCGCGCTGCAGACTCATCCCGTTCGGTCACCTCTGACCAGTTCTTATCTGATCCTAATACAGGAATGTCTCACATTGTATCACTCGGTGAACCACTAATTACTTGGTTCTTCCACTTTCATTAAACGACTCGCCACATAAGCGTTCAAAACTGAACTGTCCAGCCACTCCCTCCTTCGTCTTCTTCCACTATCTTATCTCAGTTGTATCAATATACACCAATAAGAAAAAGAAATTGGTATGGTATATGGTATGGATGATTGGTACAGTATATTATTTCTTAATTCTTATTTTTAGAAATGAACTCTTTGTAATTGGAATTTTACTTAAATTTTTGTCATACATAATTTTGCAAATAACGAACAGTTTTGAATAAATTACGCTAAAAGTTCTCATGCGCTCAATTATGCCAAACACATGTGTACAAACGGAGCAGATTCAATCGTCTTGAAAGGTGAAGAAATTGGAATCTTAAAAGCTGGAAAAGTGAACTCCTGAGACTCTCTTTCCGAAAAGGTGAGGTCTCGTAACAACTCGGAAATTCGAGGTGTTGGTGGTAAGTCTGGAAAACTGAGTATCACTCCACTGACTGGTATAGTTTTGTCGGCAAAGTCGAGTCTGTTCACTGAATACGGTATTGGCAACAACGCGCGTGACTAAAATGCAACGCTGGCTGAATATTCAAAACATGGTTTTATTTATCAATTGATGGAGGCTGAGTAAATAGTTTTAAGCGTTTAAATTTAATTGCAGTGTGATTATGGCATTCTTCTGAATGCGACAGTATAAATTTTATTTCTTAATAATGTCTCCGGTCGTTTATAGCAAGTTTGGAAAGAATTAAAAACTCATTATATTTTGCATGTAGATGCTTGAAATTAATAAATATTGTCACAAATACGACAATGATCATTCGCTAAATAAGAATTATTTTTGTCATTCTTAATTTATTTTATAAGAAATAATGAAGTCGACGTATCGGCGAAAACCGTAAAAATATTACGCTTTTTGAAATATTTTAGATTTAAAAAAATTAATATTCATTTTCAAAAAGAAATTTGTGACTTGCTTATATGCACAACAAAATGACAAATCCAATGGTGGTAACTGTGTTCTTCTGCATTTTTTTTGTACCTTCCACTGCTATTAGAAATCAGGGGTCTATAATAAAAAACTCCGATAGTAGTTTGAGTTCTGTATTGGCCTTCGTAGAATTGTCGGGGTTCAAATTGCATACCACATACTCGATCTTAGTTCTGCAAAAGCGCAGTCCGATAGGCTCGAGAGCTCTTCTCTGTCGGTCTAAATTTTCCTGTAATTTGTAAATACTGCGTGATGTTAGAGTCACGTCATCCGCATACAAAAGGTTCCAAGTTAAGGATTTCTGAATTTTCTCCGTTAGGTAGTTCAAGACGATGTTGAACATCAGGGGACTTAGAGCACCCACTTCGATGTCGAAACTCTCGGACAAGCCAGCTGGACTTCTGATATCAAATAAATCAACGTTTGAAAAAGAATTTAAAAACAGTCGATTGTAAAAATAGATGAAAGTGCAAAATATGTATTTTCGCCAGAGGTGCGAAATAAGATTTTAAGGTAAACTGACTGTAGAAGAAAGCTCGATGAGCTACATTTTTTTGTCGGAGGTTTTTCATGACAATGCTCTCCTGGTTCAAGTTCCAAAAAGTTTAAATTAGTGCAACTTTTGAAAGGTTCATTATTAGATTAGTCAGGAAATATAGAATTTTGTCACATAATCATTGCGGGAGTAAGAGGTTTGGCGAATGCAAATAGATTAACTCACATTTTTTTGCAATTCATTATCGTTGGCAATTTGTGTAAGGCGAAATAATTTTAGCCAAAGTATACTACAGTACGCAGATATTTCTACGAGGCGACACAACAACTCTTATCCCTATGATAGGTACTGTTAGTGCAATAGCATTGACTATTATTTGCAAACTAAAATTATCTACGTAATCAGTTAAGTCATTATCAATATATCTTTTCATTGACTCTCTTGAAGTTCTCTACAATGAATCTGAAATTAAATTTTTAATACATTGCTAGATTTGATACTTTTTATCGCAAATTTCGTTTAATAAATTCTTTTATTCCAAAATGATTTTGAAACGTTCAGTTTTTGAAACCATGTATGGGGAGGTGGAGGGGCTGGCGATATTTTCATCTTCATTTATTTTAAATTTGGTTAACAACATTTTCGAGTGTTGTACAAAAATGTACAGAATTCAATTGTCCAATTTTAGAATCCGTATTGGGGGGCGGGGAGGCTGGCGACATTTTCATCATTATTTGTTAGAAACAGATTGTTAACAACAACTTCATGCTTTGTACAAAATTCTTCTGAATTTACAGAATAAGGTACCAGTGTTCAATTTTTGGATTCATGATAGGAGGCTTGGTGAAATATTTCCCCAACCCCCCCCCTTTTCGATTATTAATAATTAGTGACCGCGACTTGTACAAAATTCGAGTTTGCTTGTACAAAATTGTACAAAACTCCTGTACATTTGTTTTTTAGATTCGCGATATGGACATCTCTGTCTTAGAGGTCTTGGCCGTAATCGATGAGATGGTCCCTTCATTGTTTATTGTCCTCCACATGGTGATACTGCTTTCTCTGTCAATTTTATTATCATTATTAACTGTGGCGCATGTGTTTTGGGATTGTGAATTGTATGTGGAAGAAATAGCATGGTATCTATTTAGACTAAAGTATAATGAAGAAGTTAAACACAATTCAGGAGTTGTCATACGTTAATATAGATAGAAGATAAATAAGATGTGTAAGGATAACATACGAGTTCTGAGAGAAATTCGGGACGGTTTGATTTGCTAGTTAGCGGGAAAACGTCGTAAGGGACGGGAAATTCCAAGAACCAGCTAGTGGCTAAGTGATGCTGTCCACAAAAATATCATGATGTGGCAAACCATCAAGGATGTACGGAGAAGAAGAAATGATGTCTGATATAAATCTATGCAAAAGACTAAAAGACGAAAATACATTAAATAAAAGGAGACAATGGACCCGACGTTTAATATATGTTTGTAATGTCTTCGGATGTAAATATGACATAAAACAATACATGAAAAAAAATCTTATTCTCCGGTCAAAAGTAGTCAATATTTTTTTGTTTTCTTGTTTTTTTTTCAAATTGTCATGCACGTAGAATAGGAAGTAAAAAATAAGTGAGAATGATAATGGAAGTCCAAGGGCTGCTGCGCAACAGAGCCGCGACCCCCACACACGCGATTCCGGCGTTGAGAGAAACGACCGCAAGCTTTATTGCCGGAATCGCCTTGAAAGATTGGTTAAGGTCGGGAGAACGAACATTCACGGAAAAAGACTGACTGAGAAGCAGCAGAATAAAAGGAGGTTATGGTCGATAGAGGAGAATTATATTACTTGGATGATATTGTTCGTGCGAGAATCAGGTCTTATTAGTTTACGTTTATTAAATTTTAATTTACGGCATACATGTGAATAATAAAAGTTAATCTATCACAGAAGTAGAACTCTTACATAAATACATATAATTTTACGAAAATGGAACAGTTTTAAAATAATATATTTTTGGCGGTAATTTATATGAAACACTCTTTATTAAGTCACATTAGATTTAATCTGATTCATTTAGTATCCGTTGAGGTTCTTTGATCTCGATAGAATAATTTTTGGGCAAAACAATTATTTTTAGGTATTCCCTTACCACAAATTAATAATGCTATGAGGATAGGAGTCGATTTATACACTATAATAATATACACAAATATTTCTTTTTCTTTTTCTGGTGTATCAGGAGAAATTTTCCGCAGATTCGAGTTTTCTTGCAATGTAACATAAATCACTCAAATATGATTCAAGTTTTTAAAGTTGAAATTTTTTAAAAAAATTTATTCGCGCAAAACCGGAGTATGTTAGTTGAAATGTTATAAATTAATCACCAACAATAATAGATTTCTCCCATGATGAATATTTTAATTAATCAAAAGCATTGCGATGCGGTATAATTGAGTCCGCTAAATGAAATGCAGTGTTAAGTAGTACTGCGGAAGTTGCGGTATAATTGAGCACGCTAAATAAAATCTAGTGAGTATGTATGTATTTATTTAATATTTTAATCAATATTTAATCAAGGATTAAATGCGTTTTTCATCGCGTTTTCTTAGAAAAAAAATCACGATTGCTCGGTTCCCCTTGCTGAAAGGTTTTTCAACTCTCCCAGAAAAATTAACTATATTAAAGATAATACATCAATATATGGTTTTATTAAACATTTATTATGTGCATTTAGGAATGATCTTCGGTGGAATAGACCATTATGTAGTGAAGAGGAAGAGTAAAGGACACTGCCAATTTCAAAACAGTCCGGGATGACCTTTGACATACTCTCAAAATGCAATGTTACCGTGTCAAAAATATTTTGAACAAGGCCACATCTTGTAGAAAGATGTATCGTTTTCATCAGAAAGGGAAACGAAGCTTTATAATAATTCAGTGCATTATTTATTATCAGTTTACTATAAAATAAATGTTTTGTGTGTTGCGTATTGCATACTCAATGCATAATGAACCTGCCCAGCGATCTATTTATAGATCGGTTTATTATCGATAAAGGAAATGCAAGAAGGACTTTTTGTTGTAATTTCTATCGTCCTACAACTTACTATTGCTAACTGTGGAGATATTAAGCGAATTAAAGATAAAAAATAATTTGGGCGTTAATGAGTTAACGAAATTTATAGTAATTAACAGTTTTTTTACTTCTAATAGTGATATTTGTCACGAAGAAAATTGTGCATAGGAGTGGAGTATTTTGTTTAAGGTAAAGACGAATTCGACTTTGCACGTATTCTGAAGTGATTTGAGAATACCAGATAAATTACATAAAATACATTAATAAAAGTACATTAAACGTGCAATGAAAATGTAAACTTCAAAATACGTCAAGATTTCATGTAAACGAGATTTGATCTTTGACATAACAAAGTTAGACGACTTGAAAACCGTATTTATCCTTTTTCGTCAAGCGAGGAAATTGCACTCCATTTATGTTTTGATAATTTTGTCAGGTATTCCTGTATCGAACATTGTAAGGAGATAAAATTATATTAATAAGGGAAGGTCCCAAGGTGTATTACTCCGATTTTTTTCAATACCACATTATGTAGCCAAACCAACGTCATTTTTTTACGTTTCATTAAACTTCTAATACCATAATTTTTTTGCTACGGGTTGCAACCCTTACTTTTGTAAAAAAGGAAAACCTTTTTGTTGAGGCATTAAATGTAAAATTCATTATAAATTTAAGATGGAACTAATTGAAGTTGGGATGTTCCAGGATTTTTGAGAAAATTGCAGTTAAAGGTTTAAAATTACTCCTAAAGTAACCCAAAACGGCTCCTGTTAATTCTTTAAGAAACGCTCCATTATCTATTCGACAGACGAAGGTGCCGAAACAGTTTCTTCAAACATGTGACTTTTTTTTAGACAAATAGAAAGCAGAACGTAATAAATATAAAAGAATCACCTTGGAGTCCCATGGAGTCTGCTTGGGTGGTTCTGATTTACTTGGTCCGGCATCACCCGTTAATGATATCATTGATACCGTGGAATTGCTCGCGAAGAACATGACCAGGTTTTTTAATCGTCCTCGGAGTATCCAAGGAATTTGATACGCTAACTTATTTGTCGTCGAACCATTCGGACTATGACGTAAGCAAAAACCGTCGAGATAACCATCAACCCGAACAGCAGAATCACTGTCATGAACATAAAATTCGTCGACTGCATCTTGGGAGTACTTCCAACAGTTGTGGCGATACGCTTCTTGTACACACATATTTTGGAAACCTTCCCACTTTTTTTGGTTACAGTTGCAGGAATATCAGCTAGCAACGTGTTAGATGTAATATTAGGCTACGTAAGTTCAATGGGACTCGTGGAAGACTCGTTTTTCTACTCACCATATCCATGTTGGGTTTTACTTGGATTTTACGTTCACTGCTGTAACTAGTCAATGATTTTTTAATGAATTTTTACATTTTATTCAGTATTTAAAAAAATAATTTTAGTACATTTTTCTCACAACCCATTGATACACAAGTAATTGTTTTCGATTATTCTTAGAAAACATCTCAAATATTTCGAGTAAATGTCAAGAAATTGTTCCATGGTATATTTTAATTTCTATTCTTTTATTCATGAAGTCTTCCTGAGAGACTATAGTACAGTAAAAATATACATTTTACCTAGAAAAAGGTCGTGTAGATCTAATTTTTTGATATGTTACTTGTGCTGGGACTTTCGACTTCGGTGCGCTACCTGGCGCAGAAGAAACGTCAAAATCTTCGCCGCCATCATTGATTAATAGAAATAACTCCCTAACGATGCATTTCTAAAAAAATATTAAATGTTTTTAGTACATGCAATTTTCCTATGAAATTCTGTACCCAAAAATGGAGCCATTCGATTGAAGCGAGGAAAGGAAATAACCTGCGACAATGAATGAGCTATGGACGCACTCATATTTGTTCTGTGAGGACATGGAAGACAATAGTAGAGGCTCAAGGTTAAAATCAACATTGCACCCAGTAGTGACTTATTAGGTGAAAAAAATAAAATAAAGATAATATAGCAAAAATCATGTTTAGGTTGAAATGTGAATTTAGTGTTATTTCAATTCTTATGATTTTTAAACACTATACTCTGAATAATCTATAGTTCGATTGTAACTTGTACTTGTAAATTTTTTGCGTTAAATTACAAACATATTGACATTCTATTAGTATTATAACTCGCAGCTAACTTTTCATCTTATCTAGGAACTTTTGCTGAAATTTTTGAATCCGCCTCTGCCTTAGGGCCCTTGATCGGAATTGATGGGATGGTCACTTGCTTGCTTTCGGAGAGTAAATTAGTTTATTGTCCTCCACGTGGTCATACGCAGTCAGTACAGCTTTTTTGACAATAAATTTATTATTATTATTATTATTATTATTATTATTATTAAATGTATAATTAAATATGTAGCTTTAGCATAACACATTTGGTACATTGTCCTTACTATCTGAAATTAAAACAGACAGATAATTTTGAGTGATACAAACTTGGAAATTTGACAGGATGTTGCATTTGTATAGTAGTGGCTCACTAAAAAAGGATATTTAGAAATACACTTGTTAAAAGCGTCAATTGGGTGAAATGTAACTATTCCTACATTCATTATTTCTATATTTTACAATCTAATAAAATATCACATAGACTTTTGAAGGCAAACGTTAATTGTAATATATTCATACGGGTAACTGGGTTTTTCAATATTTCGTATTTAATGGGTGCGAAGACAGATTTTTTGCCGATATCCTAACGAAGCGGTATAGTACTTTTGCTATATGTTACGAATTTCACGAGATATACATCGGTTGTTCTATGAAAAGATTGATGAATAAAATATCTAAAAACTAATTTTTGAAAATTTCTTTATTTTATGGATGAAAAAGTGTAAAGATGCATCGTCCTCAATGAAAGACAGGTTCATTGAAGCAGATCGAAAAATATTATAGAGTATTACAGATTTTGATGAGATGCTGCTTAAATATTTTAAAGACTCACTAAGAAAAGGTTTGTTCAAATTCAGGTTTGAAGGGGATGAATAAGAGCGCAGAGTGTTTTTCAAAATTTCCCTAGACATTACGAACTATTTAAGATATCTTCATGGTTTTGAATTTCTACACTTACGAAGTATAGCCTTACGAAGTTCTTATGAAAATATAGGCCTAAACCGTAACACAACTGCAGAAACAGTCTTGTGAAGCCGGGCAAGATCGGCTTGCTGTTTACTAATTCGATTTAAAAAACAAAAAAATATTGCAAAGGAAAGAGTCGGTACGCTGTAAGAATGGAACTCTTCGACAAACAAATATTTTTAAAGTCGATGGGTTGGGATACTGGTTGTGTGGGAAAAATTACATCCATTTCATAATTATCTCATAATTGAATTTTTATTGGTCAGAGAAGGATCAAATGTAATTAAATTTGTAAAATTGAAATATGAAGCGAATTTATGAGATGGACGATAATAAACGATTATTACGAAAATGACAAACGCACGCGCAGAAGTAATTTCTTTCTCGACTCACGATGAGACAATTTAGGAAATAATAATTCATTGTAGATGTCATGTTAGATGAAATTATATGTCCCATTAAAAGTCAATGATTTCATGGAGTCTGGAATTACGATAACTTGAAGTACCAATGATAATGTGCCCTTGGCATATACTCGCATGTTTTGTCTAAGAGTAGGATTCCGATGCGTGTTTGTCTTCAACGTCGACATTAGCATCGTAAAATCGTTTTTAAGTAATAACTTTTCTCAAAGTGACTCTCTTTTACAAAAAAAATGTGTGCGCCCTGTCAGGGATACTTTGTTCCGAAGTATTGTATTACTGGTTTAGTAAGCTTCCCCAGCGCGTAAGATACTTTACGTCGACCATTCCCCTAACAAAAAACGTAGTTTTCAGTTACTGAGGTCAATGAAGGAAACGATTTAGTTTTTTCTTCGCTACCCTGCAAATAATGCTTAACTGGTTGCTATGAAAATGGATCTGCAAAATTAATTGGATGACATTTCATGAAAATGTTGGAGTTTATTTTGTATTTCAATAAAAAGGGTAAAATGAATTCTTCCCACAATGACATTATTCTAGATCCATTTTGCATACCAAATACTCTGAAAACGCACGAATGGGTTGAGGAATTTTTGGAGAAAAAAGGGGTGTTTTGTTTTAACCGTTTATATTCAGAATATTTTATATGTTTGAGTAGTTCATTTCTTGTTCTTGCTTGTCTGAATAATGACTTAAATTTTAAGTTCTTATTTTATACTTATTAGTACATTGCTCAATTATGACAGTCACTAATTCAGCACGTCATTTTTACGACAGAGCTACATATGAGACTGCGTCAAGAGAGAGTGTGGCCGATCACCGAATGCCGCCATTTTTTCGTCATGTTGATACGTTATTCGAATGTACATATAAAGACTCTCTTTCGGAAAAGATTAATTAATTAGGTGTAGTTCAAATAAACTTTATTGTCAAAAAGTAGTTGCAAACTTCGTACGATCACGCGGGGGCCAATAAACTAAGTTTTGATTCTAAAATACACGTAAAAGTATTTTGACACAAATTTATTACAATGTATTTAGAAATCCATATGAATTTAATTGCATTAGCTCCAATATTACGGGAAATGGCGGAAATCTGGACTCTGCTGTTTATAGAATAAAAGAGAGATCTGTTAAGTAAATCAGACACTATCCGCTATTGATTGTTGCCCACTATTGATTGTTGTGTCAAATTTGCATACCGTCCCAAAAAGGATTATATCCTCGGGATATAATTATTATATCCTCGGAACTTTAATTATTATATTTGTACTAAAAAATGGATTAATAAAGAATTCATATCATACTTTCAGTAGAATGCTTGAAGTAAATCACATACCTCGGGTCTATAATCCGCAACATTGGTCTGTCCAAACAGTCACATGCTGTATTTCTTGTCCCCTAACTAAATTGCTAAATTCGTATTAGTTTAATAAAGTTTATATTACATTTTTACCAATTCCAACATCCTTGGAAACGCCGTAATCACGATGAACAATAAAAATGAATGGTCATATTCGTTTATTTACAAATCGTGTTTTTTCTTCCAAAATTCTTCAGGGCTGTGTGTGGCACCATTTGGGTTCAGAAATATGAACTTACGATAATTCGAATTTGCATTGTATTTTAAAGCAAATTACAAAAAAAAATGCATAAAGATTACGATTCTTCCAAAGAATAAAATAATATCTTTTTTATGATACCTCGTTATCGGGGACAAGTTATACTCTTAAGTCACGAAACTTTGCCGAGAATTATGCAATATGGCTGCCTAACACGTGTTGCCAACTTCTACGAAATCAAGTTGTATCCAAATAAAGTTGTCACAAAAGCGAATACAACATAGGTAATATTCGTTCCACATGTTCAACGCAGAAGGAACAGAATGGCGATACAAGAGTCATCAAGTGCATTGAATTGATGGCCGATATTGGCGATATATTGAAGTTTTCAGAAATTCGAATATCCTGCTAACACAATGCGGGGTACAAATATTATTGCTCTTATGGACGACGGCGAAGTAAAAGAGCCTTGATCTACCAACATCAAGCCAGTTACACTGACAAAAGATATTAAATTAAGTAATAATTTATTGTCAAGAGAGCTGTTACAAACTAGTTATTACCAAGTTGAGAACAATAAAGTAATTTACTGCGAGTTATATGCAATAAACTGAAAAACGACATTGCGGGTAAAATGTAAAGTAATGATACTCGTTGTAAATGAATAATGAAGAAATAGTAAGATATGATGTCATATTTAAAGCTGTATCTGATTTTTCAATGAGCTCAATTTTGATTTAGACTCTAAACTTCGTTAAATGTTTAACATTTCAGTGATTTTAATTGAAGTTTAAGTTGCAAGTGCGTATATATATATATATATATATATATATATATATATATATATATATATATATANATATTACGCAATACCGTGCTGGGATGGGAATTTTAAAACTTACATAAAGAAACTAAGAACTACTCCAAATCGCATAATTAGAATAACTGCCCATAAACAAAAAAGTGACAGTTAATTCCTGACGTTTAGTCAATTAAATATTCTATCAATTCAGCATGTGCTTGTTATTAAAGTCTTACGATTTTTTATGTCAAAAGTGGCAATACAAGTACTGCGAACAAAAAGGATTTTCAAACAATCTTTTCACTACGTAGGACCAAAATTCTTCAACTGTTGCCGCGAGAAATTAAAAGTAGTTTTTCATCAAAATTGAAGGAATAGCTATTCACATTACCAGATTCAACGTTTTTAAATTTTTCCTTAGCTTGAGAAATTTGAATATTTCTTAAGTGTGAATAGTGGATAACGAATTTAATTTATTTATGTTGTTATTTTATATGGTTAAAATAAAAAGGATTTCATTCTTTTTGTTCCTTTGTACCTGCAAATTGTATAAATTGTCTAACTGAAGTAATAAACTGTTTCGGGTTCCTTACTTGGGGAATTAGCAATCCGCCCAACACTCCCTGACATCCCACGAGCGGGCCGGGACACATTGATTGGAACACACAAATTTAGAGCATTTGGATATTCAAAATGATTTTGAACAGAAAACAAAAAAAGTTGTTGATAGCAATATGAGTTCTTTAAAAATTGACGAAGACACGAGAACGGGACGAATGAATGAAGATGAATGGTCTAAAGGATGAAAAGAATCTGAATATGACAGAAAATGAGACAACGATATCAAGAGACATGATTGGACGCATAAAAAATTAAGCTATTTTGTTGAAAAAATATTTCTAAACGATATGAATTTTTAAATTTTTAAGACTTTTCGGAAACCTATACCTGCAGGGCTCATGCGTTTTTATGAAATATTGGAATTAATATGTACGAAAGTATGAAATGAATTAGGTCGTAAAAGGAAAAATGAAGGGGTCGTTAAAACATGTATCGGGAGAAAATCGCGACATAAAAGCGGAACGAGCGGAAGAGAGAAGAAACACGGATGCATCCCAGAGGGTAAGGTAGAATTCTGAAAGAACGAACTTTTTCCGTGAGTAAAGAAAGTGCCCGTGGGATGTAGGTTGTTGGCAGTAGGAAGCGTTAAACATCGATAGTCAGACTATAGAAATGTATCGATGTTTCGTGTAAAGACTATCGAATAACATCGACAGTCTTTACATCGATAGTAGGTATTCTATGATTTCAATATTCTTATATTCAATAGCCCCTTTCCCCCCGCCCACCCCACAACACCCCTTCACTTTCCATATAATGACCTCCGTTCGGCGTACTCTGCGCATTCGCCAAAAATATTCCTCAATACTCAGGTACGTAATTTTGTCGGTTTGCTCACTCTGTATTTGTTTTCTTTTATTCATTTATCATTGTTCTTTCCTTTCTTTATTTCAACAACAACCAAAAATACACTTCTTTCGATACTGTTTCACCCAATTATTGTATACTTTCATATTATGTTTCTATTTTTATTATTGTCATTTTATGTACATTTATATTTTTCAGTGTATGTTACTGACGATGGCTGCTATGCAGCCGAAAAAGCTTTATACCAATAAAACAATGAGCAACATAGAAACGCCTTTTAATTTATCATGCAACAATCATGTATATATAAATTTTACATTTTAAATTAGAGTCATAATTTATCAGTAGTTTAATCAATAAGAAAATTTAGAAGTATTTATCGTTTTAATCACAACTTTTCATAGTAATTTTACACTAATAATTATATATTAATAATAGTTTTAAGTTTGCTTCTTGCATAATTTTAGTTTAACTAGGAATTTTGTTTCGGGAAAATCAATTCATCGTTTAACGTTTTCTAGTTGGCAGGAGGCTCCAAGGGACGCCGTGGCGAATACGCTGAGTGACTGGGCTGATTACCCGTTAGGCAGATTAAAGGCGCGGAACACCTATCTTGAGACAGACACCAAGCGGCCAAAAGTTAGAGATGTAGCCCATTATGCGTAACAGATGGCATACCAATTATTGTCGGTTCTATATCATTTATGGATAATATATTAATCAATAATTTAATATATAAAATAATTTTCTTGTAAATGGTTTTAATTTTACGAATGGATTAGTTGTCTCATTTTAATCAGACTACTAAAAAATTATAGATTTGACTAAATGCTAGTAAAATTAAAAAATCTTACTATTTGAAAACAATAACTATTTGAAAATTATAAATATTTACCCACTCAGTTACGCGGTATGGACATACAGAGGACAGAGAACGTACCTCAAAACAAGTCAACAAATCTAAAAAATCTGGAGTATGCCTCTCACAACTTTCCAATTATAATTTATTATAAAAATTTGTGGCACTAAACACCGTAGATAACACGAAAAATTTAAGAAAAAAGAAAAACACTTCAGAAAAGAAATCATAATATATTATAATTATTAAACAAGATGACAGATTTGAAAAATCAATCAGTTTCAAAATATTGATCATCACACTGCATAGTACACTCCTAAACTTCATAATTACACATTTAAGTATAGATTGCATGAATTATCTTCCACATTAAACTCTTTGCAATAGCTGATTTTTAACAAAGTGCCTCCAAGATACGTAAAACAATTTCGCTGTTTCTCGAAATTACTCGTATGCGGTTTATCAATTTGTACGCAGAATTTACTAACCAATTAAAATAATTCTATGAATATTTTCAAAATTTTCAATTTTGAGAAACTGAAGACGGAGCGCGATGTGTAAATGAAGTCGGTATGAACTGTCCAGAAATAGGCTTCTATTCCCAACGCATTCAAAATCATATCTCGTATTTGGTTTTGATACATCCACTTGCTTGTGAGTTATCGGGGAACAAAATTCTTACCAAACACACACACTTACAAACATACAATAGACATCATCGCCAGAATTTGAAAATGGAATGTCCGGGGACAATTCGCAATAATCTGGAAGAGATCTTAATTTTGTTTTCGATTACAATACTTTCCTTACACACCCCGTGTACTTGGAAATTGAAAACAGTATCGCAAATGACACACCAGAAATCAAAGAAAAACGCACAAAAATGGTCCGAACATAAAAATAATAGTGGAAGATCACAAGAAGATGAAGTATATGTTCAACGCAAAAAAGCGCAGATAGCAGAGTCGGCGGAAGATCAACTGATACGATCACATCAGAGTGGAGTGCTGCCAGATGTGAAATGTATATTGACGTTGACGTGAAGTGCTACAGATAAAATAAGGAGTACTACCTTCTACAACCCAAATCAGTAACCCTGCAGTTAACATCTACAGTTTAATTCACTGATGCACCAAAAAAATAAAATAATAGTTTAGGTACATTTTCTCTTCTTATTATAATTTAAAGTGTATTGGGGCTAGAATTGCACATTCAAGAAAGTTCCACGGTGAACCCAAGTTTGGTACTATGCCAAAACACCTATTTTAAATCAAGTTGTGAACCACTTTTGCTCCATGATACTGTGGAGGAGTTGAATCGTCACTGGAAATTCGTCTGAAACGGTGGAAAGTTCTTGTATCAAATCGTCGAGTCCTTCTCTCAAATTCGGAAGATCTTCTTTCGAGTTGGTAATAGTTTTCGTCAATTCTGATGCTTGTACATAATCATACGAGTTACCCAAATGTTTTATGATATCCAAAATGGCAGGAGATAACTCTGAATATCTTCCTATGAATGTTAGAAACTGGTAAAAGTCAATGGTTTCACAATTAGGCAAACTACTATTTATTATGTTATCCATTTCTTCATCTGTCTCTTTGTTCCCGACATCTCGTAGAATTTCTTTGAGTTGGTTGATTGTGATGGTTAGGGATATGTCCCCAGCTCTCAACATGAACATTTTTCCGTATTCGAGTAAGAGATTTGCAATAAGTCCAAGTAGGTTCGCCATACTTTAAACCAACAAGAAAACATAAAGTTTTACTATACACTTCTTATACTTGAATACTGAGAATATTTTCCTTTCACACAGCACACGTCAACCTGCCGGTTCGATTTATAAACTTTTTCTACTTCGAGTGGTTTGATAAGATGTTATGTGACGAATTTATCACACGCTGAGTCGTATCTTCTACATAACAAAGACATGAGGTAAGAAAATGTGTTCCGTGTTAATTAATTTAACGATGATTAAATTTGACGTACTACACTATTTAAACATTATTTTTAATAGAATTCCAATAATTTATATAATATAATTTTCTTTGCTGCAAAGCATTTCATTTGTAGAATATTTGAAAATATCAAGTGCTTTTATAACCTACTGCTTTTATAACCCAGCGTTGCCCGGAATTCTTTTTACTTGTTAGTCCAACGAACCTATTTGACAGGAATGCAGGTCGAATTGTCGCTTCCGAGGCAAGACAACGCCGGCAGCACGGCTGCACCATTTCAATAAAACGCTCTTAACATTTAAACCATTCGCCCAAATTTTACGATTTAAATACGTTTTTTATCTGTTAAATGCACAAAACAAAAAAAAAAACTATTAAATTTGATTATTGAATTTTCCTTCTTCAAGTATTCTCTTAATTTGAAGTATTTTAACACTCCCATTTTTAATAACGTTTTTCGATCATGTGGGAAAATCTTTGTAGATAGACATATGCACTCGCGGATTTTTTTGTGAAACTCTTTGAGGCGAACAATATTGCCGTTCATACTTATCACCTATCTCGAACCATTTAGGCAGCGTAAACGAATATACCTCTCTTGTTTCCTGATTTCATCGACATTTGTGGTCAAAATCTTTTTCTATCCTTTTTACGCACTTTTTAATTAAAATTAGACTATGTTCATCCTGAACATCTTAACTATATCCTTGCCAAATTTCAAGACGATCAGTTCAGTGGTTTAGTAACGAAGAGACAGGTACGCTTTCGCTTTACGCATTTATAAATTAGTAAGTAAGTATATGGATTGTCGGTTGTATGCTGCGTTGTTTACTTTTTTGTTTACGTAATTAAAGAAATTTGCTCCATTTGCAAATCCAGGCGCTTGCATTGTAACCATAGTTACTACGCGAGTCTCGAGTATAGAGCTTTGCACTTTGCAACATGGTCACCACAGACTACCCAGACATCTATGCCATAAAAACACCCTTGGCCACCATTAGCGCTTCTCGCCTGTAGTGAGAGCGGATCATACTAACGTTTCATCGGATTGGCAGTTCATTGAACTACCGCAAGAGCTCGTTCTAGAAGGTTCTCCCCCCACGCCCTCCAGTCTCCAACCATACTAGATCTCATAATGTTGTATTATCCCAACTGTCATCAACGAAGTAATTTCCACTGGTACATTTGAATAAATGATCAGCATGCAACATTTTCTTCTTCATAATTACCTACACAGAGATGAAATAAAACATTAATCTAAAGACTTTGATATGAAACATGAGTAAAAAGGATGCTGGAAATAACACAATGAACAACTACTTAATCAATATCCATTTAATGATAATAAATAATTCATACAACATTATTTTGTAAACATAAATATATCACAGGAAACAAGTAGAGCAGATTTAAAATAAATTTATAGTGTCCATATAAAGCAAATAAAGTTTCCATAAAACATGACAAAATTGTATGCTCCAAAATTATACACTTTAATTGAATAAAAGAGTTAAAGCAAATCTCTCAGGCTACTTTAAGTCTCTCTCTCTCTCTCTCTCTCTTAGTCTGTGATGGCCACCGTCGATTGGTATTTTGCACTTCTGGTTAGGAGAAAACCGTCAATTTGTGATCTCTTTGACGCCTATGTTGATAAGTATATTTCTACCGCGAACCGAAAGTGCAGAACACCAAACGTCGCGGCAAGACGCAGAACTACCAAGATGCAAAGTTCTTATACATGTTATATACAAGACGATTCGTATGCATACAAGATTGCGTAGCGTTGCTGAATTTGCGTTGAAATACCTGTTAATTGTTGTGTATATGGTTGTACAACCAATTCTAAGCGAAATCGAGGCCTTACTTTTCATAGTTTCCCCAAAAGGAAGGACATATGTAAAGTATGGATAATTAAAATCAAGCATGGTAAAGCTGTGAACCGTCACATGAAAGTGTGTCGTTTACACTTCGAAGAATCGGACTTTCTCACGCCAGAGAATCCCACAGGTTCGTATGTATGAGTTAAATATTTAAGACACTGAAGTATGAAAATGTTGGATTGTTTCACGTCAAGTGTGTTTTCCCTGTTTTGAGTGCACTGCACGACCCTAACATCAGATTTAGGTTATGTATTCTCAATCATATGCTTTTTATCTTTTATTCTTTAAGGAATATCCAAGAACAGATATTAGAAGGTAGGAGCTTTCCCTTCAAAAAATATGCTTGCAACGAGTTTTTCGAAACCTGCGAAGGACCTACGTCATGCTGACCGTGTGACTAAACGATCTGTCAAAGAGTCTGCTGTTACAGGTAAATGCCTTAGACTCTTTTACATCTCAATATTTCCAAAACTTTTCTTGAAATATTCATCTTAATCCATTTAATTTCCGTTTCTGACCAATATATTCCAGACCCTGATGTTAATGTGTGTCAGTGATAAATTTGATAACTTTATCTATGATGACAGTACTGAATCAACGATACCAACTTATTCACCTCCAACAACTTTATCTTCCTCAACATCTTCAAGCATTTCTATGTTCATGTGCTCTCACAATATAATGAAGAATAAGAGTCTGTTTAGTGTGTGTATAATGTCTAAAAACAACTTGTACATTTCAAGGGATTCAATCGCATACAATTTGAAGGCTTGTTGAAGTTTGTTGTGGAGAGACAAGACTTCAATCCTTCTTCACAAAGTTCTGTCAACATTCGTGACCAACTTCTATTGACATTGATGAAGTTGCGCCTTAACATGTCTTATAAAACACTGGCATACTCATTTGCTATCGGTGAACATTTTGTCAGTAAACTCTTCCAACATTGAGCAAATGTGTGGCCTTTAAGGAGGTAGACTTTTAGTCTATGTAAAGTATTGGAATTATAAATCGACCCACGTTAATTTTCTAAGTCCCTCGCTCTTAGCAGTTTGGATTTGTAAGGTTTGCAACGCCACTCCCTTGCGACGGGGACGACCTTCGTTCGACCAATCGTAGGCAAACTTGTAACTGCTTCCATATTTGGCAGACCAATAGAAGACTAGTACTGGTGAATATATCCCTATTAAGTTGTAAGGGGAGAAAATATTTTATTACGCCGCTATTAAAGAAATATTTCGTAATTTTTTATTATACACGTCTTGGACTTCCATAATAAAAAATATTCTTTATGTTCTTAACTTCAATAAACTTTATTATTCTCTATATTAAAATAATATCTCAAGTTGTTGTCTCACAACGCCGTCCTAGGGAATATACAACAAATTAAACTTCTCCGTAAAAAGGTTTGCTTCTCACTGTAAAAAAAACATTGTTTTTATAATAGAATTTTGATATCACCGCAAGATATTGTGTGGATTTTTTAAAATTCGAATCGGGAATTACATATAAATATTCCTATAATTTCTTAACTTTATACGATGAACTCAAGAATTATAGAAAACAATTATATAATATATGAATGAATAACACTAAAGGTTAATTCTAATGATATCTTCAATAATTTTAAACCAATAAATAAATTACGTCTGTATAAAATGTATTGATGCAAGATAGAACGCTTGGTCGTAATCGTGCAACATATAAAACAATATGCTCAGAGAGTAACATTACAAAAATAGATCATTTTTAGTTCTCAGAAAATATAACAAAAGGAACATGTCACTTTTATTTAGATTTCAAAATACAATTGAGTTGTATTCATGCGCATTATCTAAGATTATCAGACTACAAAACAAAGCAATTATATAGCATTTTATTAATTATCTTACATTGTCCCAGATATCAATTTCATTATTTTCTCCACTTTCTTTGGTTACTATCCACATGCCGTAGAATTCATTGATTTCAATAACAAGGGGCAAACGAGGCAATTCAGAAGCATCCTTTATATAACTTTTTACGAATCAACATTATTGTTCATATTTGTGAAGCTAAATATATTGATTAGTCATTAAACGTGATTTTAAGAGTAATGATAAAAAAAATCTGCAAAGCAATTAATGAGTTAACAACACAAAACTAAATACAAAGTTATTGTGACTAGTAGGTTCCAGCATTCCAGATTCAGGGTCATTTCGTAAGAAGAATGAGAAAGAAATGGGTATCAAAATAATCCGCATACTATATATATATATATATATATATATATATATGTATGTATGTATATATATACACACACATACATACATACATACGATTCGAACCACGTTGAATAGGTTGCCTATTTTTGTAACCGATAGAGATTTTCAACAAACATTATACCACTTTGCATGAGTAAATCTAAACTAAGTGTAGCCATGACGTGGATTAATTTGGATCGTATCTACCAATATTCTGGCGGATATCTGAGAATAACTTACCGTGCGAGAAGTTCTTCTTTATTGCATTTTGAATAATTCGAGGCCCCCAAGTCCGACAATCTTGCTTTTAAATGGGGAACAGTCAATTTTCTCAGCTTCTGTATGTCCATGTCTGTATCGGTCTCTATAGCGCGAACCGGAAGTGAATAATACCAATGGACGCGACTTCAACGATGCCTATGGCAAACTCTGTATTGTTTTGTTTGAATATTATGATAACCACGACCGACTTGACATTACTTCTGAATAGATGTTAACATTTCCTTCGCTCGGGTGATATAACCTTAAAATGTTTTTGAAATTATTAATTTTCGAAGAAATGAATTGGCATCAGATAGTTCTTATTAAATATTTTTAAATAATTTTTAACCATTTTTTTAATAATTTCTTTCTATTTTACAATTTTTTTTACAGCTTTTCAACTATTTTTAGAGTTTATGTCTGGCGCAATTGACATTCACAACTTACCAAACATACGGGGAAATTATTAAGTGTTTATGATAACCTATTATATTTTTTGTCAGTATTTCCCTAATGCAGTTACTTATTTCAATCGTCACTTAACAATTAGTATCAAAGTTGTGAATGTCAAATTTACCCGGCAAAGACTCGAAACGTAGCAAAAAATTGTGAAACAATGAGAAATTTTCTAAAAAAAAAAGATCGCATAAAAGTAATAATTATTTTTTTTGTCAGACGCATAGGAACTGAGATACGAGCGTTCGTAGATAAGACCCTTTTTTTGTCAATTTTCCAAAGGTCAAGTGTGGGAGACCCTGTGAATCAATATTTAATTGTGTATATCAATCTTTAAATATTAGTTTTTGCAGTTTGTTGGTTTTTTGCATTGTTATGCATAAAAGTGGATGTGCATGCATGTAAAATTGTTGGATACTTGTAGAAATATAAATATATAAGGTTGTAAATGTATAGAAATGTTGAATGTAAAGGAAAAATTCGAAAAAAAGCGCCTACCAAAAGTGACTAAAATTTTTGGAAGCTCCGACTTTTACTTTTTTTTTATATATCTCGTGTAGTTTAAGAGATATTTACAACAAAAACGTTTTCCTCCCCCCTTCCCCATTTTGATCCTGCAGAGGGGCTGGAGTGTTCGATTTTTCCCCATTAAAGTGACCCCGAACCCTAACTTTCTGCTTAGTTTAGTGTCTGGAGGGCTTTTGCCCAGATTTTTTTTTTACAAAATCAGCTCTAATTCAAAGGTGTAGAATTTAACTTTTATTAAAATCAATAAATTCTTTTACATCGTAGAAGCACTGATGAAGTAGGTAGCTTTTAACCGCAGATTTGAATAGATTCAATTTAATAATAACTTTTATATAGAGGAGGGAATTATATAGAACGATTCCCGAATGATATGGCCCTTTTTGGCAAAGAGCGGTTAACACTCTAGGACGATAAAAATTATTACTATTGCGGGTATTGTTTTCTTGCACGTGTTTCGTATGAAGCGAGGGTGGCGCTTCAGTAATTCGGTCTTAACCAACACGACCGTTTCATTGGCTAGAATCGTTACATTTTTCATTGAGTACAAACGGTTACATGCAATCGTTACATGTGATTCTATGATTTTACAGTGTCATAAGAGGTGAAACAAAACTTTGTAAAATTAAGGAGGGATGTCAGTGCAAGTGCTCAATTCATTTTTTAAAAATATTATCCCTTCAATTTCAAAGTTAACCTTTCTCAACTTGGCATACTTGATGTTTATTGATTACAGTATCATAGAAAAATTTTAAAGACCATAATTTGTTCATTTCTTGTAACTTATTTGTTTATGAAGCTTTTTATAAACAATTTATGGTGATACATTTGAAACTTGCAGAATAGAAACTTATCTGTTTGTCTGGGAACTAGAATTATGAAAATTAGATATCAGACAAGGGAGAAGTAAATTATTAAATTTTTCAGTTAAGAATAATCAATTTCATTACAATAGACACAGATAAGTTCATAATAAATGTTTATATTTCAAATATCCTAGTTTCGAAAAATGCACTCGTTAACTAAAAGTCCGAAAAAGTTCAAGTTTTTTTGTTCACTGGTTGTCAAGGAATAGGTACATTTATATTAAAAAGTGTAGTTTTGAGAAATACACAATTAAAATTTTATTCAACATAAAAATTACACAAGCAACTGAAGCACTATTTTAAAATACTTTGAAATGTCAGATTTTCGTAACTTTTTGTAAAAGTTTTTAAGCAATATAGCTATAAAAACCAGCCATAATCTCAAAATCAACAATTTTTTATTAAAGTATTGACATCCCCTCCTAAGACTGTTAATGTAAATTAGTTTTGCAACATAAAAATAATTAAAATCAATTTATATTCAAGTTAATTTCCTTATTATTATAAATATTTGATCACAATTTATCGATATTAAATTCTTTTCTTTTATATTAAGTCACCTATGACCCGAGCTAATCTGGGAAAATCATCTTGTAGAACTACAATGAAAGAATATCACTGAAAATCAATAGTTTGAAGAAAATTTAAGAGTCTAAGCAAGGACAACGAGAATTCAGATGTGTAGCTCCACTGTCAGGTCGAGGTCTGCGACAAACAGTGACAAAAAAGACGAAACGGGTTTGTCCCCGCTTCTGTGGGAACCCTGTTTCACCGGCTCTGCTCGTAGCCCTTGAACTATACGTTGTCTGAAACTAATTTATTTGGACATATCACTCGCATCTTACTACTTATACAGGCACTTCAATCTGCATAACTGCATCTAATTATAAATTTTCACTTTGAATCACACACTTGGTTAATCTGGTGAGTCATTCACATAAAAAATTGGTTCTTATTTTCTCGCATTTGTATCTGTGTGATTTCTAGTTTCTTTATTTTATATTCACTCAGTTTTAAAAATTTAATTATTTTATTCCGATCAATGTTCTTCCAAAAATATTTACATTACATGAATTGATTATTGTGTGAAATATTTCTCTCTTGTTTATTTTCTATTCTCGGCTTTTTTCAAGCGTAGTTTTTATTTCTTGTGAATATGTACATAAATACGTTTTTTCATTCATTTATTATTTTACTAGCTGATTATCCGGCGTTGACGGGAATTCTTTTTACTGGTTAGGTCAACGAACCCATTCACTCGTCGGGAACCGCGCAGGTCGAATTTTCGGTTCCGAGGCAAGACACAACGGCGGTAGGTGGCCATCACCATTTCATTAAAACGCTTTTAAAATCTAAACCATTCGCGCAAATTTTACGATTGAAAGACGTTTTTCATCTCTTAAATGCAAAAAACTATTAAATTTGATGATGATTGATTTTTTTCTTCTTAAATTATTCTCATAATTTGAAGTATTTTAACACTTCTATTTTTAATAATGTTTTGTCAATAATGTAGGTAAACCATTGTAGATAGACATATGCTGTTATGGACTTTTTTGTAGAACTCTTTGAGGCGAACAATATTGCCATTTATACTTGTCACCTATCTCTAACCGTTCGGGCAGCGTAATTTCGCTTTCATCGACATTTACGGTCAAAATCTTTTTACTTCTTCTCCCGGTCATGTGAACAATTCCTTAAATTTAAGTTTTCTGTATATTGATCAAATATGACAGTCACTTAAGCAAGTCATTGTTTACTACAGAGTTACTTATGGAATAAGACAGACAACTGTTAAGTCTATCAGACACTATTCGCTATTAATTGTTGTCCTTTATTCATTGTTGTAGTAAATTTGCATACCGTCCCAAAAAGGATTATATCCTCGGGATGTAATCTTTATCAATCCAAGAAATATGTTAAGTGAGTTAGTTTCAGTACGTATTTTGTTGACATACGAATCTGTTATTATTATATTTGTACTTGAAAAAATGGACTAATGAAGAGTTCATTCATCCATTTAAAAAGCACCACCTTTCCCACGCCTTCATGCATAATTTTGGCCCTTTATGTAATATTGTTCATCTTACAGTCAAAATTAGAGGAATATTTCGTTCTAAATTTGTTTTCGAAAAAAGAAATCCTTTCCACTCTTTTCCCAAATCCTAAATCAGAATTTGAGGAAGTGTCTTAACTTGTTAAATGAAGTTTTTATATAAATATTTTTAACTATCTCAAAAAATATTTTAGACACGCTGTTTTACGTCAACACAGAATTATTACGAAGATATAAACTGAAGTAGAGGGGAAACGCAAAGTCAGTGCGGGTTAATGGTTCTGCTGAAATATGTGATCAATATTCTATACCATTTGCAAACGAAAGTGGCGTTTAACAGCTTCTCCTAACTCTGCCTGTCCCTCCATCCCTAATGAATTTACTGTTCGGCGTCTCCGGGGATAAGCCCTCAGCTACTGGACCCAAGAAATTGGCAATGTTACTTTTTTATTTAACGCTTTATTACCATTATAATGCAATATTTGTATTCTATATTAAACTGCAAATGAAATGAGACCAAATTCAATACAGTTATGATAAAGTTAAAGCGGATTGGACCAGATGGAAGAAATAACCTGACCTAAACCGTTAATTTTGTCGTAATAATTTACTGTTTCTTTGTCATTGTATGAAGATTGAGAAAATATCATTAAAATGGTAATAAAACGTCAAATAAAGAAAGTAACATTGTCAATTTTTTGGGTTCAGTAGTACATGACTAAGAACTGAACCCCGAAGAGGCCAAACGGCGTATTCGGGGTGAAGAGACCGGCAGAGTTCAGCTGCCATACGCCATTTTATTTTGCAACTAGCATAATTTCTAGTTCTAATACGATTTCACAATTGTTTAAAGACAGATACAGGATGATCAGAAAAAGGATGAGAAATAGATTGCTTCAGTTTTCAGATCTATAATAATCTTTATTCAACAGTTCCATCATGTACAATTGGAGCTAAAACAGATTTTAAGTTACATTTTCTTTGTTGTACAGACGACAAGAGTTTTTCAAACATTTATCTCTTAGTCGTCAAGTATATTTTGATTTTCTTTGTCTAAATGAGGAATTTATGTAAATAAGGGTTGTAAGTATTGATCATAAAACCCCAAATATTAATATATCTTTTTGAATACAACTAAGATGTCTACGTACACGCATGACATCATTAATAATTGCACTGCTGCAGTTGTCTTTTCTTTTTCAAAGGAGATGTTTTTTCAAATACTCAAATGTAAATTTCAGGAATCTTGTACGTACGTCATGGTAATTTCTGGAGAGGATGACTCGAAAAAACTGACTCTTGAGACAAATAGACATTTCTTAGATGCCATTGACGGAACTTCTTAGAATCATTGCTCAAGAAAATACACGTATAAGCAATACATTGTTTGAGCAGGTATGGAAAATATGAAAACTCATTATTGAAGGAAAAAGTTTTAGTTGAATAAAAGAAAATGAAATGTAGCTGTTTTGAAATAAAACATCTGTTAAAACAAAAGAAAATACGAAACTGTTTATGAGAATCAAAGCATTGTTAGATTTTTCTTAATCCACCACCGGTGTCCGGTTAAAACGAAAATACGTTTTATTTTTCCAACCGTTGCAGTACGTAAGTAGTACATCATTGTACCTTGAAATATATTACTAGGGTGTAGGAAGAGTATCCTACATCCTGATTAAACAATAAACCCTGGTTAGCGTTAAAGATCGTGTTGAATACATAATATGCATATTTTAAAGCATGTTGCTTTTTTTTATATTTACAATACTTTATTTCTAACTGTACGCAATCTTGGCACGGTTGTATACTTTCTCTCTGTCGTTCCATCCTGGCTAGAGCTTTTCTCCGGTTTTCCTCCCGGTAGTGGCGGATTTTCCATAGGTGGAAATGTCATTTAATAGTTTTGTTATTATTAATCTCGAATTTTGAAAGCACATTATATCTACGATTCATTTTGGAATATTAAATGGATAACACTACGTATTTTATTAATTTTGTTTATAAATATTAAATCCGCCACTGCCCTTGGGCCCTTGACCAAAATTGATGGGATGGTACCTTGCTTGTCTCCGGAGAGTAACTTAATTTATTACCCTCCACGTGGTCATACGCAGTTTGCAACTAATTTTTTGACAATGTAGTTTATTTATTTTTTAAATTTTCCAACCGTTGTAATACGTAAGCAGTACATTGTTGTACTTCGAAATATATTTCGTAATACGAAGGGTGTCCCACACCCTGATTAAACATTAAACCTTGATTAGCATTAAAAACTGTGTGGAAGACATAATACGATGTAGAACCAGTGAAAAGGTTCCTGAGGTTGGTCACGCGCAACCAAAGCAGCTAGAAGAATTGAGGATGATGTTGCTAATAAACCAAAAGATGTTTTCGAGAGGCAGATTAAACCTATTTCTGATATGAGAAGGAAAGCAACTGGTACAAAAGATTAGATTATGTGAAATTGTTGCGCAAATAACACTATGAGTCCCACTCCCAAACAAAATTTGCAAGCTAGAAAGGAAGCTAGCGGACAACCTGAAATGGGCTTGCGGAAGACACTACATGTGTTCTTAGCAATCAAGGAAAACTAAATATCATTTCATAAAATGTAACAGACTTTTTGTGCTTTGAACGCTTTGAAGTATTATGCAAAGGTTGAAAAAAAATTCCCGTCAATTGCATAGAAAAATTACCATTATTTGCTGATAAACTAGTGATTATCATTTCATTGAGTAATACACAACCTCTATGTGTTCCAGATAAAAAAGATAATTAATAATGGATTCAATACTGTATTTATTCCTTAGAGTGGCTCCTTATAGTGTTCGTATATTCATGTTCAATTTTACATTCCAGAAGCTAAGGAGTGACAGAAAAGTCAGAGAGAACGGTCACTAGCGTTGCATTATTTTGCCACACTAACGCAGGGATAACTGTTGTATATGACATGCATGGTCTACTTCAATTTCGGTATTAGCAGCAGCGTCATGTTTACAGCTGTTGATCCTTTCTAGTTCATAAAAGAATTCTGTCACTGTCACTACAAGAACTTGACAAATGTGAGTTAAAAAACACGGAAGTATAAAACGTATAAAATTAGGAAAGTTTTGAATTTAATAACGATTCTTCCTCAAAACTTTCTTCTACAAATAACAGAAGTTTTCAGGATGGAGAGCACGTTTTTTTACGTTTCCTTAAATCATACTAAAATATCATTAAAATTTTGTGCTTACATGATAACTCCCACTTTTCTTAACATCTCACATTCCTCTAGTTCTCCTTTCCGTTCTGAAGCGATAATATGAGACACCTAAGAAAAAAAAATCGTAGATGGGTCTACGACAATTTTGAATTCAACCGGAACAAGCCAGGTGGATGTTGTGTACGGGTTTTGGGATTCGAGGTGGGTGGTGCAGTGGACAGCACATCTGCAGCCATAGCAGGAAGTCCCGGGTCCGAGTGCCGGTCCGTCACAATTTTCACCAGACCACAAACGATACAAACTCCCCTCCATGAGTAGGTACTGGCAAGTTGTGAGTTATTAATTGTAATTAAATTTGATTTTTTAATAGATTTTTTAAAGAAATAGTACGTAGTTAAAATGTAATATTATCTCTTTATAGTCCAGAAAATATTATTTGTAATAATACCTCATTTGAGGTAATTGGTCGAGAAAGACAATGGAAAAAAGAAATATTTACAAACAAACAAAAAAACTCTTAGGAATGAGGTATAGTAGCCCGAGTTCGGTTCATATCCAACCCTGATGTTTAAAAGCTGATGTGGAATACACACATTCACATACCAACATTCATACCATGACTTTTATTTAATTAAGAAGTACTTTTCATTTCCAACATTAAATAATTAGACAATATTACTTAGTATTCTATTTACGTACTTTAATTACACAAATAAATTACAACTTTTTTGTACTATCAACATAAATATTTTTCTATATTTATAAGAAATACAATTGGGAGTTTGAATTAACGGATTGAAACAGAAAAACTGTCGAGTATTTGCAATACAGTATTATGACATGTTCTTGTGATTTCTACTTTATTTTGTTAACATATTTTTAGTTGATATTTACATTTTAATATCATGTTCAATAGTTCTGTTGTTATGTTGATACTTGTTACTATTTGTTTAAACCTGAAGAAGATTCCAAACTCGAGTAGAAATGTAGGGTCAATAAATATATATTGAGCAAAGCGTCGCAAATTATGATTCATTTATTGCTAAGAGCTGTGTGGAACAAGTATTCCTCCACCATCGATAAGCGTTCGACCGCAATATCGTTGACATTACGTTTCCCCACCTTCTCCTTCCACAGTGTAATTGGAGCGAAAAGTGAAACTAGAAACTCTTTGCCTTCGGTATCTGATGACTACGCGTTGGCCGCAAGGATGTCATTCAGACGACCTCCAGACACACAAGAAGGAAGTGAAATTAAGAGTAAAAATACTTCAGCAAGAGAGAAAACGTTTCTGGTTAAAACAAATGCAAGAAAGTAAGCGTTGTGGACGTGAAGAATTGGAGAATTAAAAATCCATTATAAAATTATAAAATTTAACGACTTCTAAGTGACAAATTGCTTTATATTTGTACACAAGTTCAGCCAGATTTCTGTTCATCATCAGGTGTGGATGAAACTATGAAGTAAACTGTAGTAATTTGTCCACTAAAGGTCGTTAAATTTTATAAGTAAATAAGATAATAATGATATATGTAAATACCCCTTTTCTTTTTTATGTGTTTTGTCATATTACTGTAGTATTCAAATATGAAAATGTACCCTATTGGGATTATTATATATGAAAGGATAAACAAAATATAATTCGAAATATTACAATGTAGATTTATTTCCGAAAATTTTACTCATTAACGAACGGCTAAGACAGTTTCTTTTACATAATATGGAAGTAAACGCAACAACGTACTACATATTAGCACAATTTATTTAGAAAGCATTAAACCTAGGTAATTTTCATGGGTGGAACACTGCATTGATTTTTCAGATTCTCTCTAAAATTCACAACAATAACAATTTCCAAAAAATCACACGTCTTAATATTGTGAGTAATGTGATTTAGGAACGTACAAATATTATATTATGAATGGTTAGCAACATTTGGCATAAAACACTTGGAGCAAAATATATCTTGTGATGAGTGATGGAAGAGAGATAAATAAGTTACTATGTTACAATTTTATATTTGCGTAGCAGAGAAGCAGCATCGTGGTAACATTTTGAGACCAGTTTAGAAAATTGTTACTACTTTAGTCTCGAGAATATGGTACTTAGACGTAATTGTGACTCTTTATATATTTCACCTCATTTGATTTGATTTAATTTATTAATAAATACGCGTTATGTATTGCGAATGTTTGCTCCTTAAAAGGGACAATTTAACGTCCATATTTTGAAATTTTCGAAAGTACCTTTTGGTTTTCCTTTATAACCAAATAATACAATGGTTTTAATGAGATGATCGAAGAACGAAAGGAATCTAATGTAATAAAATATATAATGAACAAAGCTAATGTATATCGGTACTAGCGTAGCCAACAGACGGGTAACAAAAGTGCAGACAAAATGAGGTCCTTCCAGCACAGCTGCATATAAAAGAACGATGCACAAGCTTAAGATGCTCGGTAACGACTTATTTTTTTCTATTCATACTGATGTACTTCTATCTATTTCCTACTGCATCCCAAAACTGAAAGTAACTTATGTTCTATTAAATTGAAGAAATAAATGGGAAGTTTCTTTGTACACTACAGACTACAAAATTTCTTTTTACAACACAAACCTGAAAAAAATATTCAAAAATCGACGCTCCATGGTTTGTGACTACTTTTAACGGGTCGTCTTATCCTATACTTTATCCAACCTTTCAATGCCTCTACCGACCTGGCAACAGTCGGTTTGAGACGGAAATCTCCCCTAACCTATGGTTGTGGGTTCGATTCCCGTGTAAGAAATGGGGATTTTCATCGTGTAAGTGGTACTTACGGAACGCGACGAGTTGCTTCTACGACAGCATTAAAGCATCACTTTCACACCCAGCACCATTGTTCTCCATAATAGCCTCATCACAAGTGTATTTGTGGTTGCCCTGTCTCTCCTCGAAATGTGCAAAAAAAAAGTTGTCTTTTCAACATAGCGATGTATAAGAGAAGGCTAACGAGAAAAATCTCTCACATTGAAAATAAACATAAAGAAGGAAGAAATATATTTGTTGTATCCTAGAGAGGAAGTAAAGGAGAAAGCAAAGAAGAACGCTAAAATATTATCAAGTAGCCAGACGATTCATTACAGATTTACACATTACAATGAAGCAAATCTAATAGACTTCAAACAGGAAATCATGAAGATATAAAGAAAATATAAACATTTGTAATCCAATAAACAAATATAAAATAAAAAACTGAGTGCATGAAATAATGAAAAGAGGAAAGACATGTGTTATTTCAATTCTTTTGATTTTTAAGCACTATACTCAGAATAATCTATAGTTCGATAATAACTTACATGTAATTTTTTGCTTAAAATTACAAACATATTGACATTCTATTAGTATTATAACTCGCAGCTAACTTTTTATCTTATCTAGGAATTTTTGCTGAATTTTTTGAATCCGCCTCTGCCTTAGGGCCCTTGATCGGAATTGATGGGATGGTCCCTTGCTTGCTTCCGGAGAGTAAATTAGTTTTTTTTCCCTCCACGTGGTCATACGCAGTTTGTACTGTTTTTTGACAATAAATTTATTTATTATTATTTCATGGCATGAAGTCATGAAGCGTAAGAGAATAATGGAATGGTGCTTACGGATTGCGGAATGGCTTTTGGAAAAGAAATTAAAAACAAAAAAAATTACATCGATATTCGTAAAATCTTTATATTGGTATGGAGAACACCCACGGAATTTCCTACCTCTGAATCAAAATTTAGATTTTTAATTTTGTGTTCCCATTGGACAAATTTGTGGAAGTAAAGAATCACTTGTTCATTGAAGAGACATTTCTTAATCTGCATAATTGTGCTAGAACATTCGTGATCTCTTGGCTCATGGCAGTTTCCTCGAATCTCCGCTCTTATGCAATTTTGTGGAATGATATACAGCTATTAACATATTTCTTATACCTGAAGAAAACGAAGGGGTCCTAAGTGTCGTCTATCTAGAGTACCGATAAGATAAATTTCAAGTCCTTCAATTCGAAATTCTCGATAATTTTAATATTTTATTTGATCCCTTCTATGCCATATGCAATATCATGTTAAATCAAACTTTCTAATTCGAAATTAAGGGTTCTAATAAACTGGCCGTTGACGAGCCCTAAAGCCCCACAATAAAAAATGGCAAAAAAAGGAAGGTTTTTCGATATTTCAAATTTAAGACAGACGACATTTGTTTTTTCTTCTAATTAGACCAGGGGTTGGCAACCTTTTTTGGCCGCGGGTAAAAATAAACCAAAATGTGAGTATTAAAGAGACGTGTTAGAGATATTTTCGTATTAAAACAATCTTTTAGTAAATAATAAGATATATTTTATTAAGAAAATAATTACAAACATAGTTGAATGAACTTTATTTATGAACGTTCTCTTCGATATCAATGGCTCCCCTGATGTTGAATTTGTGACGTCAATTTAGTCAAGCCTGGTTTATAGTTAGTAGTTTTAAGACGAATACAAGCATCTGAATTTTCGGTAGTTAACTGTTCCTGTTCTTGCTTAATATAAATATCATTTGTGAAAATATTTGCTCACATTTATAAGTTGAACCGAATGTGGGCAAAATGGCAAAGCCAATTTTTTTCAAAGTTGAAAACTTCCTAGGACCCAACATGTTGATATCATGAGAAGATGATTATCTTCTGTTTTTTTCAAATCTTCCCGCAATTTCTTAAATTTATCCATCCATAACGTTGAACTTTTAAAATCAACCATTTCTAAACTAAAATTGTCAATTTTTAGATATTGAAAATAGTGCAAATTTAAAACATTTCTCCATGCTTCTTAAAGCTTTGAAACCGACTTTCATATTCACTTTTAATGACGAAAATCTAACTTTAGAACATATTTACATTGCTTTCATCGATATTTTCTTTTTCATGTTCCTTCTTTAACACGGTAAAGAAATGAAATTTTTTAGTTTTTATGTCAGTTTCAAATAATATCAATTTTGAAGTAAAACTCTTCCATTCCTCATACATTTTCAAAATTGTGTGATTATTTCCTTGGAGTCGTACGTTGAAATCATTATAATTGTTCATTATGTCTGTTAAGAACAAAAGTCTTAAAAACCATTGTTTATCATTGAGTTCGAGATCATTTTCACCGATTTCGTGAAGAAATATTTGTATGCCAACAATACACTCTACAAATCTATTAAGAACTTTGCCTCGACTTAACCATCGTATTTCAGAATGTAACAACAAATCTCCATATTTCGATTCAATTTCCTCAAAAAAAACTTTAAAGCGCTTGTGTATTAATGCTGATCGCGCTATTATCATGTTTACGATCTTAACAACATTTTCCATTGCATCCTTAAGTTGTTGCGTAGAGGCCTTTGAAAATAAAATTTCTTCATGTATGATACAATGAAACGATAAAAGTGAGCGGCCAAGTTCATTTTCTATTAGTTTTACAAACCCAACAGTTTCTCCTCTCATACTTGGAGCACCATCAGTTGTAATGGAAAACAATTTACTTTTTAAATCCAATACTTTCCCATGTTTTAAATTTGTAAATTCCTGTACTTGACGAAAAATATTAGTACCTTTGGTCGTGTCATTCATTGAAGCAAGAACACATAGTTCTTCATTGACATTCGAGCTATTTATTGATGCAAATCTAATAATTATTGCAAGCCTACCAATACTATTTATGTCGGTACTTTCATCAATTGCAATGCTAATTATGTCACAAGATAACAAATCATTTTTGACCTGTTCATCAATATTTTTGGCCATATCTTCAACGCGACGCTGGACTGTTCATGTTGACAATGGCATTTCTTTGATTCTCTCAATTATTTGTTTTTTATTTGCGAAATCATTAAATAAGTGTTCGGAACAATTTATAAATGGGTTTTTCAAAAACTCACCGTCTGTAAATGGTTTTCCATTGGTACCAATGCTGAGAGCTGAAAGCTGGCAGATGTAGCGTGATTGTTGCTGGTAACAAAACTCTTTAAGAATTTATTTTGTTTTCCAAAATTTAATACACGTTTAGCAATGTATTCAGATTTATCTTCATTTTCCATTTCACTCACATCTTTATGTTTTGAAGAAGAGTGTCGCTCAATATTGTAAGTCCTGGCGGTAATTATATCTGTACATAAAGTACATATCAATTTGTCACCATTTTCGATACACCCACACTTTTATAAGATTATTATTTATATATTATATATATACAACGAACTAAAATGTTGTTCTTAGTATCTATTTTAAATTTTTTTAATTCTCAAAATGTTTGTTTCATGTTTATGTTTTATAATAAATTTTTATATATTATACTTTATTTTCGGAACTAAAGTGGGTCACTTGAAATTATCAAATGGGTCACTCGGTGACCCTCGGGTCATAGGTTACCCACCCCTGAATTAGACTGTACTAATTACAATGTAATAACGGTCACCCAGATCAAGAACTTGATTTATTGTTTTGCTGAATTCAAACAGCTCACTAAACAATTTATGGTACTGTATTTACTCACAGCTTGATCCTTTTTAGTAAAGGAAGGGTCAACTGTTTAGTGGAATATGGAGCAGTTTCCAAAATTCGCTTCTTCCTGAATCTCCCGAAGTTGACTCATCTCCCTCCCGAACAGTAGTTTTCTTAGAATTTGTTTCTTTATAGGAAGACTACAGTTTACTTGTTTGCAACCATAAGAGGTTGGAAGAATCGGTGAGAAAAATACAACAATGTTAAGTCTAAAATCACAAGTGGGTAATTCGAAATTCTGAAAATTAAGTAATTCGAAAGAGTAGACACGTGAGTTTCCAATGAATAAGGTTTCACTATATTTCTATACAGCTATGAGTCATTTCACTACTTGCGTAAGCAGTGGCAATTCGAGGAAACTACAACGCGCTAATTGACGACGAACTCACGCAATTATGCAGATGGCCGACCGTCCTAACCTTGTCCTACCTCACCCTCCTCCCCACCATCACCCAGTATTCCCTTCGTGCATGTGTCATTCTGCGTCGTGTCTCCGAGACCCTTGCGGGGACACATTCGGAGGTCAAAGAAGAAGAAGAGGAAAGAGAGGGGAGAAAGCCGGCTCATTACGTCACTTTTGCGCCGAGGGATTAGCAAGTGTCCCCGGGAGACTCAAATGGAGCGAGGAGATCTTCCGGAGGGACGCCCCACCGCGCGGTCCGTTCACCCTTGACACCTTTGGTGTCCAACGGGTATATTAGTGGATGCGGGTCGGCACTGTCGATATAGTTCCGTAAGGCATCCGTTCTTTGGAGTCACACGTACCATGAAGGCTGTGTACGCTTTGGTTCTGGCGGCGGTGGTTGCCGTGGCAGTCGCGGCGCCGAAGGAAACCTATTCTACCAAGTTCGATAATCTGGATGTGGATGCCATCCTCAAGAATCCTCGTACTTTGGATGCATACGTCAAGTGCATGGTTGATCAGGGACCGTGCACACCTGAGGGTCGAGAATTCAGAAGTGAGTAGGTTTGAGGGGAAAGACCAAATGCGTTCTCCTCATTTTTAAACATTCTTTATATACATAAAAAATCTTCTAGGATTACTACACAGATACGTTTTGAATCGAAAAAAGACTTTACCTCCGGAAAAATCTTCTTACTTACATATTATTTTATTAAATGAAACAACAAAGTGAGTAGAATCTCTATCATAGAATGAATAGATATTTATTCTATATATAAATATCATAAATGTCATCATTTAAGGTGGGACTAGCGCTCCATGTTGGTCAGATCGTCCAGAAGTATAATTATTTTATTTCTTCTAGTTGTTTTACAACACAACATTATGAATTATAATAAAGAAAAAAATTTATTTAATTTGTATATGTCAGTTAATAATATGAACAATATTCAAGAACTTACTTGACTCGTTCACAATAGTACATAAAAGTATGGAGGCAGAGTGCAACGGTTTTTTGATTCATGCATCTCTCCTCGGAAAAAGTAAAATATCTTTTCGAAATGTTTGATGAGAAAAAGATAAAAATGACGTAAAATATGGGATATTGAATGCAAATTAAACTTAACTTCTGATAAACTTTATTGTCAAAAAAGGAGTTACGAACTGCGAATGACAACGTGGAGGATAATAAACTAATTAACTCTCCGGAAGCAAGCTAGGAACCATCCCATCGATTCCGATCAAGGGTTCTAAGGTATAGGCGGATTTAACATTTCAACTCACTCCTAATGATAATAATAGTTCGGCACGTTTTTTAATATTAACATAATACCAACAAACATTGTATTTCATAAAACACTAATAAGTTATTTCAGAAGTACGTATTTTATCAAACTATACTAGATTATTCGGAAAGTATTGTTTATAAATCGTAACTATTAAATAAAACTAAATTCGCGAATAATTATTTCAATGGATGCCGCGTTAGGCAATAACCTAGCGAGTCTTTGTAAAAAATACGCCTCTACCCGAAGGAAAACCGGAGAAAAACCCGGACCAGGACAGATAGAACAACTCAGGTTATGAATAGTAAATGATATGATACAAAGAATCATCACGTAGCTGAAGTGCATTTTGTGTATTACTTACCTGACTCTTCCGTTTGTAAAGACTGAAGTAGTCAAGTAACGTCCTCTTGAAATAAATGGGTCAAGTAGCGTCTTTTCTTCATGTGATTTTTAAATTCTGTTATCTCGGAGGGGGAAAAGTGAATGATGAAATTATAGGAAATTGCTGTCACATCTTTTAATGTTTTCAAGTACGATACTTCATTTGTGTGATTTTCTCCGACCAATTACGCGAGAAAGGAACTAAAATTTCTGAGACATTTGCATGTTAATGCATATGATTATTATTAACACACTGTTCTTCTCGTGTGCTTCAGGAAACCTTCCCGATGCCTTGGCCACCGACTGTAGCAAGTGCAGCGACGCGCAGAAAACCATGATCCGTAAGATCTCCAAACATCTCATCCAACACAACCCTGACAAGTGGGAGCAAATCAAGAAGAAGTTCGACCCCAAGGGAGAACACCACGAAAGGTTCCAAAAGTTCCTCAACGCTCAAGCATAAGATGTTCCTAATGACTTAATTTATTGTATTCATTCTGATATCTTGATACTTTTATTTATTTCCTACTGCATCCCAAAACTGAATGTAACGTATGTTCTATTAAATTGAAGAGATAAATGGGACGTTTCTTTTTACAACACAAACCTGAAAAAATATATTCAAAAATCGAGGCTCTATGGCCTGTGACTACCTTTAACGGGTCGTCTTATCCTATACTTTATCCAACCTTTCAATGCCTCTACCGACCTGGCAACAGTCGGTATGAGACGGAAATCTCCCCTAACCTATGGTTGTGGGTTCGATTCCCGTGTAAGAAATGGGGATTTTCATCGTGTGAGTGGTACTTATGGAAGGCGACGAGTTGCTACTACGACAGCATTAAAGCATCACTTTCACACCCAGCCCCATTGTTCTCCATAATAGTCTCCTCACAAGTGCGTTTGTGATAGCCCTGTCTCTCTTCGAAATGGATAAAACCTACAAACCCCCGAAGTACAATGCCTTGCTGGCAACAACATTTTTCCGTCAACGGTTCGGATTAGAAAGTTCAGCTCTTTTTCACATTAATATTACGACACCGGTCGAACCCATCCCAATGGCCAGTCCCGACCCAATTCAATGAATGGAGCTCGTCCCCGCGGTGAGTGGCGGTTAGATTTTTCCCGTCCCTTTAGCTAGGTCATCTTTTCCTTTCTAAAACAATCCTCCTGTCCTAATGAGGAAGTATTGGCTTCGGTGGCTCTGCCGAATCAATATTATAGTAATAAGAATATTATAGTAAATTAAGAGAGCCTGGTTTTATATGCATTTCTGCATTTGCATCTTAAGCGCTTCTTTGGTTAGTTATTTGTGTGCTGCCACACTCTACGCGAACCACAGGGAATCTAAACTCTCGTCTTACATAGAATGAAGCATTCTTAACGCAAGAGGACGCAAGAAACACTGAAGTGACATGTTGTGACTCACTGACAAATTATGAGGCACTTTCTGTCAACAAGTTTATGAAGGACTAAATTATGTCTTCTTACCTAAAGAATATGCGTTTTAACTCTGTCTTTCTTAAACAGAGTTGAAGTTTTCTAAAGTCTGAAATTATTATTTTTTAGTTTCAAAATATTTTAAATAAAAACTATTATTCCAAGATACCCTCCTGCTGCCTCAAAACCAGCATACACAGTTCAAAAACAGCTCTCTCATCGCACTTCCCCTATCTCAACAGAAATTTAAGCCTGGGACGGTGATAAGGAGAGGAACGGTAGGAAAAACCAGGTGACGAGATGCGCTCTCGACGGTATCGCGAAGGAAAACCTCAGTCCAAAAATCTCTCAGCAAAGAATCTCCACAGGTCAGGCCAAGGATAATGCTGACCCTTCAGGGATATCTCCAGTTAGGATGGTGAGAGGAATAGTAATTCATTGCTCTTTCATTTTCTTTTAGGAAAGTCCAAGTAGAAGACGCTGAAAAAGTAAAAATAATCTCACGAAATTAAGTGACAGCTCATTTCTTCTGTCTACAAAGACAAATAAAACAAATTTTGAATGACACTTTTGCGATGTTTCGTTACTGATATATGACTACATTACACAGAAAATGATATGTACTCCCGCATAGAATTAATTTTTGCAAAATAACCGATTCCCATCACACTTTATCAAGTCTTTTGAGTGACTAAATGATCGAGGTGTATTTTCAAAATTTATGCGCGTCCAAATTCAGCTAGAATAATTCTCCGTCGATTTTTTTCGGTTAAACACTTCTTCAATCGGTTTTCATATTTTTTATTCTACAATTTTCGTAATTTTTACGTTATATCGGCAGACAAATTTTTTACGTTTAATTTTTACGTTATATCGCAAGCGAAATATTGTTGTAGGATTCGTTCAAAAACGTTTTCATCGTTTATCCGGACATCAAATCAACGACGGTAATATACATTTTCAAATATTCAATATCATGATAGTTACCAAGTTCTCAAAAAGATAATGCAGAAAAAATAAAAATACAATAATACCGTGTTACATATATAGTGAAAGAACACACACAAATATATTCAAACTCAGTTCTCAAGTTGCAGCATGTAATTCACGAGTTATCGAAGGAACAAAATCCTTCACTCATACGACTTTGTTCATTATCTCGAAATTTTGAAAATGCACTCTCGTGGAGCCAATTCGTAAAAATCTAAAGAAATCTCAATGTATTTTCGCACGATTACATTATTTATCATACTAGCAAAAATGGAAAATAAAAGAGGAAAAGAGTAAGGAGTATTGTATCTTTTGAGTTGATATTTTCCGTAGGTTTGTTACGAGTCTATACATTTTGCGTAAAACATTGTTTTTGCAATACAATAGTTTCGCAGTTTCCTTCATCGATCTTTCTACGACGCCACTGTTGCATTTTCTCACATATTTGACGTTGCTTAAAAAAATTACGGCATGTTAGAGAGAAATTGTATTTTATAAATTTGATTGATAAACGTATTGTGATATAGTGTTATAAAAAGTTTTATTTGGCTATAAAGATTGCTTTGAGACATATTATTTTGTATGATAAATAAAATAAACTAATAAATAAATTTATTGTTAAAATGCAGTTACAAACAACATATGACCACGTGGAGGACAATAGTCTAGTTTACTCTTCGGAAGCAAGCAAGGGACCATCCCATCGATTCCGATCAAGGACCGTAAGTTCAGTGGTGGATTTAACATTTCAGCTCTTTACTCCTAAGAGAAGAATAAAAATAGATACATGTTATCATATCAACATAATATTAACAAAATTATATTTAATAAATACCATAACGCTAATTAACAAAAAATACTATTATCAAATATTTAAATTATTCTGAAAACAGCTAATAAATCGTAAATATTATAATTTCTTAAAATTCGAGATGAATAATAACAATACTATTAATGAGACAGCCTTTTATAAATGTTGTAACGCACCTCCTTTCAGGGCGCCGATTTTCTCTTATGGCCGCTGTTCGTTACCCTCTCTGCATGGAATGAAATGTCGAACTACGTGAGATACAACTACAACTCGACTGCAACTGCCACTTTAACGTAGTCATACCCAGAGATAACACTGAGGGTAACTCAAGTACAGCTACAAGATTTGCACTGGGCAGCAAATAATTACTCCCAGATTGACCCCCACTGACTCAACTCAGTGGAATTTGAATTACAAATACAATCAATAAAATTACCCAGGGTCTGAGAGTTGTCCGACTGGGGCGGTGTGGTTTTGGTTGTTACTAAGAACAGTCTCCGACCCATCTTACAACTGACACTAACACTTACGGCATACCGCGATCTCACAGAATAATAATTTTAGTTAAGTTTCTTTGTCCGCGGTGCCATTTACTCTGATTACCAATAAGAAAAGTGCTTCTGAGCAACTAATAATTGAAATAATTCTCCTGACTGAAACAAAATGAGTTAAATAAGGGAAAGATTGTTGATTGGATAATACGGTACAATTTTTTTAACAAAAACACTTATTCATTGATAATAATAAATCAAATGAAGTCGGATTGATGAACGAAAAACCGAAATTCAAAATTGATTATATCAGAGTATTGATTGGAATGTGACATTTCCCGATGAGTAATACCTTTCATAAATTATTACAATACTTTGAAGTTGCGATACGGCGCCTCTCACAAGCAAAAGTTCCCCGCGACACGTAGAATGAAGCAATTACGTCTACTCTTAGTTTGTATATCTCTATGATGTCTTCTTTCTCCTCTCTTTGATGCTCCAAGCGAGTAGACGAAGTTAAAATCCAGTAATTTCCACGAGTAGAGTCATTTGCTAAAATTCAGTTCATAAGTGTTAGAGTTTACTCGGAAAATCTAAAAAATGATACATGAAATATTCCAGAATTCTAGTAGAACTAGAACAACGCCTTTCTCTCCGTGCTACTTTGCACTGTTGCCCTAACAATAATTAAAAAGTGTCCGTGCTGTCCCTTAGTACTGAAGCTGCTATATAGTTGTTGAAACGATCGTCTGAGAATGAGAGGGAGGTTGGGTGTTCTGCTCCCTCGTGCTGTTGAGTGCCGCTCACGGAGTGAGGAGGGAGGGGTCACCTTCGATTGGATGCGTTGCGTCACGTGGGCAGGTCAGCGAATTCGCGACAGATTTGTCTTCAACTCCGCGACGCAAAACACCCGAGTCTCGCCGCGCCCTATTAAAATTCGTTTGAGGGAACTAATTGTTTATCTGAATATAGAGAGACCATCATGGAAGCGACGCGAGTCAAGGGTATGGGCGGGGGAGGATTTCAACGCGCGGGTACGGGAGAGACGCTACATGATCAAGGCGAGGAGACATGGTTGCCACGCCGTCATCTGCATTGATGGGTTGGTGATCGACGGGAAGGTGGTGAATAGGGCGTTTCTCGTAAAGATGGACGAGACAACGTGTAGGAAAGGGGGAGACCGCAGCCGGAAGGTACAGGAGTCTACGCAGAAGGATCCACCGCTCGACGAAATACACATCTATTATGCGTAATTTATATGCAACTAATTATCGTAGGAGGAGATTCGAATAAAATTGCCAATAATTAAGAATAACAGCTTTCCAATTCAAAATTTTCAATTTTCTTATCTACCAATATGCAATAAATGTAATTATTCTGTAAGCCAATTTAACGAATTTGTTCTACTCCGAACGAAGGAATAATAGTTGGGGAGCACTACTATAGCATTTAGCATATTTTCCATTGAAGTTCTTTATATAACCGCTGAGCCAGGCTGACTCCATTCACTAGGTACTGTTCAAACAAGGGCTAGGTACGTTTTGTGGACAAAACTGCCATATCACGTAACGTTTTACAAGGTAGTATCTACAAGCACGATATTTATGAATTGAATACTTAGTAATAACATTGCATAAATTAATTTATTGTTTTTTCCTATTGACATGTTAAACTAGTAATAATACAATAGAAACATATTCCAACTAACTTTGTATAGGTAGAAACGTAGAAAATTCTAGCTTCTACACTCAACTTCTCGATGCAGGATACGACAATAAACGAGAAAACTGATAAAGCCATGAAAACATTTTCTGTAGAATAGATGCAATAGCAAAAAAAGTATCGGAATTTATGAGGAAAAAGTGAAAAATACACAGCAATATAAATTACAAGAAGACGTGTTTACAGTAAAATGAAGACTGAGTTGATTGGATTTATCTGAACAGAGTAGTCATAAATAATTGCAAAAATTATACTTCCTTAACGATCCCGAACATCGCAGAAACGAGTGAGAAAATTTTAATGAAAACTATTTAGATGAAACTGCTGGTTGCTTATGTATGTTTACTTCTTAGGTGTAATAAAACTCACATTCCTCATACATGGACGTACATCACAATCAAATACTGAAAAGCTTTGCATTCATATATGCGACATCCATCTAAGATAATAGGTTTCAACATTGATCGGACAAAAAATTCAGTGTGAGATTAAAACAGAAGGGAAAAAAACGGTCGTTCCATGATACCATGCAAATTAGAGGTGGACTAATTCAGTTTGTGACGTTACGCTGCGTGGGAAAGCGTTCTGTATTATTTTAAGTATTAAGAATTTTGATCTTAATTCTTAATACTTAAAATAAAACCTATTTGTCTTCCCTGATTTAATAATTATTTTTCTTAATTTAATGTTTTTAATTGGATACAGTGACCATATTCGTAGGTAACAAAACATGTTCCAACAACCAAGAAAATGAAAGAAAATTGCGTTTTTTCTAATTGCCAGTTCGCCAATTACAAAAAATTCAACTTATAATATTGTGTGTTAATATATCCTTTAATCTGTTTTCTCTACTAACAAGATGTAAACTATAAAACACGTAAACAATTTGCACCTGGATAAACGTGTGTAAATGGGTTGAAATTCCGAACGGAGAAATAGTGAATCAAGAATGATAAATGCTAACAATTTCAGTTAATATGGCACAATATTTATTTTACTATCTTGTGTTCATTAACAATCTTGTGTTCGCAGTGTGTGGTGATATCACCTCTTCTCAAACAGAACTTAATTTATCAGCTTGAAGTAAATACACGCATTATTTTTTACTAACACCCATCCACTGTTTACTTTTGCATACAGGTCATCTTACGTGTGGTAATACGTTGTTTTCTTTAAATATTCACAACCACTCGAGAAACATTTCTGCCAACGCAGTAGTTAGCATTCAATTTTCTACGTTCTCTTCAATGCTTTGGATAATCACTTCATGTTGAAGCTTATAGAAATGAAGGGCATACAGGTAGCGGGGATTCCACGGCTTCTGAAGTAATAAATCACGAAGATTCACAAGTCAATCAATATTAAAATTCAATTGCTGCGTTTCCATTTAAGCAGTCATAATTGTTATAGTGCATTACCAAATTAGTAAATTTGTCGATCTATCGGAAACCTATCAGCCGCTCATTTCCTGAATCAAATGCAGATATAGTTGTTGCAGTATCATATTAGTGAAAGTATTCCCAAAACCTTCAATAATTCTTGAACAATAACAAGTGAATCATGAATAATATTTGTCCTGTGAAAACATAAAGCAAACAATATTATACCAGGAAAAAGATCAGAATATGTCCGCAATTACTTAAGAACTGAAGTACTCTTACATACAGTTTCGTTGGTAGAAAACCTTACTGAAATCTTCTAATCCATTACGCTCACAGTTCCTCATCCACGGCGGTGTGAAATCACTAACTTTCGAGACACTTCGGATCATTTTCTTTACAAAAAATAACGCAATACTTTCGTGGCATTACAATATAGCAATATAAATTGCTAGAAATTTTAATAGAAAAAATCACACGTAACAAAAGATTCAGACGCTAAACGACGCACAATGAAAGTGATTCCTGCTGGACGTAAGCAAAAAAATCAAAGCTAAAATGTTGTATTTTCAAGCATACCGATGTTTTCTATAATTTCTGATAGACACATAACCACTCTAGTTTATTATTTATTCTATTTATTTTCTTGTATAACTTTACAAGAACATGACTTATGTGGAGTTGAAGGAAAAAACAAACATTTTGTACCTACTACCTTTCTATCAATTTCTAAAAAAATAGAATCTATATTACCGTTTGTAAATTTTTACTGGTTCAGTTCAATAACTTTTACGTATAAAATTGTGTAAAATTACTAGAAACATGATTGATATTTGACATATAAAAAATACCATGGAACTGAACAATACTTCACTAAAACTGAAATCGCCTTCACTTTTTAGTGCAGACCTGATTTAAGGGGTTCTTAGAGATTTCATTTTACAAACAACAATACACTATGTACAAAGAACAATATACTAACAAAATAAGAACCTTTAAGAGCCACTCTCTGAGATATAACGTCTAAAATATGATCAGAGGTCGAAAAAACGAAAAATTGTTACAATAAAAGCATAAATTGTCATATTAGGAGTTCTGAGAGGTTCAATGTTTTGTTAAACAATTAAATGTAGGGCGAAAAATTATTTACCAAAACATTACGTACCACTATATGCCACCCTCTGAGATATGACGCCTAAAATGTGGTCAAAAGTAAAAAAATTACAAAAAAAAGTCAGTACAACCCCTAAAACATATTTTTAAAATATGAAATTTTTATAAGTGTCTCCTTTTTAAGACAACCAGCCCCCACTCACGTGGTCATTCGCAGTTTGTAACTGATGTTTTGGCGATAAATATATTAATTAACTAAGAATGAAAATAAGTATTCTACAAGAATTACGAGTTGAGATTTGCCAAGGGTCAAGTTCAACATCGTACAGGAGCTAATGAACACATCAGGCATACTTGCGACAAAAAAGTTTCTCGTAGTTTTGTGCAAAGGATTTCTGGAATTCTTTTTCCTTAGTTCAAGTTCCCATAACTAATTTCATTCTCCGTATAAAACATACTTGTCCTTCCCCAGAACACGACATAATTACCCAGATTGTATAAAGTATAAAATTATCAAGATATATCACGGTAAAGAATATGAGAAGTTCTACTTTAAAAGAATGCTCTAAGAAAATGAATTCAATGAGCTGTGGGAAGATGGATATATGGACAACGTAGAATGAACAAGTGATTTAAGGTTGTTCTGCCGGGTAATGAGAGTCAAATCATTCAAGAGTCTAATCATCTTTTGTTTGTATCTAAATTACGTTCCATATTAGTGTTATGAGTTACAGTAACTAGTAACATCAATGTAAAGTGTAACAGGAAGATACGAGGGCAAGTCAGTATATAAGTCGCAAACGTCAGTTGCCCTTATACCCTTTTCAATTACGAGCGCCTTCTTTGCCAGCAGATGGCGGAATACTCGTATGTTTGTAAAGGCTGCACTTGATGGGATGGTTCATTGCTCGTCACGGGTAGTAAATTAGTTTATTGTGCTCCTCGGCGTCATATGCAATTTGCATATGCTTTTTTGACACTACATTTACCATTATTATCTTTCTTGTGCAATTGTATTTTCTTTGTTCAAACAGGTAGTTGGAGCGGGCTTATACGCCAAACCGGAAGTAAAATTTAGTCTTTGTTGAGACTAAGAAATTTTATTGTTAGGTGGAATGTTTGTAATATAACAGATTTCTGCATTTCTCGTTGTACATTTCTAGTTGTTATTATTATTATTTTATTATTATTATTACCGTTATGGGTTCTTTCTTAGTAGAAACTGGAAACATTCACCCACACCATAGATGGTATTGGGACTGGGTTTTATCGATACAGAAAGAAAATTCATTCTGGCCTGTATACGTTATTAATTAATTCAAAAATTTTAATAACGGACAATGTGACATGTCTGCAGGAGAACAGCTTATTGTGCAACCTTCATAATATTCTTCTCGAGTCCTAGCTTTTCCAAATTATTCTGAAATCTCTTCGAGAAAATACCTTCGACAGATATCACTAAGGGGATAATTTAAACCTTGCCTAATTTCCATACATTCTTGATCTCAATTGCTGGGTCCTCGTACTTCCTAACTTTTTCTCACTCAGTTGAAGTAATGTTGTGAGTCAGCGGAACAGCAATATCGATTATGGTGGCTGTCTTATTTTTCTTATCAATAAGGAGGATATCTGGGCGTTTATAATCCACTGTCTTGTCCGTCAGCACAAGTCTATTCCAATAGAGGAAATGCTTCTGATCTTCAAGTATAGCTGGCGGTTGGTATTTATAATATTGTGGTGTTACATCCCGTATTAATAACTCGTAATACATTGCAAGTTGTTGATGGAATAGCTTGGATACTTGGTTATTCCTGCTTAAGTAAGCATTTTGTAAGAGAGATGAACAACCAGCGATTACGTGTTCGATCGATTCACCAGGTCTTCCGCATTTCCTACATGAATCAGAAACACCGAGTTTGACGATGTGTTTCTCATAATTTCTTGTCCACACCACTCTATCTTGAATGGCCATCATAAATCCTTCTGTTTCAGGGTAAAGGTGTCCATCCTTGATACATTGCAGGGACGCAGTCCTATCTACATGAAAAGCATTCAACGACTTTGGAAACTTTCCAAGTAGTGCCATTTCTTCTTTCCATCTTCTTTCGTACTCATTGGTTGCTGTTTAGTATTACCTAGATTAAGGAGTGCATATCCCTCATCAGCTTTTGCAACCAACACCGTTATTTCTTCATTGGAGAGCACGAACTTGGTCTTAAGTTTATTTTCTTGATTCTTACATAACTTGTGGATATTTAATAATCCACGTCCACCCTCTTTTCGGGGCAAGTACAGACTAATGGTAGAAACGTTTGGGTGCAAGTATCTGAATTTATTCAACAATCTCCTAGTTAATCTGTTTAAGTCATTTAAATCCGTGTCTGATCATTTTACTATACCAAAGGAGTACGTTAGGACAGGAATGGCTCAGGTATTGATGGTTGGGATGATTATTGCCCTAGAGAATTTAGTACTGAGTACCTTAGTTAGACGCCTCTTGTATGTTTTCGTAAATTCATTCTTGAGATGTTCATGATCAATTTTGCTATTCTATGGTATTCCTAGGTACTGATATAGAGCTTTTGATTTTAGTTTCTCTATTCCTTGAATAGGTTCACCAGTTAGTACCATTTGTCTCTTTGTATACTCACAGTGGCACACTTATCAAGGTCAAAACTCATTCTTATGTATTCGCTGAAGGTTTTCACAATACCCATTAATGAGCGGAGCTTTTCATGGGACTCGGCCAACAGCTTCAGATCGTCCATGAGGAGTAAGTGATTCAATCTTGCTTCTTTCATTCCCGAATTGATTAAAATGAACCATATTGGTGAGAAAGAATCCCGTGGAAAGTACCATGCTTAATGTTTATGGAGCTAATGTCAACATTGCCTGCTTGAAGAGTTGTCCTCCATGTTGCCATCATTGCTTGTAGAAGATTCCTGATTCTCGGGCAGATCTTGTAGATTTCCAGAACCTTGGTCAACCAATCATATGGCACAGAATCAAATGCCATATTATTATTATTGTTATTTTTGATATGGCACCTTGCAAAGTCCCCGAAGAGCAGATAAATGCTGATTTCCCTCACAGCTCATGCAACCTCCATCGCGGTTGTTTGCTTATCTCAATGTCCACGATGTCCATGTCGCAGACGCCATCACTATCGCATGTAGTTATCACTGCAGGTGTCTCAAAGCGACTCGAATCCAGCTGAATGACATCGTAACCCTTTCGTCTTCCCAAATCGTGGTTTTATCCTCAGGCCTTGAATTTTCAACCCACTCCTTGCAACTTCGATCTTTCATCGCTCACTACCTCACACAACTCAAAAACTAAACAAATACACTCTTTTAAAAAAAATTTGCCCAGTTTTGCTTTTACTCCTCGTCCCTTTCCCCTTACTGTTTCCTATTTGCTCTTATCCCTTCACAGACCATTCCTCGGTCTACCAGCTCTCATGGAGTTTCTATAAATTCATTTATTACCGACGTCAAGGACTTTCTATATACTTGCCACGTGGTATCAAAAATATAAATAGGCTGAGCGATCTAATGTACTGATTATCTGAATGGGAAAACGAAGTTTGGTGTCTCTGTCTCTCTTGCACATCGACAGGTTGGGGAACTCGATTCCCCTTTCTGACTACTGCGCACAATTCATTGCGCACCTGCCCTCTTTCCCACCTCCAAACGGGTGTGCGAGAGATAGGGTGATGCCAAACAGTATTTTCTGTCTCATGTTATCAAGGACAGCACACAGCAGAGACCGTACCGCACTATTTTAAATTTGTAAGTCTATGTGTGGTACCCGGGCGTTTTTTGACAGAACATACGGCCTCATATAAATTGAAGTTAAAGTCTGTTCATAGGGTAGTGTTCCCTAAAAATATAAAGCTCGCATCACACGAATTGTGCTACAATATTGCTTGATGTGTGCTGTGATGTCTGCCGTTCACTCTAAGGACGGAAAATGACGTTACTGTTGTCTGCGCTGCATTGTGAAGTATTTGAGAAATTGAGCATGTTGTATTTTTCGTACAGTTTTGCATGCAAATATGGCGCGTTAACCAATGAAAACCTTGTGATGCTTACAACTGATATGACGCACTTGAAATTGAAATTGGACTGTCAAAGCACTAATTAATTATATTTTTATTACCGCAAAAATAAATTAAATTCCATTCATTTACAAGAAATTCGAATCCAGCACACCACCAAAAATAAAAACTGTATTTTCGACTTCCAAACTAATAAGCAAATCTTTAATTTAATTAAAAGTAACTTATTTTAAGAAACACGTTTAGGAATGGAAATATGTGAGGAAGATGATTTGGACGAAGGAGAAAAAAATCACAATCTCTGAAATCAGATACCACGATTGGTTTTATCGCATCTCCAAATTCTTTTACTACCCTTTCACCAAAAATTGCTGAAATGCTGAGCTGGTCACTAACTACCACAGAGCACTTAGCATGAGCTCCATTAGCATGAGCGAAAGAAACATTGTGTACGAATCTTTTTGAACCACTGCCGAAACAGGTAATATACCTTCAACAATTCAACAGGATTTGAAATAAGAAGAAATCATTTTCTTTCTTCTTAGCTTTTAATCTCACTTGAAATATTTTCGTAGCAGTTTTCCCGTTCTTTCACCCTTTCGGACTTACGCCTTGTCTCTTCCCGTAAACATCGTGAATTGAAAAGACGTGGGAATCCTAGTCATTACTTCGGTACTGAATTTCTCTTAAGATTTATGGGTACGAGAGAGTTTCACTGTAATTATCATTCCACTCTTGTCATCACAAGTACTAGTTTCTTTTCAAATAAAAATAAAAAAGTCGTGAGTAGTTCTCTAAACAATACATCTGTTTGTGGTAAATGACATTAGGAGTTTTCCCATGTTTAGACTTACAAAGAATACTTGATTACATAGAATTTAAACAGAGTTACTAAATTGTAAATTTGTAACATGATTTAAAACCAAAGAAAAAGTAAGCCAACTGGTTTCACAGCAGGGATGAAATAAATTTGACACACAAGTGTTTGTGGTTACAAAAAAAGATACATTACAAATAATATTTTACTTCTTTTAAGTTGACTGACGTTACATTACTTGGAGTAGAGTGTACTGAACTCTGAAGGTGGGCTTCTATAATGTTCTCGCAGCCTCACACTCAATCCCTGTTGGCTGTGTTTATGAAGCATTTCATAACGCTGTCTTCTCCTTGCCACAGAGTCTACATATTGTGGTGGTCGATTCTTCTTTTCCTTAGGTCCATGTTTTACTTACACACAACTAGATGTCTCTGAAACCTTACAGACTTCGTCTGAAATACATCGTAACTAAATCGTACGGAAAAGATATCTATCTATCTATCTATCTAT
>NNCF01129596.1:153934-224917 GCA_002313205.1 Laupala kohalensis
TATATATATATATATACTCACAGTACGAGGGGCAATCCTAAAGTTTTAATTATTATTACCACTCTCCAGGGTTATACATTTCTCCCAGTGTTTCTTGTCCTTGCAAAGGCCATCGTTGTAGATCTCAGCTGATTTCGTCGAAATCCATTGTTCCACTTCTTGAATGACGTCATTTGTGTTGTCAAATCTCCGACCTCTCAATGGGTTTTTGAGTTTTGTGATTAAGAAAAAGTTCCTTTGGGCAAATCGGGAGAGTAGAACTGATGTGGCCAAATTTCAAACCCACATCATTTTGTTTCCTCTACCTCAATAATGAGTGAGCACGTGCATTATTGGCAAAAAGACGGATGCCTTTGTTGATCATAGGGCGTCGTTTGACGTGTACAGTTGGACATGGACGCGAATAATTTTCCACATACTACCATAACTAAGATCAGTCTGATTCACAATCATTTGGCATGGAAAATCGAATGGGAAAATGGCGTCTTCAAGTTGTGTAAGATATAGACCTGGTCGTCTTCATCTCGTGCAAACAGACGTGGTGATTCTTACACGTCTTCGTCTAGGCCACTATCTTACCCACGGTCATCTCTTACGCGGTGAACAGTCCCCGATCTGTGAGACTTGCAACACAATACTTACCATGGAATATTTTCTTTTGGAGTGTTTCAAATATAATGCCAGTCGACAGAGACACAATCTACCCAACAGATTGGACGTTATGCTTGGGCAAAATTAACCGAATCTGTTATGCCCTTTTAGGTTCCTTGAGGAATGTGACCTTTGGCACCTTATTTGATCTTTACATGCGATACCTGTAAATTATAAATACTGGTCCCAATGACCTATTGGATTCATTCCTTTTTGTTTCTGTGTAGAGTGTGTAGTTACAAACATATATGTCTATTACTCATTTATGAATATGATTTTTAAAAAATATTAATTCATTCATTTTTTTTCTTTCTTTCTTTAAATACATTATCTCTCACCTAATTACTGATTTTAAAATGGCCTTAGTTGTCGAAACGCCATTAAACCTAATTAACCTACTCATGATCTTTTGAATAGTTGCTCTTCGGTATATAATATTCTCCACTTTCTTCACTGTGGCATCATAGTCCGGGAGTGATGGTCTTGCACTTCTTGGATTGTCTGTGAGGGACAGTTCAGTTTCAAAATTTATTTTCCATCCCACAACAGTGTCATATGAAGGGATATCATTTCCATAAACAGCCTTCGTTTCATTGTGGATTGGCCGGGTACGTAACGTCTCAAATGAAGGAACTCAATCACACTGCGAGCCTTGATCTTCTCCATACTACGCTTTACTTCAATCTACGGCTTCCAGAAACAAAAAAGTCAACAGTAATAGCAGTAATTTACAAATTTATGTACATAACGAGAGATAAATATGCAGAATATATTTTATTCAGATATCTTAGTTATTTCCTAGTAATAATTAATTCTTTACGATATCCCTGTGCATAATGGAACCAAAGGCGGAATTACAAGAGACTATCACTGACATGGCGCCCACAGATGAACCCAAATGTAGTACTTTCATTGTCAACGTAAGTTCTGCGTTAGCGCAAAATTGTCATTCTGTGGAACTACTAGTGCAAATGAAACGACAAAATAGTTCCAAATTATATCGCTTGTTTCTGAACTTGTTCATAATCTTGTCGCCTGAACACGCATGTGATCTAATTCCTATAGCAATCCACTCCCCTCCCACTCATTCCTCCCCCATTCCCTGTACAGAATTCCCTAAACGTAAACATACTCTATTAGTGAATACATGGACGTAACATTAATGTCGTCTGTGATAGGGTCGAACATCACGCTCTTGTCCCTCCGGAGACAAAATAGCTTTAGATATTAGCACAATAATTGCTATTTCATAAAGTGCGTTTGCTAGCTTTAGGGACCCGCTGCTGAAGCTAGCATTGGCGCCTCCCATCTTTCCACGACTAATTAACCTCTGAATGTGGCGCCGCAGCGGTACTAGGATTTTTATTTGGGAGTGGTATTGATCTGCATGTGAAGTCTGGAAATTTTGGTTCAAAATTATACAAATTTAAAGCAATTTAAGATACCGTAGGAAAATCATTATGCTACCCAAGGTGATTAATATGCTAACGTATCAAACATAATTTAACTTGTAACGAAATAAAGAATATTTTAATATCTCTCCAATTTGGTGGTGGAGGGGAATTGAGTTCGGGATTCGCCCCCCCCCCCCAGATCCATCACTGCGACTTAGCCATTGTAAGAGAAGTTGTTGGGGAAGGTGCTAAAACAGACCTCGCATGTGCCATAAAAAGATTCTGGACTGACCCTAATGATTCGGTCTGGTTGATGGATCTACAGTACTCACGATGACAGAAAAGTAACGAGGGAGGAGCCTTAAGACCACTTGAATGTCGAGGAGCCAATACCAGCATTGCGAGATTACCGACTCGTAGGTCCGTAGTTGTTGATATGCCAACTGTGATGGACATATGGCTTTAATTTTAACCGTTGATCGCGAGCAGACTGCTCGAAATTAGTTGTTTCACCAGCTATAGCAGCGTTTGTATGGGTGCCACGGCATTCCGTCTGGTATGGGTGGAGTTACACTAGGCCACCCCACGCAGTAAACATATGACGACACTGAACTTTCGCTCCATTGGTTACATGTCGTTACTATTCTTTCGCCGCGAGGACTCAACAAATTTTGAACTCGGTCACGCCACCTTTCGTGTATTCATTCCTGCGTTTGTGGAATTAGCGAAACATCGCTGATTCCTTGGAAGAGACCTCGCGGACTATGCGCGTCAAATGATGACAAGGAAGAGTGAATAAGAGGGGAGACGTCATGACCTCGAAGAAACATGTCTACAATGGGATGAAACAAGTTTTAACCGGTCAAAATCAAAATTGAAGTTCAATATATTTTTATTGTAAAAAAAGCAGTTAAAAACTGTGTATGACCACGCGGAGGATAATAAACAGAAAATGTCAGAAATGTTACATATTAATCTTACAAATAACACATTAAATTTACAAATTGACACAGAAAACCTATCAAAAATGTATAGTTGTTTTCAATTATTGTTCTGCTTTGAAGGTTAGTGTTTCCAAATTATTTATTTTTTCTTTGTCATTGTTTTATTTGTATATGTAGTTAATTTGTTATTATGCTTGTTACTAAGATAAAGCAAACAAATTTGATGATATTTCCACACACTATCGTTCGCCTGATGATGGCTGCAATATACTACTGAAACGTTGCGATACTAGAAATTAATAGTCTACAAGAAAAGGTCGATTTAATAATTCAATTAAGACAATAATAATGTTCAAAAACATATTTGTCAGTATATAAAATCAATTTATACTTAAACTTTTTTCTACTAAAATATGGAAGAATACTTAAATTTATACCAATCAAAAAATAAATATTTTAACGCAAAGTAATGATAATTTTTAATTACTTTGAATAGATATATTATATATTCAATTTTGCGGGTCAAACTAAGTATTTTGAATCTAGTTCAATTTAAAGTTTTTATAAATCGATTGAAATTGGTGGAATTCCAAAGTTCAAAACATTTGGTAATGAAGAAACATAGAAATTGAAGTACATCACAGAAATTGCCAGAAAAACGTTATAACGTAAATGGTTGTAAAGTTGATACTTATGGATAGTAGATTACATAAGAATGATTTTTTAAATATTGAACTATATCTTTTTAGAAATTTTAAAAATCGAGGATGGTAATATTAATAATAATCAAAGCCTCTTCCAAGATATTAACACCTTTGTAGTTCCGATTCTGACGTATTCTTTTGGCATCATCGCATGGTCAGAGATTTAGAGGGTGTCATGAGGAAGAATAGGGGTTAACTAAATATATACAGATAACATAATGAGAAAGCATACACTCTGAGGTTAACTTTACTGAGAGGGTACGGTGGAAGGGGATGACTGATGTACGACTCCTTCATAATAGCCAAGTTAAAACACTCAGAAGCTATTTCCATCAAAAGAAGAATGAGTCACCTCTTCATCTAAGTGTGTGTTTTGCAGACCTCAAGTATTCTCCCTTGAGCTTGACCAGTGATGATATTCAGAATAATGAAATCACCCGTAGCAACCCAAAAAAACTTGATGAATGGAAAAGCATCCATCAGCATGGGAGACATGTCAATGATCTCGACCAAATATATGTCATCAAGCAAGCGTCGAACGCGTGGTTGAGGCATGGCGAGCTCTTCCCAAAAACAGAGGGCTTCATGATAGCAATCCAAGATCAAGTGATAAAAACAAAAAACAAAAAACACGACACAGTTTTGGATGCTGAGAATACAACTTATAACGTATTTCTGATAATAATTACCCAATAATGGTAATTTAATAGCAAGTTCTTAATAATTTCAATATTTATAAATGAAAATAAATTTTGTTGTTGTTTTAGAAGTTTCATTTTCCGCAGGGAAGTTTTGCAAGAAAGTAGTAATTTTGTCCCTCTCCATGAGAGATGTGTATCACTGTGCGGTTCCATGTCCTTTCGAGGCGAGTATAAAGCGAGCTCGGAGCAGCCATACGCCACTCGTCATTCAGTAGACTCTCGAAGCCATGAAGCAAGGCATCTCGGCTTGTATTGTCATTCTCGCTGCGCTGGTGGCAGTTGGGATAACTGTCCCTGTAGAAAGGTACACAGATAAATACGATAACGTGGACATCGATGAAATCCTTCACAATACGAGATTGTTCAAGAAATATTTAGAGTGTCTTCTCGCTGAAAACGATTCCCGATGCACTGCTGATGGGAAAGAACTGAGGCGTAAGTACATACAGATTGGCTCTTAAGTTAATTGTAGAGTAAGAAGAATTAATTTTCAAAAACGCCCCAAATTTCGTACATAAATAAAATTACACGTATTAATTTTGATTTCAATCTAATAAACATACTTCACCGACCATTTAAATTAAATAATTGTAATAATATTGACGGTATATTACAACTAGGGTAAAATATTTACTTCAAAAAATTGACAGATTTTTAATATATCAGAATTTTAGTGTACTTTGTAGAAAATATTTCGTAAAATTTTTTACACCAATTTTATCTAAGGAAAAGGTAAGAGAGTGTGCGCGAAATTCAATAAAACATTTTTTTAAATCTAATATTAATTTTTTGCTAAACAATCCATGAGCAATTTGACTTTATTTGTTTCCTATACATTCCGTTGTTATTTTGTTGTGATGCTTTAATTGAATGTCAGGGCAGTAAAAAAAAAACAACAACAAGAAAGCTATTTTGCGAAATCTCTCCTTAAAGGTTTCGTGTGATTGCGCACATGGGTAGGAGAAATTGTTATAAGTAATAACAACAAATTAATTGTTAACAATAATGATTACAATTAAATGACATTTCTGGGCATAATTTTTAAATATTTTGTATTGCAGCCATTCTATAGAAATTCGGAGGAAGGTTTTTGTAAACAATTATAGAGTTTATAGTGAATATTTGAACTTAATTATTAAAGAATCGGAAAAATGAAAGAATTTTAAGAATAATTAAAGTATTTTAATTGAAGAGAAAATATTAAGAGAATCAGGAAAAGCAATTCCAGATAAGATTACTAAATAGCATTAAGTTACTTGATTAACTTAAAATTATTCCACCCGTATTGCCCTTCGTTCTCTTTTTCGTCAGTGCGTAATTTCTCCTAGGATGAAAACTAATGAGAACAATTCTCCTAAGTAGCAGATGCGTAAGCTCTCCTATTTCGGGAGGAGAGATTGCGCGGCCTTTTATTTACACATAGCCTCTTCCAGAAATATCCTTTGGTGTTCGCAACATTAGTCTGGGTTAGTAGCTTATGAGGAATCGTTTAATTTCAAAATATTTCGTGTTATAGCCATTCTACAGAAATTCAGAGGAAAAGTTCACGCACTTACTTTGGGAAAACAATACAAAATAGAAACGCATTATCCTAGACGCTCAAAACAATCAACGTGCATATTCATTTAGACATTCACTACGGTTCATTGCTACCGTTATAAACTACCAGGGGCCCGTTTTACAAAAGCACAAGTGTTAGTTACAAGTAGTTAGTTACAATCATTTCGCTAACTTATCAGTAACAAGTACTTGTTGGTAACAAGTGGAGTATCTCCACACTTGTCAGTAACAAGTATTTGCGGACAGTCCAGCATTTCTCATTTGATTTTGCCTAACGTAATGCCAAATTTTGTATTTTTAAAACATTTATTGGTATACTTTATGGGAGGTGTAGCACAGCAAAAGAAAGTTTTTTTTACGTATTATGAAAAATATTTCAAGCTTATCAACAATGACTTTCCAAACTCCATAATAATAACTAAGCTAAAATAATGACGAATAACTAAATTAAAATATATAGTAAAATAAATCTGGTTCTTTTCTTATAAAAAGTTTTTGAAATACTTCCCTCTTTTTCTTCCAGCTTTACAGACGTTATTCTAAAGCGTTCGATAAATTCGTGTTCACTCTTTCCCTGAATCTATTCCTATGTTGTTGTACGCGAATGAATAGCTCATCTTCATCTTCCGAGGAAGAATTTGACCACCTCATATTAATAAAATAACACTTGTAACACAGTTAACCTTCATTTATAGCTAGGTAAGAAATTCTTGATTGGTAACAAGTTTGTCAGCTACAATTTGTGAGTAACCTAACAATATTAGTGGGTTACTATGAATAACTAAATTTATTGTAAATAAAGCAGTACAAACTGCGTATGACCACATGGAGGACAATAAACAATAAACTGTAGGAAATCGCTCGTAAAATAGTAAGAATTCACTTGTAAGAATTACAAGTAAAATTGTAAGAATTACAAGTTTACAAGTGCACTTTTGTGAAATGCTAATAACTGGATATTTTTACAAACTTGTGAAAATTTACTTGTCACTTACAAACTTGTACTTTTGTGAAACGGGCCACAGGAGTCGCTGCACACTCACTCTACTCCTTCCCCTGATCTTCGTGGTGTGCCATCTCTCCTAGCTTTACCTTTTACGTCACACATTTCAAAAAGATATTCCACTTTTTCCGAGGAATGACGTGAAAAACTTGCGCTCGGTCATCATACTTTACATGCTCTTACGAATCAAACGAAATTCTAAATATTGTTAGTATTATACTTTTAACAGAGATATACAAGTTAAACAACGTTTTCCTCCACTATAATCCATAATATTTTGTAACTTTCAATCTGCATTCAGAACATCTACATCTACATTCAGAAACTGAGCAATGCCTCATTATTTCGAGTTACATATACGAAGAAGACACTAACAGCACCAACGAACAAGACCAAACAGCTTCACTTCCCAATTGAGATGTAAGAGAGAGAGAGAGAGAGAGAGCGGTAAGACCAGCTTGCCCGGAAAGCGTCAGTTTACCATGAGAAGGCTGCCACTTTGCCCGGCGCGGCTGTCCGAATAGGTTGACCATTGTAGAAAGAGTGCGGAGTCTCTGGTTATATACCTGTTCGAGCGACCCAATAAATCCGTCTCTCATCCGTTGGTTGTGCTCAATAGTCACCTATTTGTTATACCTAGTTGGAAAATGATTCTATTTATAATGAAGATCTCGCAGATATTCTGGTATTTTCGAACTCCAAGAAGAAGAACGAGTAATGATGGCAAACACGAACAAATTACGTTAAAGAATTAAAAATAAAATTAACCTTAAACAAAGTGGAGATTTATTTATAGTTATTTTTTCACTTAACATGAATACCACCGCATTTACTACGTACTATATTCCCAAATTTCTTTAAATTCGCTTTCTACAAAACTAATTTTGTTGAAGGCATTTTCTTTGGTTGAAAGTTCATTTATTATACACAAAATTAAAAAAAAAAAATTGAAGTAAAAATAGACAAATAATTTTTAAAAATTGTTAAAATATGAATTATATTAAGTTTATTTTAAATAGGAGTTTAAGTAATATAACATAGCAGAAAAACAATATGGTTTCTCCAATTTTTTATTGAAATTAGTAGGAAAATCGTTTGATTGCTTGAAGAGAGTAAATGAGATGTTGTATTCCACAAAGTCATACTACTTTAACAAATTTTTCTTCAATATTTTTAAAATTTATATTGAAATTGCTCACTCGAATTCAGTAGAGAAAAATGCCATATATGTATTTAATTTTTTTAAAATAACGTTATACGAATAAACATTAGTATATTAGAATAAACAAAAGAGAGTTTCTCATTTGTTCTGTTTCTCTTTGCAGATGCAATTCCAGACGCGCTCACCAACGAATGCGCCAAATGCACGGACAAGCAGAGAGCTGGAACCGAAAAGGTCATCAAATATCTGCGTGAAAATAAGGTGACTGAATGGGAACAGCTCCAAACAAAATGGGATCCGGAAGGTTTCTACCTCAAGAAATACGCGGAAAGAATTCATGTATAAGTGTACATTTTATATTACTGTTGTTATGAAGTATGCTCATTTGTTCGTCCACAAAATACACCTTCAGTATAATCAATATCTTGTAATTTATGATAACTATCCCATTTCTTTTCCTTTCCACTTATTTCTTTACTGAACAAGAGAAAAATAATATCTTTATTTTATGGAACAAATGTTTAATAATGAGCAAACTTGCATCCCTCGATATTTCGACTAAAATGTATTACTAATAAAACGTACGCTAGTTCTTCATCGAACAAGTGATTTTACACACTACTTCCGACACAGCACATCTTATAAACAATTCAGACACAAATCAATAAGTTACGGTAATGTTATTCTCTTCACTATAAACAAGTAAAATGTCTATAACACCTAAACAACAATCAAATCTCTTTTCTCTCGAAGCCACCGGCGATGTTTCGTCGGAGGCGTCGGTTCTCTGCCCAAATCAGCTACGATCTCATTTGTGCTCATGGTTCAGCAAAAGGAAATCGATTTTGTGATTGGAAAAAAAAAGATGAAAAATTTATACTTTTCAAGAGAAAAATCATGCATTTAACCTCATACAGAGGTATAAAAACGGTGGTTGTCAGTAATACAAGGGAAATGGGAAAAATCAATATACGTGGAAAGCATCATTACATTAACATTTATTTTCTTATAATAACTGAAATGCAAATCAGGCGAGAAAAACGTAAAATCGTGAAATCAGTGAACGGAGATTAACGAAAATTCGCGTACATATAAGCGTGCTAGCTACCTGCCAAAGCCTATATTTGCAAGGCGTGTTAGCGTACGCATCGATCTACACAAAGAAATAAAAGAACCTTCCCCCCCCCTTTTTTTTTTTTTTTGAGAGCTGAAGTTGAAAATATTCTGGCCAAGATGCTCAAGCGATCTCAAATCCTTTGTTGAATGAACATTATCATTGTTGACTAGCTAAAGTTACATGACTAGTAAAACAAAAATTACAAGCTTTCGTAGTACGAAATCAGTTGTTGGTCATTCTGAGGGAAGACTGTCTCAACTAATCAAAAAGCGGTCCGATGCTCTTTGGTCACTAGTTGAAGGATAGTCGAGAAGTATACAGTATTGTGCGTTAGCGTATGAGAACGTTTGCGTTCGTTTTGTACACAGATCTAATAGTCCTTAAGTTTGAATGATAGGAATTGTTTGATATTGTACAATCACGCGAAATTAGTGACGAATAAGATAACTAATATTGTTGCAAAACAAGTTATGTTCTCCACGCATGTATTGTCACGATTTGTCTAATATTAATCTCAAAATTTTCTATAAATCCGAATCTATATTTTTTACTGTCATATATATCAAAGAAACACTAAACATTGAGGAAGAAGAAATAAATATACGGCACCAATATCAAGAAAACTGCACCGGTTAAAGTTATTGAAAAAAAGCAATCATTCTATGTAGTGGGTGTTTACCGACCACCAGGAGGCGTGAAGTCAGAGAAGCAGTGATAGCCATATCAAATATCTTAAACCTGAAATTTCTTTCTCTCTCTACGAGAAATTTTATGTCGTTTTCCAGATGAGAAAGTTTTGCACTTTTGATAAAAATACGACTTTTTGGGTGTGTGATATTAGTGTATGCTAAAATTATTAACTTTCATTTTTTTGTCATTTCTCCAAGACTGAGGACTGAATTTTGGTGGGAAGAAATGTAAAATCTAGATTGTTACCTCCATAATTTATGTTATATGCTAAAGAAAAAGTAATACGAAATATCATATTATGAAATCAGAAATTTTCGATGAGATAATGTAATTTAAACAATAATGTAAGAGCTTGAAAGCTTTATGACTATTTTGGCTTTTTTAGGAGAAAAACAAACGTTTCAAGGTCATGCATCAAAAACTTTTTTTAATATAATGTCATATTTGTTGGCCTAATGTTATTTGAGCATCTGCAGCAATGATTTGCTGCTTGCTATCCTCTTTCTCTTGTGATCATCTAACGATTTTGTCCCTCTTTCATTGCGTCATTTGGTCCTTTCTTCTTCTCCAATATCCCTCCACTCTTTTTACTGTGACTTGCCTTTCTTCCCTCAGAACAAATTTTGCCAGTTTTTTAAATTCTTCTGCTTCGAAATCTTTCCATTTGTTTAATACTTCCTGTCTAAAAATATCTTTCTCTCATATTGAAATTTTTAATGTTAGATATTTGAATTTGGTTTCGTTAATCTAGTGTCGTCCATTGTGTAGAGGTGTTCAAAAAAATATTAATTTTGTTTCCTTGTAGATTCTGTTATATTTTATATATTTTGATATATTTCTTTATTATTCCGAATTTCTACATTTCTGTAGAGTTTAGTATACCTAATAATTCTTCTTTCCAACACTTCTAAAGTGTCTGAATAACAATTTAGTGCTAAACCTTCTCTTGCATATAAGCATTCAGGTTTCTTTATTGTGGTATAAGGCATTATTTTTAAATTATGATATCACTCTTTTGGTTATATACATTTTTAGTTATACTGAATACTGTTTCCATTTTATGTATTCTTTCTTCAGCAACAAATATTTTGAAACCAATTCCTTCAATTGCTTCTCCTAGATATTTGATTTTTTCTATTTTGTGATTCATCCAATTTATCACTAAATAATTTGACGTATTTTTTATGTTCTATTATACATTTTATATTATATTCTAGATCGTTTACTCTTTTGTTCAGTTCATTAATATTTGGTCTTTCTTCTTTTGCTTTTAAAGCTTGGTATCAGTCATACATATTTTATTGTATGTGTCGCTAACTTAGAAAGTATGAACATCCTTCTTAAATGCTTTTTAAATTTTGAACCCACTTGAATTTAAAGATTCCATCTCCAAAATTATGGTACAGATAGTATAGGCTCTCTATTTCACTCAATAATTTGCATATCAATCACTAAATAAAATTCTGTACTAATTTTTAGATTGTAAGGGGTTTATTATTTCAGGGCAACAGGAACAAATAGATATTTAGGTTATTATATTATTTAACCAAATGTTTCTTGTTATGTAATATTGTTTGTCAGCAATTTATCATGAATGTCTAGAAACTGACAATAACATCAACCACACACAATATAACTCCAACACACATAATCCAGATCTACTTATAATACAAAACATTACACAAACCGATAACTGAAAGATAAATGTAATTTCCCAGATGCTCTTAACGGTTAGTAGTTTCTACAGAAAACTCCATTTTTAACGTACAATAAATATCTGTGGTATAAGTACAATAATATAAGTATCAATATATAATTTATAAATGTATATAATACTCATGTATAAATTTGACTACAGAAATTATATGATAACAAAAATGTATTCAAATGTATACTTGCCTGTGTGTCAACAGAACACTATAATGAATATTTATTTGTAGACACTAATGCTAACCTCGTCAGATAAATAATCTTTCTTTTCTACACTTCTTTCATTAACAATAAAATTATTGTAAAATATTCTTTCAAAGCTGTCTCCGGACATACATATCTCGTAAGGGTGCAGCTTCGTTAGATCCAACATGGCGCATGCAAATACTTGTATTTATAGTCCCTTAGGCTTCACAGCATGAGGAATAGATATAAAGGCCTGTTTAACCGGGGCAAGTTGCTTAGAAGGTAACCTATCTCACCCCACCCCTCAAAGCAGCATGTGACGTTAGATGCATAATTGTTCGGGCGAGTTTCCTTACTAATTTGTTGTTAATTTTTTAAATCTCCATTTCCCATGTTACTAATATGTTGATCAGCCAATGAACTACAGTGTTCATGTTCTGAGCGTGAATTTTGTGTTTAAAATGATTTTCCATGGTGTAGTAACATTTTGGGTAGAATTTTAATACAATTTTTAATTCAAGTTTCTAAAATATCCGAAGAATTCATGTATTTATTTATTAATTACGAAGACGGGCCATGAGTATTGCAGACATCCCCTAGTCCTCGATTTTCTTTTCTAACTCGCCCAGATGCAGTTCACATGATTCGTGTGACCCATAAATAAATGTCGAACCATACGCCTCATTTCACTCACACATAAGACCGACAAGCTTTAATTTTACAGACAAGGTACCAAGCAGGTTACTTGCCCTGTGTATACAGATTTCGTTGACAGGTAACCTGCCTCGCAAATTGCCGGGCAGGTTACATGCTAGGCAGCTTGCCTCGTGTAAACGGGCCTTGAGAGGGGTTCACTCCTATACGTTCACCGTTAATCACGAAAATAATTCGTGTAACCCTCCCTCCTGCGCTTAAAGCGTTTATTACCACCATCATTTGAGGTAGAAAAATAGTTTTTTCATATTGTGCCGCTACGACTTATCCTGAGTAATTGTTAAAACAATTGAGTTATCTTCATAACTTAGAAATCTCTTAGATTGCGGTGTACCTCACCGCCAGGTAACAGATTAATCATGTTACGTCGAATGAAAATGGTAGACGGGACCGGGATTCGAACCCGGGACTTACGCGCTCATGCGCTTACCGACTGCGCCATCCCGTTCGCCTCTCGGGTCCGTGTATCATTCTCATTCAACTTGTGAAACCCAAAGACCTCAGAGGTGGTCTCGTAGAGACTAGATTCCTCATCTGAGGCGACTCCCTTAGGAAGTAATGAACGGTACGTTTCCTTACAAACTTATTGATGTATCTAATTATACCCTATACTCATTATTATCCTCTAATAATTATTCTCATATTATTCTTTAATAGAACTCTACTCATTAACTTTTGTTCTATTTTAGGTTATGTTAGATGTCGTGAGTGGATTCAAACCATGGGGTTGATGGAGATCCTGGGAGATAGCAAAAAACTCCATATTAATTTGAGAATTCGTTATCATTTTAACAATATGGATTTCACAAGAATGAATTCTAATATATTAGCTGAAAATGAAAATAAGAGGAAAAAATCAAAAACGAAGTAATGCACAAATAAGGAAAGAAGAATAAGAATATTAAAATATCGTAAGTCTTGGAGGTCGACGAGAAAAAAATTTCTATAGCCAGAAATTAAATATATTCTCACTTGTAACTCATATCCTATATTAACTTATTCCTTGATGTTACTTATATATTTTATTCTTAACCAGAGACATAACAAATATAAAATTATTGTAAAATGTAAGATACAAACAAATACAGATTAACAAGAAAAATCTTTGAAGAAAATGGTTTTTAAATTTGTGTTTCTTACACTTAAATAGTGTGTTACAATTTATTTTAAAGATTAATTTGTAAAAATACCATTTGATATCAAAATTGAAATTGTTGAAATTTTTCAATATGGGTTGATAGAGATTTTTAGATAATGGGACATTATTTCATTTTCATAATTTTCTTATTGTTTATTATTTTTCATTAATTTAATATATTTGTGGTGTTGTAAAAAACTCCAAATATGGAGATATTTTGTGAAAAATATAGCATATGTACATACTTTACATTTTCTTGTATCCATACTCTAATGAAGATAACTCTATATTGCTCTCTGTAAAACTCTAATGAAGATAATTTTAAAATTGTATTTCTTTAGATTAAATAATGGATCTTCATCTTGTCTAGTAATCAAATCAGTAATTTAATTTTAATCTGAAGCAAAGTTTAATGAATTAAAGTAAATAAAAAATGTAGTTTTAATGTGAAAGATTAATGAATTAATATTAATGAAAAGTAATTAAAATGAATTAATTTTATTGCAAAAGTATTAATCATATTTTTATTCATGTGTTAATGCAATTTTTCAATTTAAAATATGTTACTGGGAATTTTGATTTGCAATATTTACATTCCTTACTAAAATGCCCAAGTATTTACGAAAATAATGCATCCTAGTATTGTATTAACCAGGTAATTAAACTAGTGGATTATAAATGCCCGTCTCAATTTTTTATCCTACTAGAAATTTAAAATTGGAAGAGTATTATAAAGTAAACCACAATTGAAATTCACGCGTCTGATCGAAACCTTCGATAAATGTCAAAGTTCTCAATCTAATGCTTCCCTAGCGCTGCGGAAGGGTTACTATGACGTCACGTATACTCCAAGTCATGTAACTTTGATGAATATATGCAATATGGCTGCCTAATACGAATTACTAACTTCTACGAATTCAAGTTGTATCGAAATAAATATTAATAGTTGTCACAAAAGCGACTATTTGCTGTTAAAAATACAAATTAAAAATACAACATACTGTTGCACAAGGTAATATTCGTTCCACACGCTCGATGCAGAAGGAACAGCCACAAGAGCAAATGCATTGAATTGATGGCCGATATTGGCGATATATTTAAGTTTTCAGAAATTTGAATGTTCTGCCAACATAACGCGAGGTTCAAATATTATTACTCGATATGGACGATAGCGAAGTAAAAGCGTTGGCTACACAGTACCGACATAAAGCTGACAAAAAATAATCAAATTAATTAATAATTTATTGTCAGGAGAGCTGTTACAAACCATTTATGACCAAGTTGAGGAAAATAAAGAAATTTACTGCGAGTGATATACAATAAACTAAAAAGCACAATGCGCTTCCGTTCTTGTCTTTTTTTTAGTTAAATTATCTCAATGCACGACTTCGAGTACATTAACAGGAAAATGCCCCAATGAGACCTTCTTGTCTTTTCTACTCTTCTTGCTTCACAGAATTTGAAACGATGTATCGAGGGCCACATATTATGCTAGGAATTACTTATATATCAACAAATGCACAATGAAACAAGGAAAATTCATATGCGATTTCTGTAAGTCTTGCAGTTTGGTTTCAGCTGACCTCTAAACTCAACAGATAATACTTTTGAATCTGACAGTATGCTGTTGGTGAAAATCGGTCTTAGTCATACGACAGCCATTTTTTCATAAATAACAACAAATCCCTTGAAGTGTCATACATTTGAAATGTTAAATCCGCCTCTGCCTGAGGGTCCTTGTTCGGAATTGATGGGATGGTTCCTTGCTTCCGGAGAGTAAATTAGTTTATTGTCCTCCACGTGGTCATACGCTGTTTGTATCTGCATTTTTGACAGTAAAGTTTACTATAAGTTTATTATTATCATTTACCAGTATTCCGAAAAACCAACTTTGTCACAATCATATCATGGCACTTGTAACAGAACCCAATTAACGTTACACACATTTTTGTTGTTTCTTCTAATTAGGTATTATTACACACCAGATTTCCCGAAGTCCCTCTGTTTTTAAATACAAACTTTGTTGGTGTCTCTCTCCAAAGAGTCTGTGATGAGTTACGATTCAACGGGGATACAACATTTAACTTTGCACTATTATGAAAATATTAATACAACTATGAATTTAGTGTTATTCATAAACATACTTTGAGAACTACATCGTTTCCTTCTTCAGCGCTTCATCTCGTTCCATTTCTTTCGCCGCGAGGGCTATGGAATTTAAATCCCTAGAGAAGTACATACGAGTTGATTGATTTTATTCAAATTTCAGGATAATCTACCAGTATTACATCACGAGTTAGTAAATGAAGTAGAAATGAATCTGTATGGGCGAGAAATTTTAAGAAAGCATGTCGCAATTCCGACAAAGGAAACGAAGCTCAAGCCAAAATATTAAAGAATTTAGATTGTCAATGTAAGTTCATCTAACATTCAATATTTTCAAAATTAATTTTTTTTCTTTCATAAGAAACAATTTCACAAATTTTATAAATATTAAGAACTTTTGTAGGAAATAAGTTCGGTAATAATTCAAAATAAATTAGAAGTAGAGGGTTCTCTTTTTCGGATCTTGTGCAGGTTTAAGGTTGAAATTGACATTTGAAATCTTCTACTACAACACGAGACTGATTGAAGTAGGTTTCTAGATCCTGTGTCGAATAGTTTGTTGATTTTTCTGGTTCTTAGATTCTCCTGGCATAACTGTGTTTCAGCTCTTTCTGCAATTGTGTGTGTCTTGAGGAACAAAACTTCAAATGACTCTTGTTATGGTTTATGCTTTTTCTAGACGTTGTCCTTGTCGTTGCCCTTGCAAAGCTGAATAAGTTCGCGTTTGAAGTCGATGGAGTTTTTTTTTTTTTTTTTAAGTAATTTGGTAAATGGATGAGCCAGGGAAAGTACATCACACATACGCACCAACATAATAAATGAACTCCTGAGAAGGCAGATAGTAAGCTTTTGGTTTTTGAGAAAAGAATTCTATGGCACTTACTTTAACGAAGTTTAGGATTTGGGTGTCACGGTTGATGGCTGCGCAGAGTGCATGCCATTCGCTATGACGACGTTTAGACGCGGGAACGGATAAAAATAATGCGCGTGGAGTATAAAAGGGGCGCGTCTGCTGCGCTAGGGGCTTTTTGGCTTCGATTGGTGACTGGAGTGCGTGGTGAAGAGAATTCGGTTGACGCCTCATAAAATGTTTGATTGCTCGTGCGTCCTTGCTGATCTCTAGCACGGCTGATTCTGTGTACATGATAGCAACAATTGGAATGTGGAAGTTTGAAGTTCCTGTTAGCTAGAGGACATGAAGATTCCGTGGTTCTTGTTGTTGGAATCCTATCAATCTCCATCATTCAAGAGCTCACGTTAGTACTTATGTTTGTCTGTTACTCATCCCGGAAGATAAAAGGGAAAAGTTTGGATTTTCGGTACTTGTGAGTGATAATTTTCTTGTAATCATGCTTTAGTGGTTGATTTGAAAAACAAAGTTACTATTGGTATGAAATGATGAACAAGCAATTTATTATGAATTAAATAAGACCTTACTGTTTTTGATCTCCAAGAGGAGGAGCATTTCACAACAATTATAAGAAAGAAAAATTAAGTTGTATTCCCTCAACAAAAGATTCTTTTTAGGGCCCGTCAAATTGTGTTTTTTTTTCTGCCTATTCCGAACTATTGCTGAATTATTAAAAAATCTGGGAATTTGTATTTTTTCAATATATTGTTGTTACGTTTATTTTGTGTCTTATTTATTTATGTGGATTGTGCAACCTCTCCATTTTCCTGGCGCCCAACATTTATTCTCTGTGTACGAGGCTAGTGGCGGGGAAATTCCGGCTACAATACAATTTCTGAATTTTTAAATTTAAAGTGCAGGGACGATGTTTGACGTCAACCTGTCAACTGCCGTTCTACATGATGTTTGAGAATCTGGTTCCTTTCAGATGGTACGGTGAGAAATGACACAGTTTCACGAGTGGCGCCAGTGGCGGTCCTTACACTTTGTGGACTACTGATTTCGAAAGAGATAAATTTAAACAATGATTAAAACATGGTGACCTGGCAGCATTTTTTGCTTTAGTTTGTGTTTCTTGTATATCACCCTTTACTTCTGATATCATGACACTGGAGCCATCTGTGACTATCCCAACACTTTTCTACGTTCAAAGATAGGTTCTCGAGCGCTTGTCGCAAAACTTTCCCAAGTACTTTTCCTGAAAGTACTATTTCTTCGAAAACCTTATCTTCATTTTCTAACTCCTGAACTTGTGCAAGTCCGTCCTCCAAAGGACGTCTCGCACATCAATAAATTTAATAAAACTCTCTCTCACTGTAGAACAATCCAAGAAAAGTAGAATTTAAGAGGGGTTCAATGCTAATACTTTCTTGTTAATCGACAAATATGTTCCGGTAACCGCCACTAAGCGCTGGCAGCGAATATCAGTAAAAATGGGCTTTTTCATGGAGTAAATTCGGACAAAGCTGGAAATCATTTTAATAACTTCATTAATACTTAAGTTTTGACAGCGAAAATAAATATGTTTTTGCATTTTTTTCAGTTATTCCTTACATCTCGGAAATTAAGTATCGTACATTTTACTCTTATGAAAATTAAAGAACATTAAATTGTGCGCCGAATGGGCATCTCAAACATTACATTTGGTTCAGCGGTTTGCCCGTAATAGACGATCAAATAACACCATTCTTTTTAGCAACTCAGCGGAAAAAAGTGTGCAAGTCATTTTCAAATCTCTTTAACTTCGTAATGAGCGCTTCAATAAAAAAACTTTGACCACAAAAGTTGTAGAGCATCAAATACTTCATCCAAAAAAGTAGTTTTATGATATATTTGCTTGGCCACATTTTTCTACTCTCGAAGTGTATAGTTCCCCAGTTACAATTTCATTCCGAATAGAATCCAAGTATAATATTTAGATACTTATATTGCTCAAATAAACAGTGAGTGGAGGTCGAGGTTGCACCAATGAGTGGGAGTGGATTCTTTGGTACCTGACGGAGCTCCTACATCCGCAGTTGACCTCCACCGAAGAGCCCTCCTCGTGGTCACGAAGCCATTTTGAGTAGATATCCAGCCTTCAAAGTGTTCAATTGCGTTAATGAATTCTCCCATGCATATAGGTGATACGCGTTCGTCAGTGGAGTGACAGTAATATAGATATCTAAATTTCAGTCGATGGTATTTTCCTATTGAAGAATGATCGTGGAAAAGTGATTCATGTGTAATACAAGTTGGTTTGTTGTTGGAGGAATCAATAAATGAGAAGAGGAAAGGTACTAAAAGCTTCAAAGAAGTTAGCAAGAAGAATGAATATAAACATAAAAAAATGCTACACGGACTGTATGCAAAAGATAACTCGACTTAAAATGTTCAACCTCGAATCCAAGGGTCTCGAAACTTCTCATCATTTAACCATCATTTCAAATAGACTTTCGCGGCACGTGTGTCCTGCTTACAAATCGTAACTTCTCATCATCATCATTTGTGACGCCAACTTACACGTTCGTTTTCTTTCTCCTTTTTCACGAATTTCATGTTTGTAGTTCATTTTTTGAAGTAGTGTTGAAGTTAAACAATAATTTTGTAATTATTAACGTTACCATTTTTGTTTTGTTGTTTTCAGTTTTTTAATTATTTATTTATATTAATTGTTACTATTTTCTATTCAAAGAGAACAACTTTGTAAGCTTCCAAAAAGGGTAAGGATATAAAATCTTCGAAATAAATAAGACAACCGGGTTTCCGCTTGAATAGAAAGAAACCCAGAAGACATTAAGGTTAGATACACTAAAATTTTGTTTTCTGATTTGACAATTTTTATACTGGCTGGTTGATTTTCTTATACAACAGTACAACAGATTTTAGGCGTTTCTCCACACCGCTCCTTCTTGAAAAATGTAATGTCAGATGGCCGAGCTCCACTCGGATTTATTAATTATAAAAATAGTTTGAAGTAATGATAAATTAATCGTCGTTTGTTTGTTGCTCATAAACACAAACAAACGATGTTTAATTTACCTTTCTTTCATAATGTTGCTAATGCTCCACAATTACAAAGTTCTAAGTAAATAATTAATAAATTTATATACAGACATTTTTTTCAGAAGTATTTTAAAGGGTTAGTTTAATGAATTTGTATGTAAAAATATAATAAAGAATAATAATCTATTTGTTCTTTTAAATTTTACTATTATTATACTTGGAGACTGAGCAACATTTGCATTTAGTCAATATGGGAATATTTCAGTATTTTTTGATGAACGATTATACTTATTTATACTTAATTGATGAAAAATAGAAAGCACAGGTGAAATAGCAATAATCCGCGCAGGGATTACAAAGCTAGCGGGACACCAGTGTGACAACGTCGCACTCTCTGTCAGCAAGCGGTATGATATTATATGAGCGCATGGGTCAACTCACAGTTCTATATACTGAGATTTTTGAAGGTCTTGTTGGCGGTTTTTGCTCGAAGTACCGGCGAATCACTTCGAAACAGATGGCTGCGGCCCACCCATGACTTGAAAACCTCACCGTCCTCCTCCCTCTATCCCGGAAGCTGCTTTATTTGGTGTGGACGAAAATATTGCCGTGCGAAGGATGAGCGATTGTCAAATCAGGAAATCTAGACAACGAAACGATCGTGTTAAGACTGAAAACCCCAAGTTAAAGGTGAGAATGATTTTACAAAAATAATTTTACAAAACGAATTTTCAAAAAATTGACACTTATGGCATTTGTTTCCTGACATAAAAAACCTTTATATATAAAACCTCTGCAAAGTTCCATCATTAAGTTAACGAGATAACCGATTTAAACTTACAATTACGAGTGTTGCTCGTAGAATAGGAGAACAATCACTTTGATTTAAACCAAACTTAATATTGTTTTTTATTCGGCCAACATAAAGAAAAATCTAAATTATAACATTTGTATTATAATTCATTTTATCGGCCAAAAATTATAAGACGAAATTGAACATTGTTGTAGACTTACGAATTATGGTTTTCATGTTGATAGAGTGGTAAAATGTAGTAATAGGATTCACATAACCAAAAATGTACAATAATTTTTGTACATTTATGAGCGGGAGCAGCTTTTTTATGGATTTACTTTTAATTTCACTGCTCGGCGGCTACCCAGTGTCTGGACTAGCAGATAGTTTTGCTGGTGCAAGGTTGGGGGAGGTCTTCATCCGCCAGTGGCGGCATTTCTTACGCGTGTCTTCCAGTGAGCTCCCATTTAGTGTCTTCATCTAATAGCATTCCTTAAGTGAAGCCTGTCTCCATAATTCCTTGCGTGTAGCAGCAGCATACGACAGGCTAGTCATGAGTTAAGATTGGCAAATGTCAAGAAAATGATTACATTTGAACGTCCTCTTAGAATCTTAATGTACACTTGTCAAGCTTGCTTGAAGTTGCAAATTCATTGTGGTTTAGGGGAAGTGGCGGATCTAGACCGTAGTCAAGAAGGTCTGGGAGGGACCTGGGGAGCATTGCTGTTTGAAAATCATGGCTTTACTACACAAATTTCATGAGTATCATCTTTTAAATAAAATACATCAACTCATCAAATAGTAAACAATTAACAATATTAAAAAGTAACCAAATGTATTACTTGTTTAAAGTGGTCAAATGTGCCTTTATCTGTCGAGAGTTCATGTCCGATGGGGGAGGTTAGAGCCCGTTTAGCTCCCCCCTCTATAAATCTGCCACTGGTTTTGGGGCATGCTGCATCCATATCACTTACAAGTTATCAGACTTTTCTTTCGAATGTAAGCCCTGGCATCTTAGATCGAATTCTCCTTTCTCAGAGGTCCAGTATTAAATAACATTTTCACCGGCAATTTTCACACACATTCATTTTCGTTGCTGTGAGCTGAAAGTTACTAACTGGTAACGTGCAAAATAAACTGTCGTGGAAAATTTCTTCAGACTGATGAATTACGAACAGTAGCGCTTCATCTATTTTCCGTAGAGATGTCTCGGAAGGAAAACTGTAAATCTGTCGTAAGAAAATGTGTATAGTCTAGGGACAATTTGAAGAGTTTGTGAAGTTTTATTGCATTAAGGTATGAGTAGTTTTATAGCTCAACAATTTCCTAAAATTTCGATTTTGACGATACAACTTGTTATATTATTGATTTTTACTATGAAACTACTGGCTTTGGCCGAACGAATAATAACTTTTTGCGCTGTTTTTTAAGCGATGATATAAAAAATAAGAGATCCAAAAATGTCTGAAAAAATTGCCGTTGGAAGGAAAAGTGGTAAGTGAGAAACACAGTGCAGACGAAGATTTAAAAAATTGAATTAAGTCATTTAGTATCGTTATATATCATTCTGTTTAGTTTGAGAGTGAAGTAAGCCAGTGGTACACCCGCTGGCGGATGGGAACAACACATTCTCATCCTAAACAAAACTGCCAAAATGTTTAGAATGAATGTGGTGCAAGTCAGTGGAGAATTTATGTTGATGCAAACGTATCGATAAGTGGTCAGGTTTTAGAGCTATAAATTTCATTATTACATACTATTGGTGTGAAGTCCTTAATAAGTGACATTTTGTCACAGTAAATAGATTTGAAACAGATTTAATCTTTGTTTAGAACTGAATAGTCAGAAAAATACTTCTATTGATATTTTGATGTTATGAAGTGACAATTTTTTCAGTAAAAAATAGAAGCTTATTTTTATAAAAATTATTTATGTTTATTGTGAAAAGTTATGCTTACAAATCCGTGTCATTAAATAACTATAAAAATGAGTAGGTCTAAGCGGAAAACTTGTAATCGGTTACAACTTCCCAGTAATTCTGACTGTTGAATCAAACGATGTAGAAAAGTGTAGGGAAATGCAGAATTTACCTGTAATTTCTGAAGATATGTTTTCAACACAAAATAGTGTCTGTACATATACATCTAAATAAAGACACTTGCTAGAAATGTGACGTATTCAAAATAAAGTAGCAACCCTGAATTAAAATAAATAATTAAATAATTGAGACCGTATAATGCATGAATACTAGAATCCTGAGTGAAATTGGGATGAATTATCTTAAATCCTTAAGTCATTAATTTTATTTCATTCTTCCATCTGTTGAGGTTGATAGTAGTGAAAGTCATTTAGGACCTTAAATATTTTAGTTAATATTAGCTTTCATGTTAAAAAAGGAATAATTTTAGTAAACAAATAGTCAGTTTCTATTGTTTTACAATGTAATGGGATTTTTTCATTCTAGACTAAGTCTCAAATCAAGGAAAATGACTTACACCACTCTGATTCTCACCAGCATATGTCTTCAATGACATACAAAAGAAAATACCACTATGTCGTTTTCTTTAAATTCCATCAAAACAGTTTTTTATATGATTGATAATCATCTTCAAGAGTGGAAGTTGGACGAGTCTGATCCTTGCCTAGTATTACGTACTGAAAATTCGTAAAAGTTCGAAAGTTAAAATTTATCTTAAAGTTTCTAATTCTATGTTAGTCTACAGTTATAACGCAGTAATTCCGAAGTTGTTCGTAAACATCAAATATGATTTCACCTGGTCAAGTTGTGAGCAAGAAGAATACATATTCAAAGAAAAATTACAATAGTTTTCAATTATTCATAAAGAGTACAATAATCTGTTGGGTCATAGCATTTTTTGGAGGTATAAATTTCCAGTGGAGCATTCTGTTTGGAAGGTAAAAAAAACGAGATTTTATAGCGTTTTCAGGGGAAGGGTCAATTATGAAAATACATTTTAGAAAAACTGTTAATCCTAGACATTTAAATTTTTACATTTATTGTTGGAATAATTAGTTGTAAGATGTGTTTGTTTTACAATTTCATACTTGCTAAAAAATTGTTCTTGTAATTTTATAATCCCGTGAAATCTCAAGGTCGGTTAGTCGTACGATCTTCCATCAGGCTTTGAAATAACCTTGAATTTAAAAATAGGATGAGAACAAACAATAAGCTTATTAATAATGCTATCAATTAACATGAATCCGGGTCCGGGCGCATGCCGGTTTTACTCACGCTCCGCCGAACGTTGATCCTCCGTGCTTTATCAAGTGATATATAATCAGTACCATTTTTAGTACGCAACTTATATTAATAGTAAAAATATTACAAAACATCTAAGAAAATCTAAGGGGTTGAATAAGTACCATAACAGCAATGAGAATAAATAAAACTTTACAAATACGTATATTTCATATCCAAAAGCGTTAAAAAACAAAAATATTCTAAAATAACAAAACATTTTTAAAACAAATGGAGTTTCATACTCAACTCATGACAGATTTAAAAAAGTCTTCACCGATGTTTTCATGTTGAACCATACTACAGATTTCGAAGCTTATAGTTCATGGCAGATTGGTATCAGAGATGTAATTGGTTATCCAGCGAAAACGGGCATGAATGCCGCCACCAACACGAGACCAAGCATTGCACTTTTGTATAAAAGCGCGGAAGCACCTGAGTCGCCTACTACTGAGGGATAATCGCCGTAGCTTGGACCACTTGTATCATTCTCTTTATTCCCATCATTCCCTTCTTCTTCGCTTGGTGGTTGTGCTTCGGTTGTGATCGGTTCTATTGTTGTTGGAGGATCTTGTTTTTGTTTTGCACCTTCATCTTGGCGGAGTAATCTGAGGAGAGATACTGCTCGCATACCGTTACCCTCCTTTTCTAAAAATGGCCTAAGTCGGTCAGCAGCTGTAACGAGAAAGATCATACATTTCTGAGTAATAAAACATCGAAGGCTTTCACGGCTAGAGTCATGGTCAAATTATTTTCGTCCCCAAAATGCAAAATTTAAAGTTGATACTAATGAGAGGTATTAGTGTGATAGTACACTAATGATTATTCAGTCATTTTTGAACCAGAAAATATTTTGTTATCACAATAAAACGAATTTACTTTATATTGAAACAACGAAAATTATTTCTTCTTTTTTTATCATATATGATGAGTCTACAATAATTTAGCAATCGAACATATAGGGAAATTAATTGGAAGAAAACAAATAAATAAAGTAAGTAAAATTCAAACATTATGATTAATATTTCGTCCAAATAACTACCTCGCTTTGGTAAATCATGTCGTCTCAGGATAGAGACCTCTCCTATTCCATTGACTTTCTCTTCTTCACAGAAGACGAGTGTGAATACCCCCAAAAGCAGCAATGCTGTAGTCGTTGCTGGTACAAAATTCTGTAATGAGATAATCATGATGGTGACAGTTTAAGCACTTAAATTTGTTTAGATATGCAATATATTCTGCACTGTCAAATTCTCAGGCACGTTCTACAGCGTGCGGACCCTCTGTCCTGTTCCACTTAAAGTGAAGTATAGAAGTAATAATCAATAACACGTTTACATGGCAACAGTCTTAATAGATGGCTTTGAAGAAACAATAGAAAAACGCATTGTTTATAAAACAATGGAATTGCGAGTGTTATATTAGTTTGTGTGTAAATAAGTGATACATTTTTGATAGTTTTACAACGGAAAAAATACATAAAATAACCAATAATTGATTATTTTCTCCTCATTCAGTTTAAACAGAGATTAAATAAGAGGTACGGATATGTAAGTGAATACCCAATGCAACTTCTAAATGATGAGTACAATCAATGTCGCAATCGGTAAGAGACGTCTTAATTAAGAACAAGTGTCACTTGCTTGATTTCCTTTGCACACACTTAATTAAAAGTGTATTTGACTATCATTCTTTCGTTTACAATGTTAGAATGATCGATATATTGTATTGTATAATGATCGATCAATGATAAAATTGTAAAAATTCATTTTTTATAATCATTACACTACACACTTTCCGTGGATCAAGAGTCGCTCTTTCCAGTTTCTCACACATATAAGACTTGAAAACGGTTGAGAGCACAAATACGACAGTAAATACAGTATATTATCTTATATCAAGCATGTAAAAAAGAATTCCATTACTTTCCGACAAATCCGTGCGCACGAGATGTATGGATTTTGCTGACGATCCTTTTTAACGAAAGTACTTGCAGAATGAAGCAGATTTCCAAAGTTTTAAAGTAATCAGATGCAACTCATGGTTTCTAGGATTTTTAATCTAAGCAATTTTTCGATATTTTCGATCCTCATTTCCTATTGCGTATTTCAACCGAAAAGCAAATAAGCTTCCATTATCATTAAATGAACTTTAGTTTACTCACCAATATTAACCCATTACACATCTCGTTAGTACACACTCGTATTGTACATTTCAAAATAGACAAAAATCGACTTTTTTATGACTTTATAAATGTCACAAATATTAAAATATTCAGTTTCTCTGAGGTTTCTGACATTCAGGATTAATTTTTGAGTTAGAAATTCAAACAAAAAAGAAGAATGACAGTATTTTATCAGGAATTTCCAGAGAAAACCGTATATTCAAAAACCCTCAATTTTTTTTCTTTATGAAAGGAATCATGAGAAATGTTCACACAATTTAGTCCTAAGCTAGTATAATGTCAAAGATTTTCAACTTTGATAAAGACTTCTAAACAGCTACACGAATTTTTTCAAAAACCTGTTTTCTATGCATTCTAAAACATTGGGACTATTGTAATAAAATGTTTTACAAATACAAGTATTTAATAATGATATTTTAAACTACCTTGTTGTTGTTATGATATCATCATGATCTATAATGAGAGTAAAATTTAAATTATCTTACGATTTATCTTCTATATACAGAGAAGAGAAGATAATTCGTTGGCTTTGGTTCACGCTGCCTGCAAACAATGTTTCCTTATAGTGATTTGGATATCGGGCATCTACTGTAAATAAAATTTCCCTGAGTAGCCAAAATTGATACAGGAGGAAATTAATGAACAGATTAATACTTAGGGAATTTTCATATGCAGCCGAGAGGTCACTCCTACAAAGTTGTGTTTTCTTCCCCCTAAAGACTTCTTTATAAACAGCAATTACAAATCAATTAATCACATGCAGCACAACTATTAAAAGCGTAACAATTATACTTCCTTTTTTAAAACAAGGTAAGAATATAAGAACAAACAAGAAAATCAAGAAATATTTTGAGATATAAAAATGAAACACTAAATATAATAAAATAAAATTCAATCCTTGGAACAATGCAAACTTTGAAAGAAAGGCTTACAGAAAAGAAGGAATATTATAAAGGATAACGAGGAGTAAGAAACGAACGTCAGTAGGCGTGTGTACCTTTCATAGTCCAGTGTGTCAGTTGGGCGTATTGCTTGTAACTCAAGAATATTTCAGGAATAATTTATTAAGTCAGTTGTTGTCGAGTAAATGTGAGTCAAGATTGGAGTAACATTGTCAGTCGAATTAAGAAGTTGGAGAGACACTTGATTGGAGGAGTAGGAAGAAGTCTACACCTCTCAACCATACAAAGCGGCTACAAGTGTTATACAGTAATTATTTAACGTATGTGTCAAGTAAATAGTTTCGAAAGATAGGAAGAAATAAGTTTGTCTTAGAGTTCTTTTTTTAGTCGCTGTCTGTAAGTGATTGGCTCATAGAAGTCTGTTGTCGAATTCCTTTATATTTGACCGCGTTTGTCCAGGGATTGGGAATATTGTCAACGGTCGATGGACGTTAGTTAAGTGAAGGTAAAAATTATATCTCGGCATTTGTCGACATTAAACATAATTCTATTAATTTTTGTCCAGTATATGAGGTCATCCGTCGCCGTTTGTACATTTTGTAACGCTTTTTTTAAGGCCTTTTAATTTCACAATCAGGTCACGTCGTCAGCGTAGGTGTATTGATTAGTCATGGGAGTTGTGGGAATGTCATTTATATAGAGGGAAAACAGTATAGGAGACAAAACGCTGCCATGGGGGACCCCCGCGTAGGGAGGATTTTTTTTACCATTGTTATAGACAAAGAATTGGCTGTTAAAAAGGAAACTACGGGAAGGATAATGAAACGAAAGAAGAATAGTTCGGGTTATGTGAAGATGTAGTTCATAATGAAATTTATCAAAAGCGAGCTGAAGTAACAAAAAATCAGATAAAGAGCATTTAAAGTGAAAGGTTGAAGAACCAATCGTAGAGCTTGTGTAAAGGCCGAAACACCCGTTTTGAAGTCAAATCGATTCGGGTTTGCCCATAAAAAATGATTCGGATTAATAATTTTGCGATCGAGTAAAAATTTATTTAATTTTTTTAATAAGTTTCTCGAATAGTTTCCCCAGAACTGAAAGAATGCTAATAGGGAGATAGTTTTCAGAAAGTTTAAAATTTTTACTAGGCTTAGGAAGTAGAATAATTCTAGAAACTTTCCAGGAAGAAGGGAAGACGAAAGTGAAATGCATGAGTTGAATATATAGGAGACAACTTGTGCCAGGTATTTGGGTGAATTTTTTAACTACCAACCCAGGATCACATCGGCCAGCTGCTTTGAATGGGTTTGTTTGTCGAATGTATTGCCACGTTATAGTAGTGTTTTATTTGTTAGGTCAATGTCATCGAATGCAGAGAGAGTGTAAGGAGAAACATTTGGAATTGTTGGATTTTGGAATCTACTGAAGAGCATTTTTGCAAAAAAATTGTGCTTTCGTTGCGGGATTATAGGATAAAGTGGTTGTGTTGGGAATTAACGAGATTTTTGGGAATAGATGAACAGGAATTAGCTCATTCCCACAATTCGGGAAATACTTTTATGTTGGCCGAAATTACAACGTCATTCCATTTATTTGTTTCACATACCCTCGTCCGGTAGAATTGCCTTTGTAGTCGTCATTTGTCAGGAATCAAATTTGGTTAGAGGAAGAAGGGGAAAAGTGGTAGCACGAAGAAATGAGAAAGAAAAGTATAGCAAGATGATCAGAGTCTAGTTCAAAAAGAGGATTTAGTCTCGAAATGTGTATAGATTAGGAAAAGGGTACGAAGTCAAATATGGCGCAGGGAATGGAATTTATGAGATGAGTTGGTGTTGGGGGATGATTCCAGAAGAATTGGTCGCCAATCATCCCCAGTCCGTCCTTTTTGCGTTTAAATCACCTGCAAAAATTAATTTGTAATGCATTCCTTGAAGGGTAGTAATGTCAGTGGTGTCAAGGGGAATGATGGGGCATTTGTAAGCCGAAACAATAAGGATTGAGTCAGTTTCAACAGTAGTAGCTTAAATGGATTTTAAAAGAGTAGTAGAAAGACGTGTGTGAGGAGCGTATTTGCGAATTAAATTACGGCCGTTGAGTCGATCGTCAAGGTAGATAAAATAATTTCGAAAAGTAACGATCATGTTTGGTTTTAACCATGTCTCATGTGGTAGTAACAGTGATAATTGATAGTCTGAGTTAAATTAATTAATAATTTGTTTCTGACCAGAAAGCCCATCCTAGAAGAATCAATACATGTAAGTTAAGACTTGTCCATGTCCAGAAAAGAAGCTTGTAAGAATAGGAAGAACTGCTTTAAACTATGAGTAAAGAGTACCGGAACCCATAAAAATATTCATGATGGTTTTAAAAGTACTTAACATTTTCAACATTCAAAATACAAATGAACGTAATAAAATTGACCCAGAAGCCGCCCCTTGATTGTCTCCAGGGGCTGGAAATTATTGTATTTGAGTTAGGGGTTGGATTATTTATAACACCTTGTAGAGAAGCGCGAGCAAGAAGAGAGGAAACATTAAAATTTTGCAAATTCAATGTGGACGATTGAGTAGAGGAATTGGTGAATTGACGGAGTTTGCTCTGCTTCAACGTGTGAAGACCAGCACATAATGGGCAGGCAGTTGGCCTGGCGCACCCGTTCTTAGTATGGCCCCATATCTGGCATCAGATTTATAGGGAACTCTATCTTTATCTTTTAGTTCCTCAATACTTTTTACTTTCTCATATACGTAGTAAATATAAAAAAATTCGAAAACCAAAAATTTTTGCAGAAATATTCGTTTTGGAGACCCCTGATTCCGAAAAAGTTATTTTTGACTGGATGTCCGTCCGTCAGTCCGTGCGCTGCACTCCTCTGACCGAATTGAAAAAAATTTCTTTTTACTTGAACACAAAGGGCACTTCACATGAAGGTCAAAGTACATTTTGTAATATTTTTCAAAAACTGATCTAAGGTATTTGCTTAAATTTTCTGTACGTAAAGTACAATTAGTATGCATTACATCCGCATTAGCGGCATTTCACTTGAAAGTTTTGTATAGACGCAGTAAAATAATTTCTATCTGCTACATTAACGCATTTCAAGAACCTTGAATGTTATTTAACATGGATGAAGCAGAGGTAGAGTAAAACAATATTCTGAATATTTATTTTACTTTCCAATATCTAATAATAAGATGAATTATTGGTTTTGTGTCCGACGAAAATGTTAGTTACAGTTCATTACTTTATCATATACATTTTTAAATAATGGCTTTTATTTGCACTTATTACTTACACATTATCGTGGCGCGTAGTTTCAAGTTTACCAATTATGTGAATCCAAAGAGTATATGTTTGTAGATGTGTCATTTTAATATGTAACTTTTAACAGGAGAACAGAGGAATGTCTTCATCTTATGTTTCTCTTGGTATCGTGAACCTTCTTTACTGTTCGTTCATAGAACTATGTTTTTCTTTACGTGTATGCACAAGAACATGACAAATTTTATGGTGTTAATGATTTTTTCTATGACTTTTTGTGCCTTCTACAGCAGTTCGAAATGAGTGGTCTATAATAAAAAATCCGATAGTAGGTAGGAACCTAGCGGGTCTTTATAAAGCAAATCCGCCTCTACCAGGTTGATCTATGATAAAAAAGATGCATCACTATCTACAGATTTTAACTTCTTAAGGTATGATACTACATTTGCATTATCTTCAACAGTACTAGAAGAGATATTCAGATGTTGGTGTGTGCTTCTCCCATTTATTTTATTAGCTGCCACTTTTTGCAATTCTTTTAGTAGCCCGCTACCATCCATTACTTTTTCCACAAATTCAAGACCTATAATGGGACCCTGTCTTTTGCTATTATTAGTAAATTAGCTTCACTTAGACCGACAACCCTGCCTCAACCTCTGTCGCATTCCTGAGTTCGCAGCGCCGGCCTTTCCTCCGCTACCAGCTAATCCCTCTTCTGTGTCGGAACCACTTTGCGTCAACGAGATTTAAAAATTTAACGCGCAAAGTACTAGCTCACTTTGAGTACTTCAACGACATCGTCAGCAAAATTCCTTTCTCATGTAATCTTGGATTCAGAGACGTTGTTTCTATAGCATTATATTTAGGAGAAATTTCTTCCCCCAGGATTTAAGGATCTTAGAGATTGTATCTCAGAGATGACCTCCATTGTATGATCCCTAGTTTGATCCGGGATGACCTCTAGTTGTATACCCCAGAGTAGAGTAATTTTATAGTCCTCCCTTTTCGTGGTATAATTATGTACATGTTTATGAATATATTAATGTATGTATTGTCATTTACGTATGTATTGTTTTTTTTTTGACGATGGTAAGGCGGAAGAGCAGGCCTGATGGCTTGAGCCTAACCACAAAATAAAAGTTTATTATTATTATTATTATTATTATTATTATTATTACTATTAGTGTATTATAGTATCAAAATCAATAAATATGATACAAAATACCTTAGAATATTTACTCGCAGAACTAATTATTAACCGTCAAAAGATATTAAATGGAGCTGTAAAACAATCATAAAGGCACTGCAAGTTTTACTGAACAGGAAGACGATATTTCTGTATCTTTAATTAATTTTCACCATTGCATTATGAAACTACATCATTGACATCAACAAATCCTCACATCGCACAGATATTTTGCATAATTTCGCCTCTTGTAATTTAAATATTTGCCCTTTATACAAAACATACGAACATAAAGCTGCATTTCGTGGCTCGATTATTTATTTACGTAAAATAGTTAAGTTTACTGCAAATATCTTCAATTTGGAAAGCTTGTAGCTCTGGATTATCCCACCACGACATAATTTATTGCATTTATTCTCTCAAAATGCCAAAACGCCGCTCCCACTTGATTAATACACGGGATAGGAATAATTTCGATCTGCATGGGTTCTAATGACCTTGCTGTTGACGAGCCCTTAAAGCCCCACAAAATAATAATAATAATAATAATTTCGATATCAATAAAATTCCCAAAGTAGCAACTTCCATTCCCTGGAATCTGTTGTATTGATGATAAAGTCTCGCTGCTAAGTGAATTCATACTTCAAGTTCACGACACTGTATGTCTTGTAAAAATAATGAAAGTAAGAAACCTTCCCACTCCCTGGCTTTCTGACGAAATTGGGTCATTAATGTTTCTGAAAGGTGCCTCGTTCAACTCGTTCAGGTCTTGTGCAAAATCTCGTCAGGATCTAAGTAAACACTACTTTTTGGAATGTAAAAGACTTCGAAACAAATGTACACAATCAATAAGAAATGATAAAAAAGACTATGGGAACACTGCCCTGAATTCAAAATTGTCCTCTTCTTTGTGGAAAAATTTGAAGACTTTCGGAGTGGGAAAAACAAAGGACATGAATCACACATCATGTGCACCCTTAAATGTATTAAACTCAAATTTTGTTCAAAAATCCAGTAATCAATATACACATTTGAAGTCCATGTATATAGCAGAGTTAAAAAGACATACAAATCCACAAGACCTGTTCTACAAACCAAATATTACTGTCGATGATGTATTAAAGTCTATATGCAAAATAAAGTCTAAGGTCACAGGAGTCGATGGAATTTCAATAAGAATAGTAAAAAGTATGCTTCCCTTTGTCATTTACCTTCTTTCAGACATTTTCAATGAATCTCCCAACCGTGTTATTTTTCCTGCTTCTTGGAAACAATCTTTCGTTACACACACTTTCGCATCCTCCCGACTTTTTCCAAATTCTGGACTATATTGTCCATAATCCACTTAAGAAGCATCTCAACAACAGCAAGAAACTGGATTTCTTTCAGTCTGGTTTTCGCCTTAATCAAAGTACCAGAACAGCTTCACAAAGAAAACTGAGGATATTAAATTGGTTTCAGATGAAAAGGTGAAGTGACGCTTCTTGTACTTCTTGATTTTTGTAAAGCGTTTGAAACCATTGATTTTGATATCTTAGTAGCGAAACTTTCCTCTCACTTCTTGATTTCCGAAAGTAGTGTCGTGTGGCTTTCTTCTTAGATGCGCGGACGCTCACAATGCGTCACACTCAATGGGACGTACTCTTCCTGGCTCCCGTTGACCAGCGGGGTCCCCCGAGGCGGAATCTTTCGCCTCTGTTGTATTCAATGTACATTAATAATCTACCAAAAAATCATTCATGTCGCGCTTTCCCATTTCCGCTGATGATTTTCAGATTTATATGTCTTGCTCTCCCAACATGTAAATGCTACAATTAATTTACTAAATGAAGAACTTGTCAAAATCAACTCATGGTGAATATGTGATTACCTCAAAATTAACTCAAAGAAATGTCAAGCAATCATTCTCGGTAAAAAAAATATCCTCTTAGCAAAATTGGAACCTCAAATCATTCCAACTTATTCATTGGAAATGTCAAAATTTCATTCTCAGGAAGCATAAAGAATTTAGGTTTAGTTATGGACGAAACTTTATCCTGCAAGGAACACACTTCCCATATCTGTCGAAGAGCATACTGCATCATTCGGTCATTGTACCACGTAAATGATATCTTCTCCATACCCATAAAGTCAACTCTTGTTCACCCACTAATATCATCACACCTTGACTACTGCGACGTAATATACTCCTCCGCTCTCGCAAACAGACTTCAAAAAGAGCAGAACGCCTGTAATCGGTTCACTTTTGGACTAAAACGCTATGACCAAGTTACAGAATCTATGAAAAAATTGAGCGGATGAAGCTAGATAAACGGCGCATTTTCCATTCAATCCTCTTCCTCCATTAAATACTTCACGGTATAACACCGTAGTATCTCCGTCCGTTTTTTCAATTTTTATCTGATACCCACGATTTAAATACCCGTCCTTTTTCCTATCTTAGGTTACTCATACCTGAACACCGGACACACTAATATACCCATTCTTTCGCACTAGGAGCTGCCAAGATGCGGAATAAACTTGGGGACCAAACTAGCAATATGTTTAGCAAAACAATCTGCGGTGTAACTAACACCCTGTACACCTGGACATTGACCGGGGGTCCCCTGTCTCATGGGGTCCCCAGCCTCTGGAAGTAATAGGGTGCTTTCTTCGTGATTTTTAACCGTTATTAAGAAAAAAATATTATTCAAACAAAAGAATTTTGATTATTACATAAATATTATTTTACGTAATCTAGTCAGAATTAATCGACGAACTTTTTGTATTTAGGCAATTTTTAGTAGTTGATCATTTTACGCTATCGGCCAGTCTTAACTCCGCCAGTTATAGTTGCGACTGCAGAACGGTCGTTTCCGAAATTGAAGCTCGTCAAAAGTTACCCGAGAAATTCCTTGAATCAAGACAAATTGAGTGGTTTCAGTATTATACTCATCAAATATGGGGTTACAAATGATTTAAGTAGCAGATTAGATCAGTTCGTTAAAACATTGGCCGAAACAAAAGCACTTCGTATGAAATTATAAATGTATCTTTGGATTTTTCTAGGATAATTACCGCATTAATAATATATGGTATGTAAATATTTCCACAAATACTTACTACATGTTAAACTAAGACTTCACAAGTTTCAACTAACACTGGACTTGGAGAGGTTCTATTTGCATCTAATTATTCGCATTATTACCCGTGTTTATGAATTTAATCTCTTTTTCCTGAATTTTTTCTAATTATTCTGTTTGATATACCTCTATACGAAAGTTACGTAAAGTTTAATTTAAACAAAGGTTTGATCATTTTATTGCATAAAAAGAATTATTTTACAATTACAAAAAGAAGTTAAATAAAAAAATGTATACCAAGAAAAATTCAGTTTGGAAGGAAAATACTCAACTATGTAATTTTATTCGAATTAACCATTCAGTGATCGGGTAGGGATCTGTATCACTACGGTATACTGTCTCCCCAAACCGCAGTTTTTCGCGGGACGTGTACAGATAATTAAAACTATTTAAACATTACTCTCATCTAGGATACGTATTTTATAATTTCACAGCGTTTTATGTTAAATTTGCTAGTAACTAGCTGAGCCCCCGCGGTTTTGCTCACGTGAATTTTGTTATATGTCTGCAGTTATATTCTTTCTCACATTCCCATTAATATCCTGTGATAATGTTAATGTTGTAAATCTTAGGGAATTGGTGTGTGTTCTTATTTTAACTAGTAAAATTGAGAAAAAGTTTTTAGAAAATACCAATTTCCCATTTCACTTCCTTAGGGGTGAAATTTTGTAAAATCGTTTCTTAGAGGACATTTTTGATAAATTTTCCTGTCACACTCTTCCCAACCCTCACCTCTAGGGGTGTCATGTGGTCTGAAGGTTACATACTGTCATTGGAAATGCGATTAATCATCTCAGAATATACAATAACCAAGGACTCAACCCTAATATCGATCTTTTTACGATATTTGTACGTCTCGCCCCAGATCTGTAGATCCTGTGCCCCTATGTGATCTCGATTTAAACTTTACGGCATTGGTAGTCTAAAAATCTCATCAACCCATGGGCCCCATGCAATTTTAATTTGTTCATACTTCAGAATTAGTTTTCAATTATTTTAATTCATTCAATAATATTTCTAGTCCTCTACCAAGGGATGCTAGTGGTGTCTTTCTTCCACAAGGCTGAATTTAGACTTGCATGACATCGGGATTTCACTATAAACTACGACGTCAGCTACGGTGTCAGCGTGATCACTCGTCACCAAGTCATCCCGGGCAAGATAAAAATTTGTAGCTTTTCATTTCCATGTCTCAGTTTACATAGCTGTGATGTATGAAAAATTCACCCTCTGCGACTAACAACCGCAGTTGTACTACTCGGATTACAGCAATCTGGAACCCATTTAGACGCTGGTCCTGCGATCTCGGTAAAATTCACGATGTGTCTAGTGAGTAAACTCACACAAAAACTGAGCCTTACTGGCACTCGTCATTCGTGGTCCTTAGCTGGCCGAAACGAGATACATACATACAAACATTCATAAAAAGGAAAAAAATGAATTTGGTACGACTTAACATGTTGTCTTTTTGAAAATAAATAAAAAGACAAGAATTTGAGGTGTTTTGAATTTATATTTTTTAATGTATATGTTACGCACCAAATCCGAATTCGGTCATTGGACGAAAATAAAGAACACTGAAAATAGTTTTGGCAGATGCGTTTTTGCCAGAACTAGTTTTGAGCGTTTTCAAAGTGTTCAATACTAGTTCTAGCAAAAGTGAATCGTCCAAAATTAGTTTTTTCCTCTCAACATTAATAAAACTTCTTATACTTGATGCCAATTTTTTAAAAATATTTAGTACGGATCAAATGTTATTTTCGAAGAAGAGTCATACGAAAAAATGGTAATTACACGCATTTGAGTGTCTTTATGTTCAGATTAGTATAAATGTATTCATTTCGACTATAATACAAGTTTTTGTTTCAAATGCTCCTTTCCATGTATGTGTGTATGTACTTTATGTATGTATGTAGTTGTCCTTCCGTTTCCAAATTCGTAATTTTATTTTTCGGCCATGTCAAAAAATTCTAATCGAGCTGTTATCGATCAGGCCGCTTAAATCTACGATCACCCCCTATCAATGACTGTACTCTTCGTCTAGGGGGTGCGAGGGAGAAAATATTAAAGGAATCGGAAATGACCACTATTAGTGTTGGGAACATAGTTATCGGTGCCGTTGAAACTGGACTTACTTTACCGACGACACTCATATCCACGATCAACCCTTATATATCCCTAGGGAAAGAGATGTTATTTTAAAGATATAGAAAATGACATAGATGAGACCAATTTTCAATTTTGGACATCGCTGAGTTCTGATAGAGTGTACGTAAAAATTCTGTGCAATGATATTCTGATATATTTAGTGTAAAATATTTTTAGAGTAATGATATTCTGATAAAGTGTAAGTCAAAATTCAGCTTCAGTGTGTAGAAAACACTCCCCTGGGGATGGGGTGGGAAGAGGATGAAATTGAAAAATAAGCGAAAACGACCAGCATTGGTATTGAATACATTACTTTCGAGGTCACTGAAATAAATAGAGACATCCCCGATTCTGCATAAAGCCATGATCATCCCCCGTTCACCCCATCAACCCCCTGGAAGGAGATAAAATTAGCAAAAAGACAAATTCACAGTTTATGGTGCCTCTGAGATAAAAAAAAAGTCTCTCCTGATATCGTTTAGGTTTTAATTCAGTCCGCATGGAAATGACACACTCCTTGATCCCCTGAAGGTATTGGAAACGACATGAAACGAAAAAATAATTGAAAAGAATGAATTTGCTTTCAACAAATAATTTTCAGGGTTGTTTTAGATGAATAATTGATCAGCCAATGCTGTTTAAATAAAATGAAGGTACTGTGTACTTGAAGCTGAAGGTGAGTAGAGTGAGACGTAAAAATAAAGTGAAATAACCTGAATGAGAGTCAAATCCATCGTCTCCGACGTTGCAGAAATCAATTGTTAAAATAAAGGAAAATGTGGGAATGGTGTAACACGTAAATATTATCTAAAAATGTCAAAGGAAGTGTCGCGATTATATTATTCGCAAAAGAAAAAAGAATTTTAGCGGCAATACATATCTAAATTCGTAGTCATTGATATATTTGAAAAAAAAGAAATCGGCAGAAAAATCGATCCACACACGTTCCACTTCACGCCTGCTAGGTGTGTCTTTGCCCAAAAGATAAAATCCCAGGTCGGCGGAAAAATCGCTCCGTTCCGCAAACAATAGTATGTCTTTACCTTATGGTAGCCATTCTACACGGAGTGGGCCACATTAGCCAGTCATCAATTGACTCTCTTAAATTCAATATAATGCAATATTTTAATTTTTAGCGAGATCTAAAATTATTATTTTTTTTAAATCTCCGGTGTTTATTTATAACTAATAATGGACCAGAATGTCCTAGTAATAGAAATTATTTTTTAAACTAGACTGCGTAGGACGACCTCATTGTTGTCATGAATAACACTAATAGGTTATAGAATATCAATTCAGTTTATTATTCGCAAAATACTTTAAGGAATATTACAAATTGAAATTTCTACTTTTATTCTAGAAACAATCTATAAATGTTTTTACGCTAATAATATGTAATTTGTTATTTGATACCTGACAACGACTTAAAATGAAGTAGAAAAGTTGAGAGCTCTTTTGGCAAAAATTATATATTTCGTCCCTAAATGGTCGTAAGTTTCATTAAATTGTCGTTCCGATTACTGTGCAACCATGGCACAAAAAAGATTGTGAGGAAAAAGGGAACTAAGGATTGAGTCGGGGAGGATAGAAGAGAGGGAGAAGAAGAGGAGAGGGAAAGAGGACACAAAAACATGAAGAAACTTGTCGAACATGTTCGACATCCGCCTGGGCCACGTCCCAGCATATAAAAGACCCCTGATTCTCACTGGGGTTGAATATACCTCTGCTTTGAGTCACCACGAGAACAAAGCGAAGATGAAGCACGGAGTAACAGTGTTGTTGGCTGCGGCAGTGGCTGCATGCGTCACAGTAGCTTTCGCGCAAGAAAAGTTCACGGACAAGTATGATAACATCAATTTGGATGAGATTCTCAGCAACGAGAGATTGTATAAGAAATACTTCGAATGTATAACAGCTGAAACTGAGGAGCATTGTACAGCTGACGGCAAGGAACTCAGAAGTAAGTACATTCACTCTTTCTTCTTCTAGAATCATTCATGGGACGGGGGAAATTAAGCTGATCGTGTGCGCCATTTCAATTCCCACTCCTTTTACCATTCATTAGCATTTGGCGTTCATGATTAATTAAAATATTTTACTAACACAATATTTTATACGACTTTTATCTTATAGTTAATGGGATAGAATACGTTAGCTAAGCCTCCTACATGTTTGTAGATTTGAGTGTGCATATGTATGTGTTTGTATGCGAAAAATGTTTGTGTATGTATGTGAAAACACGCACATAAGTGTTTCATGTAAATAATTAATTCTAAAAATGAAATTTTTGTTCTCGTTTTTACCTTCTGTACTAATTTTCTATTCATGTTATATCATGTGAGTGTGTTGTGTAGATACTACACACTAATTATCTAATCACGTTAAATCATGTGTGAGCGTCGGATTTATTATTTAATTTCTTATGATGTTATTATGTATAATTTTTTTTGTCTTCATTTTTATCTGTCATCGAGAATTTTTCACTAGAGCTAATAAATTAGTATTATTAACAACTATCTATAAAAATTTCGTTTACCGGCTTATTCGTTAAAAACGTATTTCTTTGAAAAGAGACTAAATGCAATAACAGAAATCCAACCAAAAATCATACACAACAACATAATGTTATTTTTTTACACAGTAGAGATGAATTTACAAACGGATACGAAAATGAAACGAAAAGCATAGTCAATACTTTATCTGATTAATTTTTCATTTAATAAAGTAAATTTGGAACAATGTTGGCATATGATTTTTAATAGAATCATGGATAAGGCATTAAAGCTATAATACACTTAATGGAAAAACTCAACTAGTGCTTAATTTGCAACGATCTCTTTTAATCTTTTTCACCTTCATTTCTGATATCGGTTAATGGACTTTCTTTTTTTTTTCAAAAATAAAAGTTGCGAAATTATTTTTATTAATATAACCTCTTCATGAAAAATGATATTGTACGAGGGGGGACCCAAAAGTAATTGAAATTTCTTTATAAACTGCGTGTACTATATTCTTTACAAATACAACTTTAATCGCCTCCAATACACTCATCAATAGCACTAATTCACTTAGCCAAACTTTTATTCCAGTGTTGAAAGCACTTTAAGATCCGTTCTCATCGAAACCTGCTAGCGCCGTCGTGACATGGCGTTTTAAGTTCTCGTCATCAGCAAAACGTTGTTTCCTTTCAAGTCCCTTCTCATCCGAGGGAACAGGAAGGAGTCCTAGGGACTTAAATTTGGTGAATAGGGCGCGTGTGTCAAGATAACCGTCTTCGTTGAGGCCACACACTGGCGAAATCTGAGAGCTGTCTTCGCGGGATGGTTGTCACGACAACTAGTAGCGCAACTTGGTGCTACAAGTACCCGATGAACAGCGTATTATTTCCTTTACTTTCAGGACCCCGTCGTACAATTGAGTTTCATAACAACACTAATTCTTAAATTCTCCGATTTTTTATACCATACAGCATAAAATGGACATAAAGTTCAAAATATTTTTCTGTTATGATTAAATATTCATGTCTATATTAAATTAATTTACGTAAGAAACTTTTCAGAGAAAGGTCTTTACAAAGATTTCCTAATACTCCAGTAATATTTTGATTCGTTTAGGATGTGCTAATCTTACATATTGTGCAAACAATATCATGTAATTTTCGAATCAATGATAATTCAGAAAAAATATCTGATTTTCTCCATTATTACACTTAAACTAGCTTTCTCTTCCTATGAATAAGATCGATTAGACTCGAACTCAAAATTATATAAAAATACTCAGAACGAAAAATTTGAAATTACATGACACGCGTGAACAATTAGTTAAAATGATCTCCCTAGTATGGACCTGTGGGAAGTCTCACCACAGCTCGACTTTCTTAGATGTGCCCAAAAGACTAACACGCTGCAGATAGGGCGAGAACCGGTATTCGTGATGCGGCACAGAGCATGCAACCCAGCCACACTATTCGCTTTTGCGGAAACGGTCCTTCGGGATTCGCCGAATGACGAAAATCTGGAATTGTCTTCATGAGTCAAACGTGCGGTGATTTCCTATTTTTCTCGTGGTATTGGGGTCTGGGAATAATTGAAGTCGTAATTATACATACATTTCAGTCAAGAGCAACATCAGGAAACAATTTTCATTATTTTATGTCTGTGAATACCTCAACATTGTGAAACCTCACATGGTAACTTGTTGTTTTATTATAATGATAATATGTTGTTTCTTGTGTTTTCCAGAGTCTATTCCCGATGCTCTTACTAACGACTGCTTGAAGTGCACGGACAAGCAGAAGGAAGGAACAAAGAAAGTAATTAAGCATTTGCGTGACAACAAGCCAGAGGATTGGAAAAAATTGCAAGCAAAATGGGACCCTGAAGGCACATACATGAAGACATACGGAGACAAATATCAGATATAATGGACGTCAACGTTTCCTTCACAATTACATCAAAATTTCATGATTTCTTCAAACAAAATGATTGCTCATTTAATGTTCCAACGAATTTAATTGCTTTTTGTGCGTCTCGAAGTTACACCCAAACAGGATGTTTTCTTCTGGAATAATTCATTGTACATAGTATTATCAAATAGAAATAAATAAATATTAATAAATAATGTTCAAATTTTTTTTCTTCCCAATGTCCCTCCTAAACTTCATTTTTTCTTCATAAATCACTATGAAAAGTTGTTTCATTCTTAGTACTGTCCCTGTATATTTCTATTGTAAGACACTGATGTCAAATGTGAATCAGTTTCAGGATTCTCTTGAGTCAATCTTTGCACAAACCAATGGAAACACAGACCATGAAAATGAATGTAATTATTTTCATTTTAATTGAAATTTTTATTCACTGTAACGAGAAGTTTTTATCTACAAAAACTGATTTCGATGAGGATTTATAAAAAAAATATTATTTCGTGTGGTGTTTCTTCATTTTTTATTATCTTAAATTAATAATAATAAGCATATTAATTTATTATATTTTAAAATGTCAGTCAATCCGGCCATTGTTGCATAGGGAATATTTGTTGTTGTATTACCCCTCGTTGTAATTCTGTATACACAAATAAAAAATGTTTGCATTCACAAAGAGTGACGTTTTCTGAATTACTTCATGAGATATAGTAAATAAAAAGTAAGGCACATCGTAAAATGTGATATGTTGAAACAACCTACTCGGAATGATCCAATACAATACATGCGCAAATTCGTCAATGTTTATAATTCCAATATTTAATAGTTTTTCTCTGCGTTGATAAATGTATCGGACAGTCAGCCAATCAGGAAAAAATACCAAATATTTTCATCAATTTGTGTATGTTTGTTTAAAATTATAGAAGTTCCTATTTAGATATTCCATTTATGAGCGGTTAAATACAATACCCGCAATATTTTTGTAATATTCCAAATAGCTAGTGAGATCCAGCGAAAATAATGTACTATGACGGTACCACGATGGACCAACCATTTTTCTATCTTCATATGTAAAGGAAAATATCTAAAAAACCATAACTCGGTCTTCAGATACTTAAGAATGTTTACATGAAAGAAACCAAATGTATCTCCAATAATTTGCGAAGCTTATCAAATATTGGTGAAAATTCAAAAAATCACATTTTACCATCACTTAACCCTTAAAAATTTAAGTTTAAAAACGCACAGACGTTCTTGTTGTTCAGGTATAGTTGACACTTCTTTACAATTTTGCATTGACAAAAAAAATACGTTGGCGAACAAAAATCGAGTTAATATATTCATTCATTCGTGAGACATCGCAAAAATTCAAAAAAGTACATTTCACCATAATTCACCTCTTTTAAAAAACAATTTTCAAAATTTACCTTCACAATAAGACTACAATACAATTCAAATAGAATGAAAAATTCTAGAAATTACTCTATAGATATTTGATTTTACAATCTTTTCATACAAAAATCGAGATGATTTATCTGATTATTTCACGAGATACAGTGAAAATAAAGTAAAATGCCGTTGGGGCAAAGGACGAAAACCTAAGATTTGGACCACTTTGCGACCATAGAAGAATTAAATATCAAAAACTCTAAATTTTCGTTATTAAATAAACTAATTACAATGTTTACGTACAGACATTTTAATTACTTCGTGAGATTCACACTCTCAAGGCATAAACGTGACTCATATCTATGTAAATAAATAATCAGAACAATTTTCTTAAAATGTTTAAATATAGAATTCTATAAAAATACCAGAAAATAATTGACATATTGCTCCTCATTTGCTCGACGAATGAGTGAGGTGGGTCTCTGAAGTCTCTTGTGTGAAAATGCAACATTCTGTCTCTGTATACGGAGTAAAATACAATTTAATCTAATATTCCAATAAATAACTTTTTCTAAAACTAAATAACACTAAGTTTAAAAAAAATTAATTAAAAATTAAAAAAGAAAAACTTATAAAAATATCATTCTTCGGTCAATCATTCTAAGAGCGAGAGCGAAAATTTCTCAAAAAATCCTCGGTATTTACACTTTTACATTTTATTCCCTTTCCAAAACGATTGGCTGATCATGAAACTTCGTGTCATCGGAAATTACACGACATTTTTCAGAGACCCCAAAAACTACGATCTCAAAACTAATAGTACTTTTTTTCGATAATTGTTACATTTCATCCCCTTCTGAGAATACATTTCCCCACCCCCTACCTAATGGGTGTATATCCCTTGTGGAGGGTGTGGGCGTAAGTTGCATTGAGAGTTCTATTCAGCGGTTCTAAAAAGGAAGTACTCCACATCAATATCGCTCTTTATCTTTTATTATTTTAACTTGCCACCGTAATGCCTCTCCGCCTCTTATAGATGCAAGGAGCATATTATCTTCCCTGTGGATTATTCGTGAACCTATTGGGGTTGTTTTTATCCATCTCCACGGCACAGAAAACTATAGTTTCCAATCAAATATTTTTTTCAATTATTTTTACACGCCTGCCTCTCCCCACCCGTCCCTGTCAGTACCGGGGTTCTCTTATCTCCGCGGTGCTTGTTGCCAGAGAGTCAGTCAGCTGTGAACCAAGTTTGGTTGAAATTGCTCCAAGAATTTTGGAGTCATGGATGCTCACACACATACTCCCATTTCACCCCACTTACGGATAGATTTTCGAAATATCGAACTACAATCGTCGATTGTCATGCAAATGACACACATCTGTAAAATGTTACTCTTCACTTGAGCTTCCTCAAAACTGCAGACATTACCAATATCGGTTGTTTCCAATATTTTTAAATATAAACCCCTTCCAACCCCCTTCCTAAGAGTGCAAGTAATGTATTACCAACGAAATTTCTGTTACCAGATTGTCAGTCATCGATGTTCCAAGTTTCGTTGAAATTGCTTCAGGCAGTCGAAATTTATAGTACGTCATACTTATATCCAATGTAGATATATAAAAATTGTGGAAGAAAATAATTTATAGACTTATATTATTGTGTTTTATAATTATTTCGCTTCACTTCGTAAAAAGAATAATTTTCAAATCTTCGACATATATCATAGAAATGTAAATTTGCTATGAAGAAATAAGATAAATGCAGCGTCATGTTATTATTATTCATAAATCACTCGTGCGAAGTGATATAAATATGAACAAAGAAGATAATGAGACTCTTGAATGATTTGACTAACATTACCTGGCGGAACGACCTTAAATGCGTGGATTACCGTAAAATTTGTATTTCCAAGTGGCTGTGGACGAGTTTGTCCTTGTATGGTTCTTCTTACTACCATTTTATAGTGCTGAACGTTGTATTTGGTACATACAAACCAAGAAAAAAGGTAAATGTGTATATAAAGTGGAACAATTAGTGTCACATTCGTAATTTTTATCGTGTCAAGGAATAATGATGCGAAACTAAAGAAAAATCAAGATATCTTAAACTTTGTTTTAATGTATAATTAGCAATATCCCGTTTTCCTTTGAATGTACATGTCTATTTAATGATTTTTGTATTTAGATGAAGTTGGAAATATAACCATAACGCTAAAAGTGTAGTGAAATAATTCGTACATTTCAAAATATCAAGTGTAGAAGGACCTTACGTACATGCTAAGGGTCTGCGTTTCGGTATTACTTGTCCAACTCTGCGGACTTCCGTCCACATCACCTTCGCATGATCCACCACTGCGCAATTAGACAAGTTGAAAAGTCTCCGAGTTGAAATGCGGCAAACCGAGTGCACTAATCACAACAACGCTGGATTAAGATATTTAAATCGGATTGAGAATCGCAATAAAATTCATAAGAATGAATTAAAAATGAGCGAATGTAGAGTTGGAGAACATTCCTCCCAGTTTTGATCATGAAGAGGCCAATTTTCTATTAAGACGAACCTGTTCGAAGCGACCGTTCATCTCGAGCAAGTACCCCTCAGCTTGAGAATGGAAGCAATTAGAGAAGGAGCAGCGAAACTTCCCAGAAGATTGCCGACTCATTGCCAAGAGGGAGGCAATAGTTCCCCTCGTGACTGTGGCGGGGAGTGGCTTCACTACGGACATGGAGCTGAGGCCCCCACAGTGCGCCACCAGTGTACGATCTGATGATGTAATTAATAATAACTATTCGGGAGCAGCACTCAACGATCGAGTGTCATTTGTTTATTCTTCCATTTGTTTTAAATCTAGAAATCTTTTTCAACCTTCCTACCTTTTGGGATCAATAAAGTACAATAAAAACAAAAGTTATTATAACTGAAAAAATAATTTGCAAAAAGAAAAGACTTGTACTACCTGTTTATGTTATTACATGTCGTATTACAATTAACGTCCGTTATATTATCTAATTAAATAAATTATGAAAGACTTACGATCATGTATGGATGTATTATATATATATATATATATATATATATATATATATATATATATATATATATATATATATATAACATCATATTCAATTGTTATGTTTCTTGTTATATTTTGTTATTTGATACCTGACAACGACTTAAAATGAAGTAGAAACATTGTGAGCTCTTTTGGCAAAAATTATATATTTTCTCCCTAAATGGTCGTAAGTCTTTCATTATTTATTTAATTGGATTACGTATTTTATTTTATTGTTCGTTTGCTTTCCGTTTTATTTAATCGACTCTCTTCGTTCGTTGGGGATTTTCCCCAGACCCCAATTTGGGACTCGAATGTGTGCAGTATGTAAATAATATTGTGATTTCGCACACCATTGAGTCAAGGGTTACACGCTGAAATAACTTTCATGGCGTATCATGTGTTTTAAACACAGCACCCAATAGCACCACAGAGCGCAGTTCGTACCGTATTATTACTACGCCAATGATCAAAATTGAACGAGATGAAAGTTTACCTCATATAAATAATAAAATAATTTAATGAGAGTTTTTAATATACATTCAAAAAAATAATTTTTGTTAATAAATGTTTAGAATATTTAGAAAAGAATAATTTAAAAAATGTAATTTATATTCGAACTTAATGTCAGTTTTGATCTCCCGATAAATATTGTTGTCCATATGATTTCGGTTGATGTAAGTAATGTATATTTCTCTTACACTTTAATACACCATTTTTGCAGTGCTCTAGATACTGATCAAATTTATTTTTTCATTCATGTTATTTTATTAATAATTTTGTTTTGTTTATTGATAATAGTTAATTTCTACACATAAATCTTATCTCTACAAAGTTTGTTTCTTCGCACGGTTGTGTACATTATCTCTGTAGCCCCATCCTGGCCCGGGCTTTCTCCCGTTTTCCCTCGTGTAGTGGTGAATCTTCCATGGGCTCTAATGTGATTAATACTTTTGTTTTATTAATCTTCAATTTTTATTGTACGTAATATATACATTTTGGAATAATAAATGGATAACACTATATGTATTTATTAAATAATTCCTCTTCTAAATATTAAACCCGCCAATGCCCTCGGGCCCTTGATCAGAATTGATGGGATGGTCTCTGGCTTTTTACATATTGTCCGTCACGTTGTCATCCGCCGATTATAAGTGCTTTTTTGACAATAAAGTTTAGTAAGTTTGGCAAGAATAGTTCTTTCATCGACAGGAATTATCTTAAATCACATAGAAATAGCACTAATTCATTATCAGTATTTAAAACACGTGCTCTGTTTTGTTAAACGCATCTTAAAAACTTCTACTTTTTACCCTCCATTGGTTATAATCTCACACCCGGAGACCGTCATTTTTTGAGGCAATTATAACAAAACTAATCTACAAGAGATAGCCGGGAATCTTCTTGAGTAGCTTCTTGAGAGACAGATTAGAATTTTCTTATACGTGAACCATATTTTCATTCATTATTTTATATTCTAATTTATTTCGGTCTGTTAGACCGACGTCACTCGTGCCTATGGTCCGTCACGCCGTCGTCATCACTAATTTACCACACATTTATTAATTATAAGCTAGAATAATTTTTGTGTATAATAAGCAATACGTTATAAAAATATTATTAATAATTATATACATATATCACTGATTGTTATACTAAATAATATATTTGTAAAAAAGGATACATTTTTTTAATGTCAAAAATTATTATTAGTAGTATGTTTTTATCATAACTCGTACCCGAGGAAACTATTGGACGATACAAACTTGGGTACAAAGAAAAATACGGAAAACAAAGTTTTTTGTGATTATGATATAGTAATTATATTTTCAGAACCATTTCAAATATTCGTTTAATTATTTTTAAAGTAATATTTTATGTTATTATTTGTATATAACTATACAATGTATATATTTTTCTTTCTTATACTAATAATTTTAACTTTAGAGTACGTAATATAAGTAGAAAACACGTGAAGTTTCGGGGTAAATTTTCTTGGGCCTCGTGTCAAATCGCAAAAAAAAAAATAATATTTTCATTGCCAAAAGGTTGTTTAAGTTAAGTAAGTTTAATTTTTATTCTTATGATTCTGTGTTTTTAAATATAATTATGTGTTAATAATTATTGCAAAATTCTATTATTTTCATCAGAATATATGTCCTCACACTAAAAATATTATTTGATGATTTATCTGCGTTAGGTCAAACGAAAAAAAACAAACATGAACATTGTCTCATAGACCGAGGTTACCTTTATTGCTAGAAAAATTAAAGTCACCATTGCACGATTAAACATTATTATTAAAAGTAAAATACATTGTGCATAATAATGTTTAAACAACTCACAATTTTATATGTCACCATTAAGATTAACACAATTCAGTTTTCCTCAAACGAATGTGTATCGAAAAATCTGTAATAAGAATTACATCTTCAATAAAAGAAAACTAAACTAAGTCTATCAATGGTTGGTATTAGTATTCTAATGTTTTAACAAGGTAGATTATGATAAAATCTACCAATTAATAATACAAACGAATTGCAAGGATTACACTTGCTCGTAACATTTAACCAAACAGTGCTTAGAGAAATATTTAATTATTCAAGCTATTTATAAATAACACACAGATAAGTGAAAAGAAATTATATATCATAATCATCAAGATTATGAAATGACTAATAACGAAGTGGGAGAATTTCTAAACTATGTATAGCCCCGTGAAGTCTTCATGGTCAAAAATAAAGGTTAACAGTAGAAAAAAACTCACTAAAAGACACATAATCGACCTATTTTGTTGCAGTGCTGACTTATAATTTTGACATATGTATTATAAATAAAAGTCATAATACGTTCTGTCAATTTTCTAAGATTTTGAGCTACTCTATTTAGAATACTTATCACGCTTCTTCTACATTTTTCTAAAAAACAATTACAGAAACTAGAAAAAATATTTAATGTGTTCTATAAATTATTAATTTACTAAAATGTATTATCGTTGTAAAGTTAAATGAAAGATACGAAATTTTGTCCGCTTAAATTGTCGTTCGGATTACTGTGCAACCATGGCACAAAAAAGATTGTGAGGAAAATGGGAACTAGGGATTGAGACGGGGAGGATAGAAGAGAGGGAGAAGAAGAGGAGAGGGAAAGAGGACACAAAAACATGAAGAAACTTGTCGAACATGTTCGACATCCGCCTGGGCCACGTCCCAGCATATAAAAGACCCCTGATTCTCACTGGGGTTGAATATACCTCTGCTTTGAGTCACCACGAGAACAAAGCGAAGATGAAGCACGGAGTAACAGTGTTGTTGGCTGCGGCAGTGGCTGCATGCGTCACAGTAGCTTTCGCGCAAGAAAAGTTCACGGACAAGTATGATAACATCAATTTGGATGAGATTCTCAGCAACGAGAGATTGTATAAGAAATACTTCGAATGTATAACAGCTGAAACTGAGGAGCATTGTACAGCTGACGGCAAGGAACTCAGAAGTAAGTACATTCACTCTTTCTTCTTCTAGAATCATTCATGGGACGGGGGAAATTAAGCTGATCGTGTGCGCCATTTCAAATTCCCGCTCCTTTTACCATTCATTAGCATTTGGCGTTCATGATTAATTAAAATATTTTACTAACACAATATTTTATACGACTTTTATCTTATAGTTAATGGGATAGAATACGTTAGCTAAGCCTCCTACATGTTTGTAGATTTGAGTGTGTATGTGTATGTGTTTGTATGCGAAAAATGTTTGTGTATGTATGTGAAAACACGCACATAAATGTTTCATGTAAATAATTAATTCTGAAAATGAAATTTTTATTCTCGTTTTTACCTTCTGTACTAATTTTCTAATCATGTTATATAATGTGTGTGTGTTTTATAGATATGTGAGCGTCGGATTTGTTATTTTACTTCTTATTATGTCATTATGTATATTTTATTATGTCTTCTTTTTTTTGGGTGGGGGACTCAAAAGTAACAGGAATTGCTTTATAAACTGCATGTACTATATTCTTTACAAATACAACTTTAATCGTCTTCAATGTACTCATCATTAGCACTAATTCATTTAGCCAAACTTTTCAACACAATTTTCGTAAGAAAATCTTCAGAAAAAAGTCTTTAAAAAGATTTCCTAATTCTTCAGTAATATTACGATTCGTTTAGGATGTGCTAATCTTACATATTGTGCAAAATATGTCATGTAATTATTGAATTAATTATCATTCAGAAAAATTAACTTATTTTCTCCATTATTACCATTGAACTAATTTTCTCTTCGTATGAATAAGATCGATTAGCCTTGAACTCGAAATTATATAAAAATACTCAGGAGCGAATTAATTTATAACATTAATCTCGTAAATATTTTGTTTTAATTTCACAAATGGCATTTAATTCTGCATTATTTCATTAAAGAATTTATTCTTGACGACTTTCATATATCAAGTTCGACCTGACAGAAATCTCACCATATCGCAGAGTGGAACATTACAGAAATAAAACACGTCTTTATTAAAATATTTATCATTTCGAAATTAGTTTTTCATTAGAACATTCAATATTATGTTAATTTAACTTAATTGTAGAATTTTGCGCGTCAATTGAATTTAAAATTCTGTTTTGTCTCGCTGTTACAGGCAAAATAAGAAAATTGAAAGAAACTCACATTCTGTATGATAATATGAACGTTCACTTTCATTTAGCTAGACTATAATATTAATTTGATTAATACAGTAGATACTGCTTTTACTCATCTGCTAGTTGTAGGCAAATTTCACTCGGTTTCATATTTAGCATTAACAATGTAAAATAGAATATCGGAACAGATATGAAAAGTAAACGATAATTCACAATGGAGAATTACGTACTTCACGTTCAATTCTCTACTGCCGCAGATTACCAGGACGCGTCAGATCTGCCATTTGTTAGGACTGAAGTAGTCAAGTAACATCCTTTTGAAATAAATGATTCCAGTAACTTCTTTCCCTCGTGTAATTTTTAAATGCTGTAATCTCGGAAAAGGAGCGGTGGAAAGATGAAACAATAGAAAATGCGAAATTTTCTGGGACACTTCCGTATTTATGTGTATGATTTAATGAATTTGATGATATTTGAATTAAAAGTTTCATTTTGAAGTTCTTGACTGAGAAGTTGCTTTGGTGGGCAGAGCACTGCGCTACCAGCTGAACAAATTAAAATAAAGGAGTGATCATGCGTGTTTTTGTACATGTCTCATCGTTCAAGTACACTCAGTCAGCTATTAAATGAGAATCGGATCTATCCAGGAAGAAAATACGTCCGGTCTTGTTCTCACAAGCCTGGCGTCGATGGTCTGGAGTTGCGTGATTAAAATATTTATCATTTCGAAGTTAGTTCTTCATTGGAACATTCATTATTATGTTAATTTAACTTAATTATAGACAGTTTTACTCGCCTGCTAGTTGTAGGCAAACTTCGTGAAGTTACTCGAGAACGTATTTCGTGAAAAAAAATGCGTCTTGGATAGAAACAAACGAAAAATTTGAAATTACATGTGACACGTGAACAATTAGTTAAAATGATTGTCCAATTATGGACCTGTCGGAAGTTGTATATTCCATTATTTTTCTTCTAGCTGAGCACTTGTATAAATACTGAAATATGGTAAAATATTTTTTCTCAAATCACCATTCATGTCTAGCAAAATGACATTCATTAATGCTTGTGATTTGTTACTGTTGGTGGGTTAAGTATATACATGAGAAGCATTAATACCTTCTCTTCTCTAATTTTTTAAAGAGGATAGCTTTGTTCGGCGAATCGTATCACCCAAAAACAACGAAATAAACTGGTACAGAATTTCCTCATTTATATTTTATAGAGTTAGGAAAGAGGATTATGAGGTCTTCGATTAATATACAACACGACTATCAGACATAAAAGAAGGTTTGATGAACTAGACACGTAATTTCATATATTATATAATGTAATATGTAATGAAAGGTATGTCATGTAATGTCTCACGACAACTTAATAAATAATTGAAGAAAAAAAGTTAGGATTGGTGTCTTACTTGCGTTTCATTTAGTTATGACATCAGATATCAGTGTAAAAAATGAAATTCCGAAAAGGAGCAATAATTGATGTTAACATTTTAGTTTATAACAATAAAATTAGTTTGTTGTTTAATTCTTTTCACATGTTTTGATAATACTCTATTTACTTCCTGTTATGTGAGCTTTAGAATATTGTGTAATAGTGTAATTTTGAATTCCAACTATTTTCGTTTTTTTTTCCTGTGTTAAATTGCTATTTGCTTTAAATTAAATTTTATCATACCCTGCCGCTACCGTACACGCAGAATAACAAAGTGAAATAAGTCATCTGATTTAATAAAGTTGATTTTTCGTAGCGTATTCAAATTAATTTTGTCAAGCTGGACCTCTAAATTCGGATGTTTGTTTTTATTTTTATTATTTTAACTGAAAACATTAATCGACATAATTTTTCGAAATCAGTAAAGAAAGATTAAAAAATAAACTTCCAATATTTTTTTTAATTGCCAAAAAGCCAGTTTTCATTACTTCATTATTACATTTCAATTTATTTTTCATTGTATTTCGGTCACTGGGGGTCTTGCTCACTGACTGGGGCTTCGCCTCAGGGAGTTCGCTTCTGGGTTTCACCTCCACACACAATGTGCGTCTTCGTAAAATCCACGCTCTGAGAGTGGATAGGGCATCTCTTAGGCATCGACTGCAATGTGTCCTTGTTACTCGCAACCGAATCCGTATCTTTTGGCGGTTCCAGACATTCGTCATGCGGTGTATACCGAACAGCAAGCATCGCTCGTTAATCTCGCCACAGCTCGGCTTCCTTTGATGTGCCCAAAAGACTAACACGCTGCGGATAGGGCGAACACCGGTATTCGTGATGCGGCACAGAGCATGCAACCCATCCACACTATTCGCTATTAGGGAAACGGTCGCTCGAGATTCGCCGAATGACAAATGCCTGGAATCGTCTTTATGAGGCAAACGTGCGGTGATTTCCTATTTTTCTCGTGATATTGAGGTCTGGGAATAATTGAAGTCGTAATTATACATACATTTCAGTCAAGAGCAACATCATGAAACAATTTTCATAATTTTATATCTGAGAATACCTCAAAATTGTGAAACCTCACATGGTAACTTGTTGTTTTATTATAATGATAATATGTTGTTTCTTGTGTTTTCCAGAGTCTATTCCCGATGCTCTTACTAACGAGTGCTTGAAGTGCACGGACAAGCAGAAGGAAGGAACAAAGAAAGTAATTAAGCATTTGCGTGACAACAAACCAGAGGATTGGAAAAAATTGCAAGCAAAATGGGACCCTGAAGGCACATACATGAAGACATACGGAGACAAATATCAGATATAATGGACGTCAACGTTTTCTTCAGAATTACATCAAAATTTCATGATTTCTTCAAACAAAATGATTGCATGATAAATTAAAAGTCCTTTCTATGTTGCTCATTTCAAACAAAATGATTGCTCATTTAATGTTCCAACGAATTTGATTGCTTTTTGTGCGTTTCGAAGTTACACACAAACAGGTTGTTTTCTTCTGGAATAATTCATTGTACTTAGTATTATCAAATAGAAATAAATAAATATTAAAAAATTTATTCAATTTTTTTTCCCAATTTCCCTCTTAAACCTTTTTTTCTTTTTTTCATAAATCATCATGAAAAGTTGTTTGATTCTCATTACTGGTAAACGTCCCTGTATATTTCTATTGTAAAACACTGATGTCAAATGTGAATTAATTTCAGGATACTCTTGAGTCAAACTTTGCACAAACCAATGGAAGCACAGACAATGAAAATGAATGTAATTATTTTAATATTAGTTGAAATTTTTATTCAGTCACCAGAAGTTTTTATCCACAAAAACTAGTTTCAACAAGGTTTAATAGTAGCAAATATTATTTCGTGTAATGTTTCTTCAATTCATTTAATTAATAAATTACAATTACATTTGATCAATATTTTTTCGGTAAACGGTGAATTTTCATTTATTCACTACACAATAGAGACGTACATTGCAATGCCTGCTTTTAACGTGAATTGTTGTCCGTCTGTTATACGTCTTGCAAATCAATTTTGAACACGTTCCTTGTTATAATAGTGGAATATCTTTTATTGAGAGGTGGTCCTCTGATCAAAGGGTCTGCTCCGCCGTCATACCACGAAATATTCATAATAATATATAAAATAAATAAAAGAGTGAGTGTGATTCATTTCCAGAATATATGCTTCTGCGTTTTCAATCCCGTTTCACATTTGTGAAATTACCGAATTACAGAATTTATGTATTGTTTTCGTCTACCATTATACTGCAGATAATTAATTATCTTTTAACTACCTTTGAAGAAAACTTGTGTAGTGTTTAATACACATACACAAAATTTCAATTTGTGTTCCCACTATGCTCACGTGTTAACAATGAATAAATAAATTACTTATTCATGACATGACAAAAGTAGAAAAATTCCAGAAGCATGTTTCGCCATTAGCGTGAATATGTAAAAAGAGTAAAGCATATTTTATTGCCTGCAGAAAACTGTGAATGTAAGTCTTCGTAAAAAATCAGCCTGTTGCTGCATGAATGAGACAAAAATGATGAATTACTAATTAGGTGAGAATACGGGTATCTTTTCTTTATTTCTTGTTCCAAGATTTACGTGTTCACAACCAGAAGGCCTTGAGTTTTCGCTCTTTCTTTGACAGGTTCGTGAAACCGGTCTGTGTGCACATGACCCCGTATGAACCTCTCTGCGACTGACAAGTGCAGATAAGACGTACGTCCGGACGGACACTCAGGCTTTGGCAAGCAGCCAGAGATGAACTGGTCGAAATTACTGGCGTTTTCGCAGGTTGTTTTATTATCGATTGGTTGTCAAAGAAGATAGATCTGGTTCAGTTATGTAAGTGAGCTTTCAATTCCAAGTGAGAACCGTCCAAAAAGAACGAGGCTTACTCTCATCGAGGAATAATTAAAAAATTCTGACAAAACATAAAATTTGGATATTTGTTTTTGAAACTTCTTGAAATTATACAAAAAAGTTTTATATGTTTTTTATTAAAACACTTCCATAAGTATTAAGAAATTATTTCAATACCCACGTGTACAATGACTAAAATCGTCTTTGACTTGTTCCCCTAACTATTTTTTTGTTGTTGCGGGGCTTTAGGGCTCGTCAACAACGAGGTCATTAGAGCCCTTAAAACTTGTAGGTAGGGAAAATGCAGTTACGCACTAGGGAGAACCGACATGACTCTCCCTGCGTGTAGGACTTGCCGAATAACTCAGCCATATCCACTAAAAACCCTCCTGAATTACAACTCAAAACTCAAATCCCAGCATATCTTAAGTCTTTACTTAAAACATTTAAAACAAAAAAGAAGAAGAAGAAAGAGGTAAATGAAAGATACCCTAGCCCTAATAGCGTCGGGATCGAAAAGAACAAGAGGTGACCAAGGAAGGTCAGGAAAGAGAAAGGAAGGAGCCTTGCACAAGTAAGTGGAAGTAATGCTAAACCCAGCTCGGAGCCCCGTGTTCGCCAAACACGTACTTGCTAGATGTAAATCCCCTGGGGGATTCCCCTATCTAGTCATGAATCATGCCCAAACTATCAATGTAGAAACCACTCAAATCTAACAATGCCTCGTAAAAGATCGTTTTCAGCTCAAATACTTATATATTTCTAGGTATAAACATTAATTTCTCACTTTCAATGAAGTGAAAAGTAAAAATAACATTTTTTTGTGAGATATCATAGCACTTCAGTTTAAAATAATATATACAAGGTATTAAAACCTCTTAAAAACTGGTTATGTTAGTCAATCCTAGCCAATTTTATAAAATTTTGTACCCTGAATGATCTACCTTAATATATAAGGGAGTAATTTAATTTCGTAATGATCATTTTTTTAAAATTTGATCTCTTACAGCGGCCACACAATGTATCACTGTCTCTCAGACGTATAACCGAACCTGCTAAATCATCCCTTTCCTTATTGCTTGATACCCGTCATAAACTGTAGCATACACTTTTTCCTGAAGTTACGTGTTAGACGTTATGGTATGTTTCAGACGTTAAGATTATTTACTTATTTTCTCCTGTCTTAAAATATATTCAGTTACTTCAAGCGCGTTCCTCTTCAGGTAAATTGTATTTTAACCATCTAGTGTGCTACTGTAGTAATACTACGTATAGATTTCCCATTACATTATTTTCTTCATACTTTTTACTCTAGTCAACATACTTGGTAAATTGAAAGTATTGTGATTAAATTTTACTTTCCCGTCAAAATTAAGATAGAGAAAAGTATAGATTCTTCCAAAAATAAATTTCCAAAATTGGAAATTTCCTTGGCATATTTCGGAAATTTTTCAGGGTAGGCAACGACGGACCAGACCCCAACCCCCTCAAGAGGCTGGACGATTATCTATTTTTTAAGGTGAACTTCACTTCATGGTTTCGTGAAATTTATTCCGTAATAATATTTATTTTACTTGGAGGAAATCAGTTATGTGTCCTGCACAGTTCACCCAACATCGACAGTATTAGGCCACGGTAGAAATTTTTTCATTTATTTTTCATTGTCTTCCCGGTACTCAACATTATTTTCACGAGGATTCACCACAATTATTTTTCACATATTGTTTCTCGGATGTCGAAGCTAGTTTATCAGGAAAATGTGCTGTAAATTAAAAATAAACATGCCTTGTCTTTCATTTTTCTTAGTAAAATTTCAGTTTCTCGGCTGAGCATGTCACTACTTGGGATAATTTCCTGACTTTTCTTTCTCGTTATAATCTCATTTTGTTTTCATGTCTTCATATAAATATCTTCTATCTTTTCTTTTGTTTATAATGTTGTTTCATCCTCTGCGAACTGTCTACTACCTAACTTTTGTCTTATTAGCTTTGCGAATTAACATTATAACCATGATATATTTCTCAAATATTCTGTACTGCGTCTCCGTTGCAATATATTCGTCCCATCTGTCATCACTAAATATTCCATATTTCTTCATTTCTCGTATCCATGTATCCAAGTTCTGAGCCGAGTGTTGTGGGGTTATGTATTTCGTGGTCCACATTGCCTATTTTTTCATGGCACGTACCAATGTTTGAATCTGTAAGTCCTGACCTATATTAATAAGTCTTGAAATCTCCGTGACGGGTTAATACTTCCATCAATGAAGGTGTCGGGTCGAACCATTTTTTAATTCTTATATCTTTGTTACAGTGGGTATTAATTTGTACGAAAGTCTGCCTTCCATTGCCTTGTCCCAACGTATTTGCTAACATTGCACTAGTACTCTCGTTATTTTCCTTTACCATCCATTTCGTTGTATCTTCTCTTCTCCAACTTGTATTTCTCCTATTTTCTTCAGTTTGTATCAATTGCTTATCAATTTCTAAGTCTATTGGCATCTGTCCTAAGATGTCCACTATTGGTATCAGTCCCAAGTCTCTTGTAAAGCTTTCGTTGATGTACTTGTATGTGCACCACTCCAATATATTAAACATTTTCTTTGTAAACTTATAAGTCGTCGAGACATGTGTACTAATTTTGATCTTTCGTACCATACGGTACAGCAGTACATAATTTGTGGTAGCAACACCCCATTATATGTTATTAACTGCTTTTTTCTGATGAAGTATCTGTTGATTCCCACACAAATTTATCCGTATTTTATTCATATCAATTTTTTTCCTACATAATCCAAATGTTTCACAAACGTTAATTTTTCATCAATAATAATGCCTAAATATTTTATATTGTCTTCTATTTTTACTCTCAAGTCAGAGAATCGTATGATAGGATCTAATCTGTTTTTATCCTTAATTTTCATTCCGAAAATTATTCCATATGTCTTTGTACGAGAAATTGATAGTTGTAATTTCTTTGCGTCTTGCTCGAACAATTTTAATATTCTTAGGCTTGCAGTTTCTAATTCTCTTCTACTATTTAGTGTTATGATAATGGCTGTCATGTCTTGTTTAAATATGTAATAATAAAAGACAATTTGTGTGTCCCAGGACCAACCATCTGGACACCTCCCTCACTGAGGTCAGTGAAGTTTGTGATATAGCCATAGTATCTTGTTATTGTTGTCTCTGACAACTAGAGATATGAGCTGGAAATTAAAGGTGTCTTCATTGCAAACAAATTGGAACAATGGTGCTCATTCACCAAACTAAATTTATCTCCAACAAAATCTCATATCCTTCTATTGAAGGAATACCTAGACATAAACCGACCTCCTATCATCAAAATACAGAATAAATCTAAAAAAAAATTATACCCACTGTAAAATACCTGGGAATAACTATCCACCAGACTCAATTTCTTAGAGTACGCCAAAAATATATCCCATGGAGCACAGTACGCCATCTTTAAACTAAATATCACCAGGAAGTAATACAATGTACCCATCAGTGTCAGTTTCACCTACTACCAAACAAACTTCGTCAATAACTTCACTTATGCCGCGAGTGTATGAGCAGGCGGACTATCCAAGACAAAAATGGAATACTTAAAAGCGTAGGAAATGGTCTTGGAGTCTATGTATAAAGCATACTCCACAACATGTAGAGATAATATACTACTAATACTCAACTTCAAGGCAATTGACCTAATAATTCGTCAGAGTGCGTTGCAATATCATCTCCGGAAAAATTTTGATTACAGCTCAAAATTTCCAGATATCCCCAAGTTCGTCAATAAAACAGAAATATTAGAATATACAGACAAACCGTGGGATGAAAGAATCCGAAACATGAACAGGGCATCAAAATTTTTTCCCAACATAAAAACAAGGAACCAATTTTTCACGGCACGAGCAGGTATTCAAACCTTGAGTTTGGTGAACTCCATCTATTACTTCTTTATTTTGATTTCAACAAATGTCACCAATTAAGGAATAACATGAGAGTTCTTATCATATGGTTACTACTAGACAAGGAAAAAAGAGTTAAGGAAACACACACACGCGCGGATATTTAGATCAGTCGAACAGACATACAACTGAGGGTTTCTATTCCAGAAATTGATTAATTCGCAGATGAACTATCTGAATAAATATTTCACGATTATAGAAAATATTACTAATTGTCCTCACATCTTGAATCATAGCAAAAGCGTATGAAGACACCATCATATGTCAATATTACGAAATATTGAAACAAAGGTGAAGTAAATGGATGATCTGTGTCTGTGAAGAAAGCTTCGTAGTGTGAGTGAATACAAACGTTTTATTCCGCAAATTTGACCCAAGTACAAATGAATAGATTTAATTTATTTTTAATATTAAAGAATTTATAATTCCGAATAAAATATTACATTTAAAATTTTTGAACACCTACAATTGCATTCTCACATGCAATAAAATATTTTTTTGGCAAATTAAACGCCATATTTACATACATTTACACAGATGAATAAAGGAAGATTGAAGGTACTTGAGACACATCCTTGATTTTACAAACAGTTTATTTAGATGGTATAGACATACTCTTTTTTGTTGATGAGTAGTACAATTGAATAAAAGATATGAGTGAACTGATCTAATATTTACGGATAGAATTATATTATTATTCTCGTGGGTCTGCAGTAAAACATTAGGTTGGTGAATTTTAAATTATTTCATAATAATGCGTGAAATGACGTGTAAATACATATGGACATTATTGAAACACCGCTGAATCACCATCAATGGGATATCTTCATTGGAGAACGTCCTCGCATAGTGTATGAGGTGAAACACTAACAATGATCCAAAGGGTATACTTGCGACTTACGAAAAGGAGATAAATGAGACATATTTCATGTACCCAAAAATTCTAATTACATCCGTTTACCTAATTAGAAAAGAAGAAATATATGTTTCCATATTTCTCAAGTATTTTAATCATAACCGTTCGAACTAAGTATCTAAAAATTTGATTAAAGAAATTAAGTGCATGAAAGTTAAAAGATACATCAAGGAAAGTTACAGAAACTCATCGTTTCTGAATCGAACTTTATTCAAATTATTTACGAATTTAAATGACATCAAATTAAAAAAAGATCCAAAAACATATACCATTGAAATATGTCTCAATACTTACATTTGATTAAAAATACATGTACCTGGTCAATTAAAAAAACTTTTAGCATATGTCTAACATATTCTTCACACCTATTCAATACTGAGCATTTTTTAGAACTCTTAGCACCTTAATATTAATTACATTTTTAACTTTAATTACAAGAAATTTCTTAAATATACCAATAGAACTAACGTCCATTACACAATCAAAATAAACGTATAATTAATAACATATGACCTTAGTCTGGACGAGTACTATATATTTTGTGATATGACCTCAAAATAATATCGAAATGTTGTGAATTTCATGTCACACAATATATAGTATTCGTTCAGACTAAGGTCATATGACTTTAATTATACGTTTGTTCATGAGAGTAGATTTGATCGGGTGAGCTTTCAATGGAACACAGAAAACTTTCTTAGTAGATGCTGCTTCTTCTCCATTTTTATCTCCTTTGGGGTTACTGTAAAGATCTGAGAATTTTCTGGATTTGGAGACACCATTTTCAAAGATGAATTTCGTCTCCATATGAGAGGACGCAGGAGGAGCCAATATAAAATTTCGGCAATGCTCAAAATGCTCATTCCAAGGCACAAACCCAGTAAACCACCGACATTAGCTGAAACAAATGATATCATTTAGAATACTGAAGTGCCTTTTATTATTCCATTATGTATTAACCACACGAGAATAAGATTATTTCATCAAAGAAATTACAAATAAACTCGACTTTAAATATCGATAGAATATGCAAACAACGCTAACAAAAGCCAAACCATTCTTTCACCTTTCTCAGAAGTTATATCTCTTTTCGAATAAGTCAAAATACCAAAAAGAACGGGAAGGAATCCGTACACATAAAAAGAAATCAAATAGAAATAAATGTGAGTCTAAAACGTTTTAAGACTAATACAGCAGAATCGACTTGTGTGGGTGAATCAGTTTACGAGAAAGTCTCGAAAGTGTTTTGAATACGATAGCCAAGTTGAATCAGCTTTTACTGAACATTCATCAAGACGTTTACTCTATCGCGAAATACGACCTGTTTTCGTAGATTGGAAATTCTTTTCTTCTTAAGAACACCACTTTTCGTCAACAGCTTCTCAATAATGTTGGTATGCATTGTTAATGATGAACGAAGAAAATGGGTCGTGAGCTTGAAAAAGGATATTATTTGAGGACGATTGGGGTGCGTTAATAAACAGGAAAGATGTACATGAATTATTTGCGGAATACATCATGAAGGTAGCTACGTTAACGAAAGAGACAACGGGAACTTCCCAATCTCCGAACAAGGAAGGGTAATTGGAACAGCCGCAACATTAAATAAATACTAAATTCTGAGATCTGCCACGAAATTAGCAACGCACAATACTTGATATGGGAACATAAAGTTAGGATAAGAATAAGGAGACATATGGGGAGAACATAACATACGGATTTACAGAATATGGGACATAATAAACACCAAAACAAAAGAGAGTAGAACCGATTGAAAGACATATACAGAAAGGGAAAGCAAAACCCTGGTAATAGCTAGCAGACCAAGGTACAGAGTGAAATATTGAAATAAAATGAAACAAATACTACCATAAGATAGCGCAAAACAAGAGGTTGAACAATTTGCATATATCGCCGGGTTCCTATAGCCCAGTTGTAGCTCCTCCCCTTGGGAACCAAAGTATCCTGATTCGAATACCGTTGAAGAAGATTGTTCGAAACATAAGGTTGAATATGATTAAACAGGCTAAGGCGATGTACAACGTGAAAAAAAAAATAATTAAATTTCAACATCGTCAAGAAAGTCGTACAGAGAAGAAAAACATTTGGGTCATATTACTAGGTTGTTGTTTCGGTAAAAAAAAGTATTGGAAAATAATTATCCTAATACTATAACAATTTTTATTTACTTTATAATTTTTACACAAGACGTCTTATTGATACCATAGCATTTCATAAATCCTGTTCATAATTATTACACTTCCAACAAAATTTGAACATCATATAATCAAGTTTATCAGATACCAAATTAATTGATTATTTTTCATTAACAGAAAATATCTTATAGATTATTCTGAGTATAGTGTTATAAATCATAAAAATTGAAATAATACTAAAGTCACAATTAATTGTTTCAATAGACCCGCCCCTAGCCAAAAGCCTAGAGAACCTGTATAAGAAATCCGCCCCTATCCGAAGGAAAACCGGAGCAAAACCCGGGCCAGGATGGGGCTACAGAATTAATGTACACATCAGTGCCAAAATTGAGTAAACATAAAACTAAATTAATATGAATCATAAGACACAACACAATCATTCAATAGTTTTTGAAATTATTATAAATTATTTTAAAAGTACTAGTGCAACGGTGTAACAATGTACAAGACTGATTTAACTATCACTAAAATCAATATATTATTTTACACTGTAGAAGCGCGGGTGCAGTAGATGGCTTTTAAGCGCGCATTTACGAATGTACTTTCACCAAATTCACCATCTGGAAGTACTTGATCCATAGTTTTTCAGTCCGCCCATTCCCATTGACCAAATGAAATGCTTCCCCAAATTTATTGGCCAGTGATTTGAAATACGGATATTCATGTAATGGTCTGAATAATGGAGGTTTATTTCGAAAATTGGACATATCTTTGACACTTGACTGTTCTTCCTGTTATTTGGATATGGTCCAGAATAATTATAATAATACTCATAGTCTCATTTCGATTATTATGAAAAATGAAGTACATTCTTAGATTCTATTTATCTTTTTGCAATGTTGCTCAAAAACGCTTTCAATATCTTCTGGCAATACTGATCTGGATATAGAAATTATGAGGGATAACAGTTCAACGGTAGTGCAAATCCTGAGCAGATTCTTTAGTGTTGTCAGGGGGAAAAGATAAACTAAGATTTTGGAAACTTTACAAGAATGTGATTCTACCGCCCTTTCTTAAGTATGTTTCAGGTTACATGGAAGTTTAAAAAGGAAGGACGAAGAATGAACGAAAAGACGAGATGGCTCATATTTTTTAACTTATTATTTACTAGTTATTATTATTGTTGCTTATTATTTTCTGTAGTATCACTGTATAGTTAATTTTATTACTATTACCTAAACATATTTACTTACTTGTAACATATGTATTGTACTTGCTTATCCTGACCGTTGGTTTTCCGTGGTTCCCAATGGTGCTCAACGAATATTCTAGTTGCATTATTCCGCCTAATTTCATTATTTTAGTTGCATTTTTGTTTCTTTTTTTCATAAACCTTAAATATCTAGCAACAAGCAACTAAAACATTCGTTGAGAGTGAATACCAGGGAACAGTATGCATAGCGCACAGCATCCTCGGGTTTAAATATAGTTGCATGGGTCCTTTTCCCGCCAATATTTTTGCAATATGTTTGTACGTATATAAATATAAGAATTATGTTTCATAAAGCCCTCTTGAATTGAATATATACACATACATACACAGAATGTATCCGTTATGATGTTACAAACTTTCAGGGATGATGGATGAGGGCAAATGGAATATTCCGGAAACAATCGAGTATATATATATATATATATATATATATATATATATATATATATATATATATATATATATATATATANTATAAAATTTATCTACTCGAAGACAGTAATGTCGCTTTATCTTCAAAAGTTTTGCAACATTTACTGCACCTACCGTTTCATTTATGCGTTCAGTCTTACAACATTTTAGCAACACTTCGTACGAAATTCCAAATTTCTCCATTTGAATTAAACATTCTGTAACACTATGTAGCATAAATATACCACTTTTCAGCATATTTTCATTTACTAAGACATATTCTTATCTGCATCTGCACATACTAATATACAAGACTGGACACATTATTGAAGAATTTTTGCCAGCGGGTACAAAACCTAATAATTGGCACCCGTTTCTGCGGATAGCTTTGGCTACACAGTACAAAGTTCTGAGAAGTCTCGTTATCAGCTACGTCAGCGGTATAAGTGTAAATCTAGAGACTGATTTCTTATGTTTATATTTGTTGAATTATGATGCCTATTTCTATCCTCCTTTAATACATCCTCCTTCAAATTCCTCTCCACAATCTAACGTCGATTCCATATCTCGTGAGTCACAAACTCTTTACGAAAATAAAATAATTATATTTCATCGTAATGTCCAATCCCTTTCAAACAAATTGACAGACCTTGAAATTCTGGTACACGAAAGTCGATTCGATTTGCCATTCCTCACAGTGCATTGGCTTTGAACTAAGAACATCAACGACACTCCTATTTCTAATTATTCTTTAGCAAGTTCTTACTGTCGGCAAAATTTTAAAGGCAAAAATCTCCACGGAGGTATGTGTATCTACGTTCGTAATGATATTTTATCTTCTCCACTGACAGACTACGAGAACTTCTGCGTAGATAGTGTGTTCGAATTTTCTGCAGTTAATCTGACCGACACCAGTATTATTGTTTTGTGTATTTATAGACCTCCTCAATCAGATCTTGACATATTTTTCAGGAACTTCGAAATTGTTTTAAAACGTATCACACATAAATCTATTAAATCTATCGTTATATGTGGCGATTTCAACATGGATTTCCTGAGTACATCCGACACGGCACGTTCACCAGTTAATCGATTCAAGAATCTTATCGACTCCTTCAACCTTATTACTACGATAAACGACCCCACTCGCCTCTCCGGCTCATCTCAAACATTGCTAGATCAAATTATAGTCAACAATGGAATCTCGTATCTCTCTGAAGTGTTTATCGCCGGATACAGTGATCACCTTGCTCAAGTATTGACTATTAATAATACACTAAAACCGCTTAAAATCCTTTACAAATTTACAAGAGAGTTTAATGACATAAATAAATCCATATTCGTAAATTATTTGCGTGAAGAAACATGGAAAGATGTTTACAATTGCCAAAACACCGACGACAAATTCAATGTATTTATCTCAACATTCCTAAAACATTACAACTCTAGTTTTCCCATAAAACGCAAGTTAATTAACACAAAAAAATACAATAGATGGATCACCCTAGGGATAAGAATTTCTTCAAAAAACAAACGCCGTTTATATTATCTTTCAAAACGCTATAACCAACCACCCGAATTCCATAATTATTTTCGTAAATATAAGACTATTCTCCGAAAAGTAGTCTATGCAGCTAAAGTTATGGAAAACGACAGGCATATACTAAAATCGAACAACCGGATGAAAGCCATGTGGAATATTGTTAACAATTACACGTCAACTTCTGAAAATCGCGAAGAAAATGTTTCTTTACTAAACGATGGCAAAATCGTATCAAATCCTCAGGACATCGTAAGTTTGTTTAATTCTCACTTTTCAGAAGTTGGTAAAATAACGAACTCAATATATCCAAATGAATGTCCTCCAATTATATCCACCCACGTACCCAATTCTATGTTCACTTCCGAAATTAACGCCGGTGAAGTCATGAGAATCATCAGCTCATTAAAAAACAATTTTTCAACAGGCGTAGATGGTACCTGAGTTTATTGTTAAATTTTCGTCCCATGCTATATTTAAAAATGTAGTTTTTTATGTGTTATTTTCATTTGGTTCAAGAATGAATGAAATATATGCATTCCGAAATTAGGGAATCAGTGAGTAATAATAGAAGCAATGCATTTGACAATAGAGAATCAGTGAGATATATGACTAAGTTTATTAAATTTCATATTCTATAGACTAAATTAGTATTGATTGATATGAACGGCGAGGGCAGAAAGGACGAGGAGTAAAAGTGTTGCGCTACCTTGCGGTTGTACTTTGAACTACCTGGTAAATTAATTTGCAGTCGATCCGGTAGAGGCGTAAACTCTGTCCTGTGTGTGCAAATACTAACATTGAGTATCCAGTCTGGATTTAGTCTGTGATCACATGGGATGTCTTACCCAGTGCAAGTACGACACACATGTTAGTGGAATTTCGCTCAGTGGTTCGTAATGCAACAGGATTAAATAGTATTAAAGTATATTTTACCTACTATTGAAGGTAGTATCGTATATATTATTGACTATTCTATTTCCCAATTGGCATAAAAAACTTAAAAAGAACTTACCAATAAATTCTATCAATGTGTACATCTCAATTCTTGTATTGGGAATAAAAGTCGAATCCACAAAATAGATATTTACTATTGTGAATCTTGTAACGTTGTCCGGTAAGCTGAGACAGAAAAAGTATTTTTCGTAATTTGGTATCATTTTCAAGCTTGAGAACAATATGGTGTCATTATCGTAACATATATTTTAACAAATTCTACGACATTTATTTAACGAAATCAAAATTCTCTGTGTAAGAAAAAGAAACGGAACCTTATAGAACAGAACGAATGATAAATCCAACTTACGGTATTTTAGAGCTCCTTTCATTTAAGTAAGCCGTGTCTAGTCCAGTAGTTGAGATTTGAGTGTTGTATTTAATGTTATTACAATTTTGTAGGCAATGACACATACTATCAGACTTACTAGACTCATGTATGGATAATTCATGCAATTCCCCTGAAATATAAAAATATTGCAATTAATATTTAAAAATACCCTATTGACTGATTCTGCATTGCAGAACCTTATTTACCGAAGTTACAATCATGAAACAATAAATTCCTTTTGAAACGTAATTACCCATTAAGTAACAATGTTTCCAAATTTCAGTTGTAAAGATGTTAAATGAGGCAAAAATGTGAGTTTTCGAATATTTGGTAATCTTACGAATTGGGATATCTTCCCAGTCTTTGTTATCAAGAATTTTATTTTAATTTGCTGGAAATATACAGAAATGTTTCCAGGATTTTGTCGCGCTAATGCCATTGTAAACTATTTTTGCCAGATTCTATGAGACATAATCAGGAATTTTGTATGTAAAGTTAGTAAATCAAATATCCAGAAACAAATTTCTTGAATTTTATTTTGAAATAGGTGAAAGGGATTAAAAATATTTGATATACCCTTTAAATGGAACAATGTATTTGAATACAAATGGTCTCTATTTTGACTACAGTTCTCTAGTTTTGCAACCGTCCTCATTCAATAACCTGTCTCTNTCAATAACTTTCTTCATATTCTGGAAACGCAAAGCAAATTTCGTAATCTTTGTCTTCTTTATTAAATTTGCCATACGTGTGATTTTTTACATCAATTCTATTAGAAATTACATGTGAACGTATTTTAAAACCGTCCCATCAGAGGCTTTATCCATAACAGCCCGTGCAGTTTCAAGATTTTTTTTCAAATATTATCCCCGTTAGATTAATTTAATTTGATGTGTTGATAGATAATAGTTCGTTCATTCGTTTTAAAAAAAGAGGACATTCATAATCACCAAACTACCTTAATTATTGAATCATCGATCATCGCACTAGACGTCGAAGACTTAGAGAGAGAAAACATGACTCCAAATAGGAAAAATGCTTGTAATAATAATAATAATAATAATAATAATAATAATAAATTTATTTAATGGCGAGACTCAGACCATAGGGTCTGCTCTACCGTCTTCTCACGTAAGTAAAGAGAAAAATACGATATATGCTGTAAGAATCTATTAATTATTAATACTTAATTAGAGTAATGAGAACTATGACAAGCAAAATGTTTCGTAAGCGAGCGGAATCCTAACAGCGATTTCTGCTACGCAGCTGCGAGGGAAGAGCGACCGCTGTGAAGGGCGCAGGGTTCCGTATTTTGTTGTTCGGAGGACGGTCATAAAAATTCAGCGATAGGAAGAATGTCTGAGTACCATGTATTTATTTTGGCTAGAAGGGGGAAGTACGTAGAAAATTTGCTAAAATTTGCCAACACAGATTTAAACTGGGAAGCAACGGAAAATTACAAGAAGTATTTTGAAAGAGACAAGGTCAGTGTTAGTGACAGATTTTGGGTTTTTAAGTGCAGCTGAAGAGAAACTCATATCGTGGGTGTGGAGAGAGGCAGAAGCCCATTACAAATTTAAAGGATGATGACTCGGGGAGTGTGGGTGTGAGGGGGGCTCGACCCTCAGCCTTTGAGAATTGTCTGGGGATGGTTACATACACCACGAGACAGCGTCCGTAAGGAGTGCGTCGCAGACGGTTGGCAAAGGAGGCGCTGAAGACAAGGGAGCTACAGTTAAAAGTTCGAAAGTTTCCTAAATTTAGTTTTAATTATTCTTAAAAAGCGTTAGGTTAAAATTACGGAGAGGACGGAAGTGAGGAACGTTGTGAGTGACTAGGAACAAGCACTTGTCGTTCGAAACTCAACCAATCTCGAAAACTCCGCGTGAAGTGCAAATTTGATATTATTGGCAAAAAATAGTCACATGGTTTTTAAAAATGTATCACGCGAGTTAGCTTCTGAGGGACAGAGTGGGGAACGAGGTGATAAAACACGATGCAGAGACGTTCCGTGATCATTCGAGTATTTTCGAGAAGGATTCGATCATTCGAGTTTATTCGAGACTTTAATGAGATTTCGAGATTCGAGCACATTCGATCAGATAAGAGTAGAACATTCGGAATCATTCCGAGATTCAATGATTCCGAGATCACTTCGAGATTATCTTCATTATTCTTGACCTCTAGGTCTTGAAGTTTTAGACAAGTTATTCTTAATTGATAACGATCTTATTCCAAATTATGTAGAATTTTTAAAGTTTCAACTTTCATAATCTATCCGAGAACTAATCTGAGATCAAATGTTTTGTAACAAGAGACGATTCTACAGACTATTTAATGGCGACACCTCAAGTTGAAGAAACTCTCGCTGTAAAAGAATTGTATTGTGACGGTGAACGCTGCAAAATCCGAGAACGAGAAACTCCAGACAGGCGCAAGGAACCTTGTGTCTTGTTTCCACTTAATTAAAAATAATACGAATCCACTTAACGTTTTTATTGGCACGACAGTTAGCTAGGGTAAATATAATCAGGTGAGTGTTATTCACTATTCCATTCACCCTATAATTTTCGAGTTTTATTACAATACAGAAGTAGAAAAATTAAGGAGGAGTAACATTCACATTTAAGTCTGGGAAAGCAACGCAAGGGGCCATCCCGGAAAACCTTAAGCGACTGCGGTTTAGAGCCGAACAGGTTAATGTTTCAATATAATAATTACCATAATAATATGATGCAAACACAATTAAATTTACTACTTACAACTTCAAAAATTATTTTAGTAAAAAACTATTACAGATATAAATATCAAGGTCATTGTATTTTTTTTTTGTGGGGCTTTAGGGCTCGTCAACATCTAAGGTCATTAGAGCCCTTAAAACTTGTACAGGAAGGGAANAATATCATTGTGTGAATAAATGTCATAAAAAGCATAAAAATACTACACATTAAGACTTGAAAAATGATTAACTCTAAAGAAATAAAGATGTTTAAATATGTACATTAACATTTTATTTTTTCGGCGTATGCAAACGGTACCTTCGTTGACTTTCACTTAGTCTGAATGAACTATGGCTAGAAAAAGTGACGTTGAAACAGGAATGAACTCAAGAACACACTAAAATGGAAAATAACGGAACGCGTGTACCAATATCCCATGCAACAAGGAAAATCTTCGTGGAATATTTCAATGGAATATTACATTCTTGAGGAACTATTACCGGGAGTTTTATTGTTAAAATCCCCGATATAAATTAATAAATAGTTTTATGTTTGAGGCGAGTCTAAGCTCTTTCACCTAATCATATTTTTTTAAAAAAATACAAGGAGAGTGCATACAGTTAGATTATCATTGCTAGTATAATATTTTATATTGGCACACCAGCTAAGGACCACGTCGGTATTAAAAATAATAGATTATACTAAAAAAACTGAATATATAATACAGTTCAGTTTCATTAGATTTGTACAGTGAAGAAAATTATGTATTACTTTACTTTATAAAATTGTTTATACCTTAAATTACATTGAAAAGATAGTAAATTGTATATTACAGGACATTACATATCAAATTATATTATAAGAAGGAAGACCCAGAGCCCTGTTCCTATGGGGAAGCAATGTGTCGACCTCCTCCACCTTATTAAGCAAATGCCATGAGCTCAGAAATCAAAGACATTCCGTAAAGAGCCCAAATGATATTTCTGATTTGGTGCAACTTCTTTTGAAATCGTCAAAACTTGACAAACTGATTTATATTTGGTTTTCTTCACGTTTATTAGTGTCTTATTAAGTATTTTTTTCAATACGTATTTTGTTATTGTGATTGTTGTTAGTACTTCTTTTTATTTAATGTAACAATTAAATAAAAGTATCCTAAAAAGAATAAATGATCATATTCATTCATTTCCTTTCATTCAATGTAATATTTAATTAAGCCATATAACTGTAGTAGTTCTTCTAGTCGCTGATAACTTGAGATGTTAAAAAGCGACCTTAAATACATAAATAAACGATAGTATTTTACTTAGTTATTTCACATTTTAAATTCTATTACAAATTCGTCGTTAAAGAAAACTTGAGGTATTACGTTCTTGTTGACTGAAGTAAAGTTGCCAACTACTCACAAAACTTGGAAATTTTGAACAAAAAGAGTTCTAATTAATTAATAATTCGCAGTCTTCAATTCTACTGTTGGGTGAGGACAATTATTTTGTGATTTTGAAACTTGATAATGAATTTAGATCGTCGTTTGACTCTTATTTTTCTTATTTCACATTATCTTCAGTCACGTGATTCGTCTGCCATTTCCGTCGGAACAATATTTGCCACAGTTTTTGGCGTGTTCTTCTAAAAAAAATTTTTTTTACATCATTGCGTTCCTATATCCATTTGCTATGTTTTAGTGGTTTTTTCGCTATGTTAAGCCAGTATATCAAAAAATCATAAGCTCGGGAATGTTTCTTCATACTAGCACATATTAATTTAGAGTCGAATAATTTATGATTTTGCGTTGTAAGGGTATGAAAATTCATCGTTGAATAGGGAATGGTTCGTACTATGATTGGAAACATTTTTCGGGGAAACTTAAGCCTAGTCGCTTTGACCTTAATTGCTTAGAGTAAATTGAGAAATAACTTACGAGTGGCTGTATAAATACATGATAAGTTTCCATTTCCACAAATCGGCGTGTCAATGTCTCCTGTGAACATTGGAATCAAAATACTTTCAAATAAATAAAAAGTTTATTGTGAAAGAAGGACTATCCCCTTCGATCAAGGGCCGAAGTCAGAGGCAGATTGAAAATTTCAGCACTTTACTCCTTAGATAAGAAAAATTGTTCGATACTTGTTATAATATTAACAGAAAACCAACAAATTTGTATTTAATGAAACACAAAAAATTTAGTTCACTAGTATATATTATTATCAAATTATAGATTATTCGGAAAATATTAATCATGTTACGTCGAATGAAAATGGGAGACGGGACCGGGATTCGAACCCGGGACCTTGAG
>NNCF01129596.1:225196-248505 GCA_002313205.1 Laupala kohalensis
TCGAATCCCGGTCCCGTCTCCCATTTTCATCGACGTAACATGATTAATCTGTTACCTGGCGGTGAGGTTCACCGCAATCTAAGAGATTTCTATGTTCGGAAAATATTGTTGATAAATCGTAACTATTAAAATAACTCTAAATTCGATATTAATTATTTCAATAAACTGCCGTCTCTATTCGAGATTCCAGAGACCCTATGTGCCCTGTGTACAGAAACCGTCTACACCCGAAGCAAAACCGGAGTAAAACTCCGGACAGAATTCGTGCACGCAACTCAGCCTCTGCCAAGGTTGAGTACAGGTTAACCTAAACATATATGAATATTAAGGCACAATACAAGCACGCAGGAAAATAGTTTTTAAGTGTTTATGTTAATTTAAAAGTCTATAGCAATAGCGTCATAAAGTACAAAACGAATTAATGAATTATCTTAAAATACAATCTTAATAAATGATAAAGTACAATGTACAATAGTGATAAAGCGTGATGAAGCTTGATAAATAATGCGTGATAAAGCACAATCTTAATAAATGTTCAAAAGGATTCAGTGGTTTACCATCTAAAGTTCTAACCTATCAGGGGCCCCTTTTACAAAAGTACAAGTTTCTCAGTAACGTGTAAACTTTCACAAGTTTGTAAAAATATCCAGTTATTCACGTTTCACAAAGGTACCCTTGTAAACTTGTAATTACAAGTGAATCCTTACAATTTTTCCAGTGATTTACTTGTAACCCAATAACATTGTTAGGTTACTAACAATTGTAGCTGACAAACTTGTAAAGTAAAAATGATACCAACCAAGTAATTTGTAACGTAGCTATAAGCAAAGGTTAACTGTGATACAAGTGTTATTTTATTAATATGTGGAGGTCAAATTCTACCTCGGAAGATGAAGATGAGATATTCATTCCTACACAACGACACAATAACTTTCAGGAAAAGAGGGGTGTTGTGAAATGGTGATTTTTAAGTTTCTAATTTATGCCGGCACATCACTTGGCGTTGCGTATTCGCGTATTTGTACTCGCTCAAACAAGGTCAAATGTAGATGAGCTATTTATTTCTATTTGCTGAATTTATAGAAAGGATATGGAAGATAAAAGAAGGAATGAAGATGATATGAATGATGAAGAGAGACAGGAGTTGAGTGAAAGAGAGAAGGAACGGAGGGAGAGGAAAGGAATAGTTTGGACAAGTTTAGAGCAGCTTAGAAAAAGAAGAATCAAGCACTAACAAATAGTTGTAAGAATTATGAAGATATGTCAAGTAATACCTTTCTACGTACAAGTAACATTAAATAATAAATTGAAAAACAGAACACCCGTATCCGACCTCTTGTCGGTTTTCAGTCCCACATCAAAACACAATATTTGTGTGAACCGTACACGTATAGTTAGATGGCACGCTATCGAGCTAATGTGATATTCGGAATCTTTAACCTTATAATTATACTTGTTATACTTATTCTATAATTTTTGTTGTTATAACAATGAACATTTCTATGGACTGAAATAGCGAAACAGTTTTAAGATTTCTTGAATTATATCAAACGCATTCTTGCAATTAGGCATATGAACTACCAACATCCACGAATACCTTGCCTCTCTAGGCCTTTTCATAACTTATATTTATGCAACATGTATTGATAACATGAATTAAAGAAGAAAATGTTCTGCTGTCGCTGTCAAAATTGGGAAGAGCAATGGAATTAGGCATGGTTGAGTTATTTGCTTGTTCAGCCAAAGTATGATGGCGTGTTCGTGATATTTGTGAATACGTCAATATTTTAACAAATACAGCGAATATCCCTAGTACAATTTGTAACACGGCACTGCCCATGCCCCGACCTGGCCATTCCCGCCCTCAGATGGCGATGTAATGGATGCCACACGATGGGTCTGTAATGCGGTCCTGTGCCAGGGTCCAGGTCACTGTCGTCCGACCAATGCAAGGTAAGTCGCGGTAAGGCGGGAAATTCAAATTTTCTTACCTATGTTTCACCGAAAACCGACGAATATCCTCTGGGTGAGTTCTTTCGACAGTTACTTCACTGGTGAACGCCTTGAAAGAACTCGTCTATAAGATTCTCGATAAGGTTGCTGGTAAAATGAAAGCTCCATAAATAACCAACCTGGTGTTTGCCTGTTGTTTAATCGAGGCGATAATGCCAGCAATGTCACCTCTACAATCATAAGATAATTTTATAGTCTCAAATTAATTCATTTATGTTAATCTTGAAATACCTCAGTAGAAACGAAGCCCACGTGAAATTCATAGCAAACAGAACTCTGTACATATGAACAAATACAACTTTGTTCTCAATTTGAAAGAAAAATTTCTTCTAAATTTAAAATTCGCTAATAAACGGGTGAATATCTTGACTTAGATATCCATCTTATAATTGTAAGATGAGTAATAAATGTATAAATGAATTAGAACTATTCTATGATTTAAGACCCCACTTAATAGAATCACTAATTCTACATTGGTATTAATCACATATAAGATAATTTTCATATTCATTAAATATTAATCATGAAGAGATACCCTCCAATCACTATTCACCCCACAACCTCTCAACCTTCTCCTCACCGCACCCCACTCCCACGGACACCGCCGCCTGGTAAATCTCCATAGACGAAGTCCGCCAACAGCTGAAAACCACTTCCACTTGGAAAGCAGGAGCACCCAACAAGATATGTGGCAACCAACTACGCCACCTGCCGAGAAATGCCGTCGTCCTCCTCACCCTCATTTACAATTCCTGCATCCTCTTAGCCCATAAGCCTCCTTTTCATTCTCGGCAAAATCTTCGAAAAACTCACCTACTCTTGCCTAATAACCCACCTTGAATTCCACAACCTCCTGCCCCCACCCAATTTGATTTCCGCCAACATAAATCAGCCACCCTACAAACCCTCCGTCTTACCCAAGAAATTCCCTCCCCCCCCACCTCAGATCAAAACTCACCCCAGTAATATTGTTCGATTTTTATTTGCTTTACTCCTCCTCAAAACCAGAAATCTAAACCCCGTACCACCTCACTCCCTCCTCCGCAGCTTCTTAACCAACAGAACTTTTTACATAAAATACCAGCACAAATCTCCACCCTCCGCCCGACCTAGCAGGTGTGCCACAACGCAGTTTGTGGTCATCAAGACTTTTCTCCCTCTTTCTCTCAGACACTCCCCCCACCCCCCCACGTAGCCCAATATTCCTTTACGCAGAGGACGTTGCTCTCTCGGCAGAAACAACGTACCTTCCGACCTCCCTACGCTATCTTCAATGAACCACCACCCGCTTCGCCCGCTGGAGCAAAACCAATGGACTCCAAGAGCCAGGCAATTTTATTCTGCCGCTAACGCAGCACCTACAAACGCTTAAGTACTACACCTGAACGCCTCGTCGACGGGCACAAAGTACCATGGGCGAACAATATCAAATACCTGTGCCTACTCATGGACCGCCGCCTCACGTGGAGCGACCATGTAAAAGAACTCGAAGCCAAAATAAACCAAGAAGTTTGCATCTTTCCCCCTTTCTATATAATACCCAAATACCCCTCAAAATAAAGTTAAACATTTATAAAATCTGTATCCGCAGCCTAACAGCCTAGAGCGGCGAATCCTGGGTAACCACGCGCTACGCCAACCTCCGTCACCTTTAACAACACAAAATTCGGGTGTTGTGTATCGCTGTTAAACCCTCGCGGGGCACCAAAAATTTAGAGTTGAGACAGATATCGATACTTGAACCTCTCACTCTCTTGCTCTATTCTCTAAGTAAAATAGGATTTGAACTCGTTTCTCCCACTCAAACTCTTCCAATCTTTTCAACAAATATCGCCACCATTTTTCCGAGGACCCCTTTTCTCATGCAGTACTCTATCCTACAGACCTACTCAAACTACCACCCCCTCCCACCTTCATACAAAATCTCTCATTTTCTTTCTTTTTTCTTTTCTTTTTTCAAATTCAGTAGAGAGTAAATGATTTTCATTATCTTGATTGTAAACGACACTCACTGGTCGCACTAATCGCCCTCGGCTCCTGACCACCCACGCCACAACGAAAGTCCCCGTATCTGCGGCGGACATCGTTAAAAGCGCGCGTGTTTCAATACAGAGTCCACCAACCCAACAAATCGTTGAAATATATCAAGATGAGCACGAGAGGACGTGTATAGAGGGAGCTACATAATAAACATGAACTGATAATGGCCAAAGCCGCTCCTACAAACTTTTGCCTACTTCACGAGACACGGTTGATTAAAAGTGAATACCTAGCAACTGAAGTTTTGTTGATTAGGACCCAGATATTCTTCCTCCTACGCGTTATCGTGCGAGTCGCACACGCTCACGCACTAGCGTAAATTCAGTTTGGTGTTAAATACAGTGTTCGCCGAATTCTTATACGAGCTAATTGGTCAAGTACATATGTTATATTTAATTCAGTGTTAAACTCATATTGTACGTAAAACGTTGTACTGCACTCTGAACTATAATTCGGTGGATCAACTCGAAGTATTTTTACATGTGAGTAACATTTGCTTTATCATGGACTAATTAAACTGTTTCAATTCTACTGCAAGACGAACGATGTACCGTTTCATGTAATTCGTTATGTACATTCCTAGTTCGCTCAGCATACATTAAATAACTTGTGCTTTTAATTGAATTCATGTGTTAATAATTTATGTTAGTAGATGAAGTATAGATAGATTCTTTTTATAGATTTTGTAAGGGATTCATTCAGAACACGCTTGGCATAATTAAGTAATATTAGTCAAACACTTAGAAAAGATGAATAGCTTCCGGACATGATCATGCTTGGACAAAATGATGGAAACAAGACGACGCATGAAGAGAAACTGAATAAATCGAGGATAATCGATAGGAAATGATAAGAAATAAAATAAAATACTAAATAAAAGCAGAAACTAGAGATCGTCACTACAAACATTTGCTAAACAGCAGCGTGGCACGACAAATAACGAGCGTAAGTTTACGCTACTATCACGTACGATCAGCAGATTAACCAACAGTGCGAAAACAAAAATATAGAAACAAAATATTTCCTTTGGAAAGAGATCAGGCACTTCAGCAAAAAAAAGGTTTTTAAGATTAACAAATAAGAAGGGAACAAGAAAGAGTGTTACTTACAAGATTGAAGTAATTCATTATCCAGTTTATCCTCTTCTAAATAGGCTTTGTTTTTTATACACTTTCTTTCTCGTATTTGATAAAACAGAATTCTTTTTGTACCCCTCCATTCATTTCACTTTTTCAACTACGTTTTCGTATGAACCTTTCCCAGGCGCACTTCGTTTCACAAACGTTGTGGCACTGGTTGAATTCGAATCGTCATTAAGCTGGCCCGACATGTGCCACCCGAGGTCATACTCTGGGTCCCATACAAAAATACCATTTCATTACTGGCCCGACAAATTACCGGTGAGGGCCTAGTCATTTCAGAGGTTTGCCGGGATAGAATTCTACTAGGGTACTCTACAAATACGCAACGCCTAGTCAAGTGGGCATCTCCTTAACGATTAACGTGTTTCTCAATGTTCACACATACTCGTATGTTTGTAACGGAGCGGTGACAATTTGCCCCAAAATGGATGACATAATTTTGTCCCTGGGAAAGGGCCATTTGTAGCATCCCTTTCTGAAGGAAGAATTCTCTATCCTAACAATGTGCTTTGCGGACCGACGCGTTGTTGGATGTTACAATAAATATTTGAGGGTTTTGCTGCAATACATTTATTAAATAATAATAAAATGTTTCTGAGATTAATTATGCTAAGAATTGGAAATTCCATGCGATAAAATAATTCAAGAGAACAATCAGAAAGTGCTGTTATGAGATAGGGGTGACCCAATCTTGAACACAATGAATGTAAGCAGATGAAGAAAGATATGTAGTATTAAAACACTTTATTAATCCTGGATACTACAATTTAATTCCGAATCTCTCTTCATGCGTCACAACTAATCCAGAGTAATCTCTAAAAGTAGCTTATGTGAAAAAAACTATTTGCTTTTGACGCTTTTCACAGGCAGAGAGTGAAATATATCAAATTTAGACATTAGAGAAAGAGGATCAAAACTTACGCGGCAAGTAGAATGGTACACAATTGCATTTCTTGAAAATAAAGTCTGAAAGGCACTCCATTTCACAATTACCAAGAGAATACTCTTTGAATAAGCGAAGTTTTCGTTCATCAGGGAAGAAGCAAAGACGTTCTTGAGGAGTGAATTTATGCCGCAGGTCAGGATCCGTGCGCACCACCTACGAACATTTTTAATCGTAAAATCCTGAAACTATTAAAACGTATACAAAATTGCGGTTACTTAAAAATATATTCAAATCTTTCGGTAATTACTCGAAGGTTTTCGAGAGGATATATTCAAATCATAATGCGAAATTTAAATATTGTTTTAAAAATCTTGTCATAAAATATATGACTGAATAAAATATATATTCGAAATATCCACTCTCAGTAAGCCTCTACAATTTAAAAGTAACATTCCGGCAAATTTTCAAGTTCGTACATTTAATAATTTTCTCTCTGCGTTGATGAATGTATCACCCAGTCAGGACAGAGCATCATCATCCCATTTTCACTTATTAAAAAGTGACATTTTGAAAATTTCAGAAATAGTTCTTGATATATTTGATTTAACAACATCTATTTACAAAAATTATATGACAAATCAAAATAAAGATCACAACTCTGTTCGAGATGAAGACAAATTAATATATCATTCCGTTAACGACATAAACATACAATTATTTACACCATTTTCAGCTATAAAAATATGAAGTATAGAAAATTTCTAAAACCCGATATTTAAATTAAGGAGGTTTAATGCAAACCAAGATATCTCAATTATTTCGTGAGATACAGTGAAAATCACACCGGTAAACGAACGACTAAAACTAGGTATTACTTCTTCGCGCCGGTTAAAAATTGAATTATTGCAAAACTGAGGATAAAGTTTTTAAGCATTTTAATTGGCAAAGTTTACATACAAAAGCGAGGTGAGATTTCAATTAGTTCGTGAGATTAATGATGTTATATTGAATGGAGGACCGGTCCGGGATTCGAATGTTTCCTCGCGGTGTGGTTAACGGCAATTTAAAAGATTGTGTGTGTAATTCGGGTCAGATATAATGAAAAGAGCAACAATTCGAAAAATTACAATTCACCTAATTCGTATCTCCGAAATTGGAATTTCGAAACATCCTTAGTGAATAACAATATATCGTCAAAGTTTATTTCACTGTTACCAATCATTTTCTCTCTGCGTCGATAAATAAATAAGTCATACAAAAATCGATATACTCTGTCGTGAATACAAAAATACTGGAAATATTAAATTTTACTCCGATTCAACCTTACAGAATAGGTACGAAGAAAAATCCTTTTTCAAGGAGTCTATGCAAAATATAAGCAAAAATTACCTAGAAATAGTAACATGAAATGTTTATAAGATATTTTTTGTCTTGATGGAAAGATCATTACAATGTTCTAGTATTGTACGGTTAAATAATTCTCTGATAAATGTAATGATTCAATATTAAGGGAATGTGATCCAATGACGAATCCATACTAATATATAAATGCGTAACGCGAAAGCGTGTCTGTCTGTTACTTAATCACAAATAAATCACTTCACCTACGGTGATGAAATTTGAAAAGGATATAGTTAAGATGCCCAAGATGAATACAGGTTAATTTTTATTTACAAAATGCATGAAAAAGAAAGATACAAAATGACTTTTACCATAAATGTCGATGAAAACGAAAAAAAGAGAGGTATATTCGCTTACGCGGCCCAAACGGATGGACATAGGTGATAACTATGAGTGACAATATTGTTCGTCTCAAAGAGCTCTACAAATTAGTCCCTCACAGCATATGTATATGTACAAAGATGCCCCCAATTTATTGCAGAAACCTTATTAAAAATAGGAGTATTAAAATACGTAAACTTAAGAGAATAATTTAGGAAGGAAAATATCAATAACCATAAAATTTAATGAATTATATGCTTTATGTATTTAACAAAGATAAATACATTTAAATCGTAAAATTTCGACAAATAGTTTAGATTTATAAGAATTTTAATAAAATGGTGCAGCTGCGTCATGCATCGGAAGCAAAAATTCGATCATCGTGGCTCCCGCGAGATGGTGTAGTGTATTCAGTAAACTTTTGTATTAAATTTGTATTATTATGAATTTGAAAAATTAGGATGCTAAACATTTTTTCAAAATCAGCAAGTAAAAGTATTTTGATCTTATAACACAGATAGATTTTATTTTTTCCTGAATAAAAGAAGATAAAACTAAGAAAACTCCCGAGCAACTCCGGGTAATCGGCTAGTATAACGATAAATTTAATGTCATTTTGATACGAAATGAAAATGTGTAATGTATTCAGAGTTTAAGGGACAACAAAATATTTAAAATTGAAGTAATTGAGAATAACTCACTAAAATTTCTGTGTGGTGTATTTTTTTGTTATAATTGTTTTTAGCTTTTTTTATACTCAAAACGGCACTCACCTGAGGACTTACTGTTATCTGAACCGCAGCGTCCGTGGGAAAAAGGAGAGAATCTTCCACAGAAGGTAATTCTGCAGACCCGTGCAACGTCACCTACAAAATTCAATATTCATCTTCGAAGTTACATTAGCCAAAACAAGGTCTGTTAATTGTCTGGAGATATATATTCAATAGGAAGATTACAGATACATACAGAGTGTCCCAGAAATGTTGCGACAAACCTCTAGGACAGATGGAGCGCGTTATAAGGAATGAGAATTGGATAGCAAACTATGGTCGCAAACATCAACGTACGTCGCTGGGTGTGCACGAGAGTACTGGAGGGGAACGTGAGGATTTCCTCATTCGAGCGCTAGCGAGCATACGAGGAGCAGGGAACAGCATACGAACGGTGAGCTTGCAGACAGGGATTTAATGTATAGAAAAGCGGAGTGCAATGGAGGACTAATTTATCGAGAACGCTTCCCAGACTGACATCAACCGCACCACAGTTTCTTTGCACGTCTGCATCGAAATTTGTGCGAGTACGGGTCATTAAGAAGTGGCAGGGTTTGTGAGGGCAGTTCACGATCGACACGTTAGGGAAGGACGTGTGTTGGATGCCGTGGAGACTAATCCAAGCACCAATATACGTGCAATTTCCATGGAATGGATCATAGCCGTGTCCAGCGTGTTTTGAACGCCGTTGTTACACGTCTTTCATCTCCAAAGGGTACAGTTATTACACCCCGATGGCCATCCTACAAGTGTCCGTTTCGCACAGTGGTTTCTGCAACAAAGTGGCCGAGATGTGATTTTCCCAGTTTAGTGTTGTTCACTGATAAGACCACATTCACTAGGGATGGCGTATTCAATCACTACAATGAGCATTTGTGTGCACCAGAAAACCCCTACGTTGTGCGGCACCGCGCGGTACAACATCGCTTCACAGTTAATGTGTGGGCGGTTTTGTTCGGCGACTGCTTAGTCGGGCTGTACCTTTTACTATCCCGTTTCATCGCTGCGAATTATCAGACATTTCTGGAACAGGTTCTTACGGATTTGCTTGATTATGTTCAAGAAAATGAGAGGCGCTGCATGTGGTTCTGACGTGATGGGGTGCCTGCTCATTTGGACTGGTTGTTCGTAAACATTTGAACAGGTCAATCCCGCATCGATGGATTGGGCGTGGTGGACCGGTTCCCTAGCCCCCACGCTCACCAGATTTATCGAGCCTTGGATTCTCTCTGCGGGGAGTCACGATATCTCTCATGTATCGCGATCCTGAGGAACCTAAAATGGATCTCGTCACAAGAATCGTCTGCGTAGCTGCTACAATTAATCTCCCGGTGAATTCCAACAGACAATACTATGTCTGTGTCAGGCATGCGTGGCGTCTGATTGTGCAAACTTCGAGCTTCTGTTGTATCATTAGAGCTGTGTTCATATCGTTATTCCAATTGTCATTATGTCCAATAAATGTTTCAAATGAATCTCTCTTTAGTTTCCTTTCCGCTCTTCGACCACTACTACCACTTACCGCTGACGTTTGGAGCCATGGGTTGCTATGCAATTCTCAATCGCTATAAAGTGCCCCACCTCCCCAAGAGGTTTGTCGCAACATTTCTGGGACACTTTTTTATCAGTCGCGTAATAACTCCAATATAATGCCGTGCAATTATTCGAAAACGAAGGTATTTATCACTATCAGGATTTGATCCACCTGGGAAGCTGACACCGCCCCTCCCCAGACTATTTCCTCCCCCATCAGACCAGTCCTTTGCAGACTACGCTCCTGCCAAGCTTCAAATGAATCAGGTCTTGTCCTACTTGAGCGAGAAACTCGAGCGACAGCGCGCGACAACTTCAAACGACAGCATTCAAACACACTTGTTGTTATGAGACTGTCCGGCATGTCCGACAGCGCCACTGCGGTTTTCTACATTCGACGACGCTTGAACTTCAAACTTGATTGTGTTTTGTCGTGAAACAGATGCTACATTTCATCGTGATCCCGCCCGAAGCTTCTGTAGGATAGCTTGCGAATATCACCGTGATTTTGGTTTTGTGCGAGTTACGATACATATAAAAAGTCATTTATCGAAAATTTTGAAAGGATAGGTTTCTTCACGCAGTCTTCGCCTTAAAACCACGTTACAAATCCAAATTGTAGCAGCCTTTAGCTTAATCGTAGGTCATACACATGGTGATCACTGTCAAGAACCTTCCAAAGTTGATCATTGGCGAGTGGTGTGGCCGCTTCACCATTGGCAGGGATAGTCAAATATTCGATGCTGGAAGGTATTGGAAGGCTGGTCGACGCGAACGACAAGGAACTTCCAGCCACGAGTCCAAGTCAAATGAGCCGCCTACCTTGTCGATTTGACTATACACTCGTCGAAGAACGCCAATAGTGCGCGTAAATTATCTCGTAATTCAATCAAGTATGTATATAAGCAAATATGTGGTGATACAATTCAAGCAATAAGTGTAAAATTATAACAGGCATGTGAGCATAAAATTATATTTATTGAAGTTTTTACTATAATTATAACCTATTAGTTTATAACCCAGCATCCCGTGTGCGTTTAATTCATTATATTTATGTCGCTATGTAATATTGTTATTACATTAGGAAGTATAATATTATTTTTGCCCATTTTTATTAAAATAAAGTTACGAAGATTGTTCCGGAAAAGTTGAACAAAAAGTACAGGTTAAATATGTGTTCCAGGAATTACGATTTCTACAAACAGGTACAATAACGGCTCCTCCATTTTTTTAAATGATAGATATTCGATTGAATAAAATTAAATGTGAACAAATTTAACGGAGACGATACAAGTTACACAAAGTTCTCATTTAAAATATGGAAGTTGGGATCGCAAATATTTGTCGATGAATCTTTGGCAATGATTGGCATGTGTGTGGCCCTATTTTTACTCTTCGAAGCGCCATAAAGCTTAAACAACCCACCGATCGCACGCATGAACGTAGGATACTCAATTCTGACAACGGTACGCTGCTCTTTGTCGCCGGAAGTTGTCGCTCGCGTTCGTCACCCATGCAAAAACTCGTAGTCATATTTCCTTGACACGAAATTTAACTTAAGAAAACTATCATGAACTGAAACGCAGTGTTAGTTTGTTGTATATAAGTCGCAAAGAATTACTTTGTTGACCCTAGCAAGGTCTTAGATAGTTTGTAACAGCTCTTCTGATAATTAATATATTTATTATCTAATGGACATGATATTGGTATAGCGCTTGTGCACAGTGTGGCCAACACTTTTACTTCTCTACTGTCCATAAGAGTAACAATATTTGTACCTCGCGTTATGTTGGCAGGATATTGGAATTTCTGAAAACTTTAATCAATCCCCAATATCGGACATCAATTCAATATACATGCTCTTGTGGCGTCTCTGTGTTCTTTCTGCATCGAGCTTGTGGAACGTATATTACCTTGTGTCTTAGTTTGTTGTGTTATCAAATTGTACCTCTGTACAGCAAATAGACGCCTTCTGACTACTATTAATATGTATTTAGGTACAACTTGAATTTGTAAAGGTTGGCAAGTCGTGTTATGCAGCCATATTGCATAATTTTCGGCGAAGATACATGACTTGGGGTGTACTACAAATCTTTATGACAGCTATTTTTGCTCTCGGCATTCCATTTTACACCTGTGCTTTGAAAAAACATACATTAAAAATCTTTGTCGTGACGGATTCTCAATAAATACATCACAATCTAATTCTTTCTTATGGAACAAACTTTTCGTACTTGTTCCGTTCATGAGAAATATTACACTCATAATTCAGATTAGTTCTGATTATTCCCCCAGGAATGTAGGACTTCCTCGATACATCATTCCACAAAATCATTATTTAAATTCTATGGTGTGTTTTCCAGTTTGGGATGGTCTTATCACGTCAGTTACATAGCGTGGAAAACCTGAAGAACATTTCATTTTGTCACGCGTTCAGATCAAAAGTTGAAACACGAGAACTAGTTCACATTTCTCTCGTGGGATTTCTCTCGTGGTAGAATACGCGGTAACATATAGGGATCCTTATAGGAGGAGGGGACGAACACAAGACACAGTACAGAGAAAAGCAAATAAATTTATTAATTTTAATTCGAATTTAAAATATTCCGAAGTTTTAGAATCTTTAGAAAATTGAAGAAAACTATCTATGTTCGTCAGCGTATAGAAATGAACCCGCGTGGAAACTATAACGGAAAATTTGGAACATCACACTCAGATAGGTGGAAAAGATCATATTTTAAAATTTCAAACTACGAAATAAAAAAGTCACGTTGATAAATTTTTATTTCTCAATAGAGAGATTAGAGGCTGGAATTAAATACCTTCATCGGTTGTGGGAAAGATTTCGAGCTCTGCATCTATTCGCAGGGTTAGGCAATTTCTGGAAGAAGGGGTGCAGTAGTGTAGATAATGGCAGTGAAGTGAAGCGACGAGATGGCAATGCGTAAGTCAGAAGGGGGGAAAGTGAAGCATGAAGTGAAGCAATTTCCCCTTTGGAGAAGTGGCCAGCGCATTCATTATTACCCGTGTCCAAAGTAGGCAAACTAGTGTAGTTCTCCCTCATAACCAGTCAGTATAATTTCTTCCGAGTTCCTTAATGCCATTACGTATGAGTCCCGAAAATTTACTATTGCCTTGAAACAAAATTATTATAGGTAGAGATAATTACGACTTACAAGATTTACAATTTTTTTTCAAGAAGAAAATTTGTTGTATTATGTGAAAGTGACTATAAAAGTGACTTAACAGCAAACGATTTTTCTGAGATGTGACTTAATAATATAAATGAGCATTTTAATTTAAACGTCATAACATATAACCTTAATATCAATCAAATTAGATTGCTCAAACAATCGTTTTTCATAATTTAATATTATCCGGTGTTGGTAAGTCGCGAGTATTGAGAATCCTCGCTTCTATTTTTAGAAAGATCAAACTTAAAACGTTCGTTGTATTGTCCATTATTATTAACTTGTTTAGTTTTAATGATTCTCACTATATTTAGCTACAGTTATTTAAATACTACCGAAGCAAATAGAGACATATAACTGAGAATAGTTTCATATGACTCATACCATATTCATAAGAAGTAGTTTCTTAGATACCATGAATAAATAAATTACGGAATTCTTACGGTATGTACCGTTTTCATAATATATGAAGATGAATGAGATGGGAACAAAACCAACAAAATAATTTAATAACATGAAAATTCATTTAGCAAAATAAACCATAAAACGAAGAAAGAATTCAAATGATACAAAACTGAGTGGCTGCGTACTCGGTGAAATCTAGTTGAGTAGCAGCGATGAAATGATGTGTTTCTCCAAGTGCCTCGTTGTGCTGCCCTGAAGACGTAATGTGACGGCTGGATTTACGTTGAGTTGATGGTTAAGTTGATGCCAAAGAGGTTGGCTCCGTGTTGAAAGGGAATAGATTATGGTCGAAAGTGTGACTCCAGATGAACGTGTGTTTGCTTGACCATAAAATCGTCTCGTGGGTCGACTAATTGTGCAAAGGTAAACAAGAAATACTTGGTGCCTCGTTGGGGACAATCTGGGAGACGTCTTCAGCTTGAGAGCGAGATGAGAAGTGGACCAGTCAATGAGAATGAACGTCTGCTGTCGAAACCATGCTTTTATGTGTCACTACAGTCGATCACGTATCGAACGGCAGATATCGACTGTCCAGCTTGTTGAGTGAACATGACAGTACACGAACGTAAAGCTGTTGAAATTGTTCTGGGAAGGAAACACACAATGAAGTTCCTATGCAATTCTTGACGATTTAAGGCATGTTTATCAACACAATTTTTACCCTCTTCTTTCCCCCTTTTTTAACTAAATATTTGAATAATCTATGAGATTTCAGGAAATAATCCACAGAAACTCGACTATCGAAAAATGTCACCCATTAGAATTCGCGGGGTCACTTGACCTATTAGGGCCCTTGATCGGAATTGATGGAATGGTCCCTTGCTTGTTTCCGAAGAGTAAATTAATTTATTGTCCTCCGCGTGGTCATACGCAGTTTGTACTGCTTGTTTGACAATAAATTTATTATTATTATTATCATCATCATCATTATTATTATTATTATTATTATTACTATTATATTGATTGTTGTGATATAATTCGCAACACCTGCTTTTTAGAGAAGCGGTTCTCGGAAATTTTGGATATCATCAGTGAATACATTATGTTTAATTGAGAATTAAAAGTAATACCTACCTTGAAACCTTGAGTTCCACAACTACATGAGTAATCTAGTTGGTCGTTTTGAACTGCCAAAATAATCTCTCGCCCATTAGAAGGCCCAACTCCAAAAACTTTATAGGGATACGTGATAATATCGTCTGACGGTGTGACGGTGTCTCTTACGGGATCCCACGTTACTTCAGTTTCATATCGTAGATACTCTCTGGATGCATGAAACCTAAAATATACATCAATTGATTTAACCTATATGAATGTGTTAGAGTACGTTTATGTAGGACCGACGATCAGCGATACGAGCAAAGAGAAGAGTAAAGCGGAGATGCGAGCAACACGACTCCATTTATGTTGAAGTGCCGATAGACGTTTGAGAATGCGGGGATAAAAACCTCTCCGCTTGCGTTCAATTAATCCCTCAACATAATGTCACAAAATTTACTTGTTGGATTCATTTCCATAGTCACAACGTGTGTTGTGGTTTTAACCCATTTTGTTCGACGATGCGACTCTTCGGTAGACGTAACTTACCAATTGCTCAAAATTCATTGCATAACAATGAAATAATAGTGGAGACCCTAGCTTCGATACGAGCGAAGAAAACGTACCAAAGGGTTTAGTTGCTTTTATCGTTGGTGGAGCGCTGGTCGCAATACCGACATAAACGCCCTCATTTGTCATCAGAAAGATTAACGTCACCTTGCTCTTGTCTTTCCGCATGTCGCTTATCGTCGCTCCGATATAATCGTACCAACCTAAAACATCAAAAGAAAAATATGGAAAACAACTTTTATCCAGTCCTTACGAGTTGCTTGCGAACAGAGACGGTCCAGAAATCATGTTATATGTAAAACACATTCCGGAGGCCGTTAATAACGGTGCAAACTTCATATTTCTTCCTTCGTCAGGGAAAAAGTACAGTATTTGGTCGGATTGTAGAGCAAACTAAAATATTTTCCAACATGTTAGTAAAATGTTTACAATGTTTCTCATGTATTTAATAGTTTAACTACCTGTTCTATTCTTTCAATCGTCGTTATATTAGGTGATATGCTTGATTCATACGAGAACTCGCACTGTAATGATAAATCCTGAAACAGGGATTTTCTGAAAAAAAAATATCCACCAAGAATGAATGTCTCTCCACATGAATTCAAAAATAAAATGTAATTAATGTAAATTAGAAAACTTATATTATTTAGAATTCACAACCGCGAGAATGATAGGCGAAGTCATCCGTTATAATCAGAATAGTTGAAGAATGCCGGAATCGTAGCGACTATCTTCAGTGCTGAATTTTGGGTGTGACGTGGCCAAAAAGTAATTCTATGCGGACGAAATTTTTAAGATGAATCTTTTGAAAGTAAACATTTGAAGGTCGCGGAGAAATTTGAAGAACTTTGAAAACTGAGATAAAAGCAAGTCAATTATATTATTTTTCTAAAACCACGATTTTTCATGAAGTTGCGACTTGGGCACTGTACTTGGAAAAACAGAAGAATCATTCACGTTTAGGGGAATATGTGATCTAACGACAAAATAATTTATATTATTGAATTATACGAAGCTTTGATATTTTCTTCTATGTTTCATGACTTAAAATGCACAGTACAACAACATTCTGGCGACATTGGTGTAAGACAGTTATTACGATCTGTTACTTGATATACCAAAAAGCTTTAAATTATAATTTCCTCGTTTATGCGTTAAGAATACTATTGGCGTCCAGACAATTGAAACTTTAATATTGGATTTCCATCCAATTTGTAGCAATAAAGTGAGTTACCCAATATCTCATCTTCAATTAAACATTTGTATCATGATTGATGCTTTTCAGTTTTTGCATCTCTGATTAGACTCATAGAATACTTCTATGACATTGTTCTGCGTTGAAACTTTTATCTTTTTAAATAAAAATACAAAATGTATTAGCAATCAGAGAAAGGTGCCTTTTCAAATTCACTTAGTGTTCTCTTTTTAAATTTTATTGAAGTTGACGACAAGGCACAACGAGTAGTATTTTTGACTCAGTCATTAGTTCCTTTGACTCTGGATCGTCGGAAGTGGGTGATGATACGTGGCCTCCGTATGCGACTGGGGAATGACTAGGGTGCCGGTTGTCCTCCCACGTACCTCCCCAAGATGAGTGATTTATGAACGAAATGAAGAGTAAATGATAATTCACTGGTCTGCCAACATTAAGCTGCTTGATTATTTCCCACTGATTTCCATGTATTTAGGTGGGTTAAAAACGATAAAAATTATGAAAGACTCCTAGGCGTCAGGTTTTACCACAATTGCTGAGTGCTATCACCACCGAGTTGATTTTTCTTATAAATTACTTCTGAAATAGATACAACAACGATAGTTTTATTGTGGCTGTCATAAGCTGTTGGAACCAGGGTCATCATGTTATACGTGCGCCGAAGGCTCTTATATGGTCGTGCATGTCCTAGTTGCATTCGTGGCTCCTTCGAATGAATGGCCACTTGGCGCTAACATATGACAACGCAATGGCCATTTTTACTAGATCCTAATTTCGTATTTTTTCCATTATTATCTATACAATACTCAAAGTTATCATAATTTACTTCGAAAAATTCAACATAAGACAACGGAAATGCACTGTGTTCATTAGTTTATTGTATATTACTTATTGACCTCAATGTGGTCATACGCAGTTTGCAGCAGCTCTCTTGAGAGTAAATCATATGTACTCGTACATCGATCAGGCGAGCGAGGACGAGTACCAATTAGGCTCAGTTATTGATTTGAGTTAACTCACTAGAACTCACTAGAAAGTGTAATGATAACGGTACCTCCCGTTCTGTTGCAAGATATTCGAATAGAATCCTTTGCCATCCTCGGACAACAAATAATTCATTTACTCTTGTAGCACTGTTTTTTTCTTTCTGCATCGTGTGGAACTAATATTGCCCTGTGTCTTTGTTTGTTGAGCTATTAACATGTATGTCACTACAGCAAATAGTCGCTTTTGTGACTACTATTAATATTTATTTGGAAATTACTTAAATTATCGTGACCATGCTTTTCCTGAAATTTTTCTAGCAAGATGTAGCGAGACGTTTTAATCTCACAGAGATGCCTCACAATCAGCTGATGAGAATGACATTGTGGACCGCCGCCTGCTCTCGAGTTAGTTTCAAGGATTTATTTCGTAGAGGTTGGCAATTTGTTTAAGGCAGCCTTATTGAATAATTTTTGGCATAGTATCGTGACTTTCTGTATACTGCTAGATGCTGCAAACATTCTAGATGCAAAACATAAGCTTAAATGTATGAGAAACCTTAAAGGAAAAAAGAAACGTTCCTAATATGTCTTTTAGTTCAACTGTCAGTTTGTTCAAATGTTATCATTAAAAATCCATAAATATGAGAGTTTTTCTCGTTCCTGTTGTTATCATGCATAAGTTCATATTACTACTTGTGTTGTGGTGTTGTACACTTCGTACCCTATTTGTCCCAAAACTTGATATCCTACGAAAACAATGGAAGTTAATTTTTGGTTCCAGCGTACAAAAAAACGTATAATTATTGTGGAATAACCAAAACAACTTCACAAAAAGTTTCCTTTGCAGACTGGCGTAATGAGTGAATTTCGTCGTGGAACGAAGGGCAGGGGAAACGCCATGAAAACCTAAAGCGTACGCGCTTCGTCTATCACCAAAAATTCTACTTGGATCAGACAATGTTTGAACCAGTGTCACCAGAGGTAAAAGGAGATAGCGCTGAGTACAATGCCACGAGTGTTCCGAGTATTAATTTTTAAATTAATTTAATTTCTGGTCGAATTTAATTTTCAACATTTTGTCAGATTTCCCGATAAACCATATGATAAAATTATTATACCGAAGCAATGTTTAAAGGAGTGTAAGATGAATGGGCCGACACTAGGTTTAAAATGGGAAAGCTACAGAAAGAATACTATTCATATACTTCATTCTCGCCATCATTCCTTAATATTCGTATTTTTAGTAAAATCAGGGATTTGTATAATTTGAATCATTAAAACGTTCATGCGGAACGATCATAAGAATTCGAATTGATAATATGAAACAATATTTACTCTTCTTCTGTGAGGGGGGTGTTATCTTTATATTTCTTCTCTACTTCTCGGAAGTTGAACTTCGAAGAGTTGATTTTCGTCATGGGACAAATAGTGATTGCAGGAAATAGAATTTCTCTGATCGAGTGTTGAGTCTTGTCCGGTGCAACAATAACTGGCGTGACACAATATTTCATAACAGTTCTTCCGAAGAAGTAGATGAACAAGGAGAGTGCCACAATGTATATTGCAAACCAAAGTAACCTGTAACAACATGGATATGTAAGTTACATAGAAATAATAAGAGATGCGATCACAGGCAATTGTGCAGAATAAAATCGTAAGTAAAAATAATTAAACAAGTTTTTATTTGCGTTAGATCTCACAATATTGCATTGTCAACGGATTTACACGTGTGAATCGAATTTCAGTGAATTCCGACAACGGGAACTAGTTTAGAAGGTACTTGCAAGATTTCAACGACGTGAACGTATTAAACAGACAGTGTGAAGTTCAATAAAAGCGTGTAATACATAGTAGAATGCGCCTACCTCCCCATAGTAGGGTAGGGCGCCGAATTCAGAGAAGTAAATATAAAAGAGAGCTGTATTAAGACGTCCACACGATGCAATCACAGTAAAAAAATGAAAATTTAACAACTATAAAGAACAAACCATGGATGTCATTAGTTGCAGCTTAAGAAAAAACAACGGGAAATTGTATTTAATGATACACATTATCTCATTACTACAGTGATAATTGGTGAGTTTCCTGACTGATATCAGGGTGATGTCATTTTACAGAATATAGACAGGAATGGGAATAAAATATAAATACAAATAAGACTTATAGAAAATAAAAATTTTAACTCATTTAAAACATAAACACATATTTTGACTTTTTCTTTCAGGAGTCCAGAAACAAAATATTACTGAGATAAAATAAAGACTCTGATTCACCACATTACACAATATACCACCATGTTAATATGTGTTGAAAGTTATTACAAATGAGTCATTGGCATCGTCAACGGCCAGGTGAAAATTGCAACGGACCGGAACTCGAACCCGGGACATGCTGCTCTAACTCCTCAATTTTCACCTGGTCGTTGACAACGCAAACACTCCTCCACGAGTAGGTACTCGGAAGTTGTGAATTAAAATGAGACATTAGTTAATAGTTTGTCTTATAAGCAAGAAAATTAATATTTAGGATACACCTTTTCGAAAATGATAGGTATCAAATGAAACCTTGATCTTGAAAAACAGTTCTTAAAAAATAAACAAATATTTTATCAACGTTTTGTATTAAAAAAAGTATGAAAATGTATTAAAATTATTGGTCATACAAAAAAAAATTAAAAATAATTAAGGTTTAAACAATTCTCATAAAAATACTGTGCATAACGTAAAACAATGTGGTTACCTATTACAAACGTAATAATCACCACGAAAAATATCTCTGACTTGGAAGAATGGAAGATGGAGGTAGTTGAAATACTGATGGAGTGGGATGGGTGCGAGCCCTCAAAGTACTTAAGGGTGACTGAATCCTAAATTCTGTACTGTATTCACGAACATAACGGAAAAGAGAAAAAGCATGGGGTGATTCCCAACAGGAAAAGGACAGGCTCGACGAGAGGGACGGGGCCCGGACCCCAAAGCTCCGTTATAGTTTTGAGTTAGTGCTACTAAGAACTTGATCATTACAGTATATGCAAAATTCAATGCGTATTGATACAAAATTTAAAGTGTGATGTTGAGTTGTGGAGAAGGCAGAGAGATGGGTGACAGGAGGGGGTGCGGAACGATTTGTCCCTGGGACCTTGGTGATTTATGTCCACGGCACAGGAAAGGCACACAAGTTCATATTAACTTATGTCCGAAAATAAACTGTTGGTCCGGAATAAAGCAATAAGTAAAGGTAGGTTATTAATTTACAGCATGAACGACGAGAGATCTTTACTGATGGGGATTTTTAAGTGTGGCGTTATCATTCGTCTGGGTTTCCCCGGATTTGTCCTGCTTTGAAGGGAGTCCAAGAGGAAACTGTTGAACTCAACCCCGCGGTCAGTCCCCACCCTTTTCCATGGGTGGAGCTCGACCTCGCGGTTACTTGCGGTCGGATTTTTCCCGTCCCTTCCTCCTGTATATATTTTTCCTTTCTGAAATAATCCTTCTGTCCTAATGAGGAAGTATTGTCACTGGCGGTGACTCCGTTTGAGATTAATTTCTTTATTTTTAATAATTGTCCCGCATTTGTATCTTGAGTGCTTCTTTAGTTAGTTATTCGCGTGCTCTCTCACGCTACGCTAACAAGAATAAGTTGACAAGATACGTATAGCATCTCCTCAACCTATTATGAAATAAAAATATCTGAGCCTTCACAGAGAGGATAATTGATTATGAAATACTTTATTTAGACCTAAACTTTCGCCCGAAACTACGTTTAAACCGCCAGCATAACAAAAAAATAGCTGTCATAAAGATTTGTAGTACACCCCAAGTCATGTATCTTTGCCGAAAATTATGCAATATGGCTGCATAACACGACTTGCCAACCTCTCCAAATTCAAGTTGTATCTAAATACATATTAATAGTAGTCAGAACGCGTCTATTTGCTGTACAGAAATACAATTTGATAACACAACAAACTAAGACACAAATAGTCCTGTTATAGTATTAGTCCAAAGTCTAGATAATTAGTTAAAGATAATTTTCAGATTTTATTGTGGTTAGACCACTAGATATGTCATTTTTTGACGTATTTCGGAGAAGCCTGAACATTGCTATTTAATACCATTCAATTTGGTAACAAAAACTCGTTTTTATAAAGCGCAATAATTATATTCCATTCATGATACATTAATTTCAGATATAGATGGAATCGTTTATAGATGGATTCTTCGTTATTTGGCATGTTTTTTCATCATGTATGGTAATTATTGAGAGAAAACAATAAATTATGAACCTCATGGAATAGATGATTGATTGTTGGCGTAATTAAAAATTAAATGAACTTGTATTGTCTCGCCAACCATATGTTTATTTATANAGATATATATAGTGAGATTTGAATAATTTAGTAATTAAAATAATAAAATCATCCTCGTTCGGGCGTATGAAATTCAAAGAACGGACGAAGATGGGAAGTCTTACGACTCTATAGAAATTTAAAGGCCTACCGTTGAGAGATGACGAAGGGTCACTCACATCTGGTATGGTGCGGCAACCCGCTGTCGGCTCTTTGTTGTAGAAAAAAATTTATGGCTTTTTAGAAATAGCGAGTTAGCGAGGTGGTGGGTAAAGCGACCCAACCCGACCATATAACTCAGGATACGCGAGGGTGTACGAGCAAGAACCAACTTGTCAGTAAAAATCGTTGAAAGAAAAAGCGTTGGAAATTATTCGAAACCATTTAAAATTCCCAATCAGAATTTAGGCTTAAGAAGGGGGAACCGTTTTGGCATTGGAAGTTTTCGGTCACGTGAAGTTCAAAATTTGGAAGACTTGGAAGTGGAAAGAGAGGTGTAGGAAGGGAGGAAGACCATTTAAGGAATGAAAAATTAAATTATAGGATCTTTCGTTCAATCTTTATCAGAGATATGAGACACATCAGATCTTGCTTTTTGAGTTTTCGGCGTCAGCTCTCGGAGCTTCGCCTCGTTGCTTCTCGTTGTTGAAACTTGTTGGAGTTGTAGAACTTGTGATATCAGACCAGATCACAGGAAGCGAGATGTTTTGGCGCGCAGAAATTGTAAGAAATTTTCTTCACGGACATGTTTGCGTTAATACTATGAAACAAATATTTCGAGATTTCGCACTAAACACTAGCACTTCATTTTTGAAGATGCTGCGCTCGTGTCGATTATTTGCCGATTTTTTTTAACATCGGACAAATCTGATAAATTGTTCCCGATCCGAGCCACGGGTGAACAATTTCCGGGTGGCTATTTGGAACGAACGAAGTTAGGCCGACGCTGATGACACCATCAGCGATCGCCCGAGAACGGAGCCTGGTCGACCTTGCGAGGACACTTCTATATCTACGGTCTGCCATGGTTGGTCATCTTAAGAGGTATTTTTACGATGGTTGGTGATGTTTAATCGACGTCGTAATGCGCTTGCGCGTAAGGAATAGTGTGGCATAAGTCATAAAACAGGACTCGAACTGTGGACTTGATGAGTGCAAAGAGAGTTTTTAAATGTTGATAGAATATGTTATTGTTAAATTCAGTGTATTTCTATTTTTTTGAGAGAGAGAGAGATTTTAAATGTTGATAGAATTATGTTATGGTGAAATTCAGTGTATTTCTATTTTTTCTTGAGAGAGAGAGATTTTAAATGGTGATAGAATTATGTTATTTTTAATTCAGTGTATTTTTATTTTTGAGGGAGTGATTTGATATGTGTGGTAGTGAGATGT
>NNCF01129597.1:1499-14886 GCA_002313205.1 Laupala kohalensis
TTTCTTTTCTTTCATCTTTTTATTTAGATATTTGTTGATTTCAGGAGGGTTTTTTGTGGGTATGGTCGAGATATTCGGTGAGTCCCACACACGGGGAAGAGTCACTACGGCTCTTCTCTATGGTGCGAAACTGCATTTTTCCCCACCTGCATGGGCTCTAATGACCTCAATGTTGACGAGCTCTTAAAGCCCCACAAAAATAATGTTTTTACTGCCCGACCAAATCTCGCTTCCTTGTCATGAGTATTATCGAGAAAGGTAAGACCTTTATATCAGTCAGTGCGGTTCATCTGGCAAAATTTATTGACGATTTAATGGGAAATCTGGAGTCTGTCGTGCGTAAGCGAAACAGAAATTCTGCTGAAGGCACGTCCAGATAAGCAGTTTAACTTTATAATATCCATTAAAGAAATTATCGGTTTGAAGAAGTTGGCCTATCACTACAGCTTGTACTTGTGCAAAGGAATTGTTAACCACGATGATCTTGCACAATAATCTGTGAAAAATATGTAAGAATTTTTTCAGCCGACAGGTGTCATCCACATTCACAGATTGAAGAGGAAGGTACAGGGGTAGATCGTCCCCTCTTCAACTCTGATTTTGATTTTCGATCGGCCCTCTCTGCTAGAGAGCATTTCCTGTGGGTTCTACACCCTGCGTGTTCGCCAATATGTGTCGAGTCCTTTGCGCTGCTTCAAGTGCCAGAGATACGGTCACGCATTGGACCGCTTCATGTCATCTAGCAAAATAAGCGTTATTTGCGGTAAACCGTCGCACGTGTCTCCGTGATCTTCGCCTCCATGCTGTGTAAATTGTCAGAAAAACCATCCTTCCAATTCAAATACATACTTAAATATTTGATGGAGAATGACATCCAGAACATCTGCGTGGTGTCCTTTCTCGAGGGCAGACGTCGATATATGATAAGGAATTCTGTCGCAATAACAAAATCCTTTGCAACAGTGGTCAGCACAAAGAGACCACCTACAGCTTTCTTTTAGTCGTCAGGTGGATTTCGAAGATATTAAGAAACCACCTATGTGTAACTCTGGAGCTCAGGTCAATTTAGATGATCCTTCCGCCTTAAGAGCGAAATTCCTTGAATGTAAGATAATTATACATACGAAGTATAAGATTACACCGAAATGAACTTCTCTTTCCAAATCTACATCCGTCTCAAGATCCACCTCTACTTCCACCACAGTTTGCTGCTAAACGTTCCTCCGACGTCCATCTCGTGGTCGTTCTCGAGAGAGAACTCGTTCCTCAAAGTCCCGCAAAGCTGACACTACAAAGTCAAACTAATGTTGCCTCATCTTCCTATAGTCGCCGACACTCAAGGATCAAATATGGTGGACCTGTTATGTCCGCGATTGATCATTCCTACAGTGATCACATGACACTTTCGGGGAGGGAATCACAGCAAGATCTGATTTTATATATTAAAAAAAAAAGAAACAAAAGAAATCATAACTACGCAGAAAGCAGATAAACTCCAGAATAGCAGCAGCTAGCTCTTCCTTCCTGGAATCTGAATGACATTCATGTCCGTTCAGATGACCTCAAACTCTTATTGTCTCGTCTTTCTCCTCTAATAGTATGCCTTCGGGAAACACCTTCTACCAAAGCACTCTATTCTTCCTTATGGCTGTACCTGTTATAGGCCGGACTTAGAAGACGGCGTAGGGGCACACGTTGGAGTCGCTGGGATCGTAGACGATTGCGTCTGTTCCAAAGAAGTCTCGATATCAAGCGTCTCTCAAACCATATGTATGAGGATGAACCTACCATCCTTTACATTTACGATTTGTAAATGTTTATTCCCCCCATCGGGCACTCATTCACAAAAAAAAAAAAAAGATCTTGGCGGTCTGGTGGACAAGTTGCCTTCCCCATTTCTTATTGTCGTGGATTTCAATGCTCATATTCCATGTTAGGTTCTTCACACTGCCCAAAAGGTGATATAATTGTAAAACTATTAGATAGCCCAGATATAGTGCTCCTTAACACGCGCCACTCCACCCACTTCTGTACAGCTTCCCGATCTTACTCGCTGCTGGATTTTACCATCTGCAGTTGCATTTAACCATCCCCAATCTTAGCCTGGACAGTTCTTGACGATCTCTATAGCATTGACCACTACACGATTCTTATACATTTCAACTACTTTTGCCCCTCGGTTTCACGCCCCTCTCAGTGGAGTTTGAGAAAAGCACACAGGGATATGTTTAAAACCAACATCAATCTGCAGATTTACCAACAATTCTCGGAAATGAAACGGTTAATGTTAATAAACTATTGAATTTTATGAGTAGATCGGGGCTCCTCCCACAAGTTCTCGGGAGGGTTTAAATTTGCATTTCCTTTTCATCTTTACTGTCTTCTTTGTTTTCATCGTTCGTTTCTGTAATTTGAAAATATAATATTTAAAAATAGTTTTCCTTTTTTGTGATATAATGTATTGGTATTCTGTTTTCTTTTCTTTCATCTTTTTATTTAGATATTTGTTGATTTCAGGGTTTTTTAGTGGGTATGGTCGAGATATTCGGCGAGTCCCACACACGGGGAAGAGTCATTACGGCTCTTCTCTATGGTGCGAAACTGCATTTTTCTCTACTTGCATGGGCTCTAATGACCTCAATGTTGACGAGCCCTAAAGCCCCAACAAAAAAAATCAATCTTTGCTATGAGCCTTTAACTAATGTGGATGCTATGGCAACCCTTTTCACCAACCTGGTTTGAAAAGCCACCAATGTCGCCATTCCTAAATCATCATGTAAAACAAGGAATTGCCCTTTCCATAGTAAAATTCGGATTGCTCAAAGGCGGTCAGCGCTGTAAAGAAAATTTAGCGCTGCTACCAAGTATCCTACTGTTCGAAATATCGTTGAGTTTAAAAGGTATAGAACCAGAGGAAAACGAATTCTTAGAGAAAGTAAAACGATCTATTGGGAGGCTTAAATTTCATCTCTTACAAGCCGTACTCCATCATCAATCGCATGGCAGAAAGCTCGCAAGATTCAAGGTACATGGTATTCCTTTTCTATCCCTATCTAGTAAGTACGTGTTTGTCAAACACGGGGCCCCGAGCAAAGTCTGGCAATACTTCCATTCACTTGTGCTAGACCCCTTCCTTTCTCTTTCCTGACCTTTCTTGGTCACCTTTCGCTCTTTTCGATCCCGACGCTTGAAGGTTGCGAATACTAGGGTATCATTCATTTTCCTCGTAATGTTTTGGTGTAATGATATATGTTTTGATATGTTGTAATTCAGGAGAGATTTTAGTTCGTATGGTTGAGTCATTCTGCGATTCCCACTGGTGGGGAGAGTGCTGTTGGCTAACCTTAGTGCGTAACTGGATTTTCCCAGCTGTACTGAATTTTAGGGTTCTAATGACCTCGATGTCGAAGAGCCGTTAAGCCCAAAAAGAGAATTCTATCCCTGCTCTCAATATAAATGAGTATCTCGAAACTGGGCACTAATGACCTCAATGTTGACGAGCCCTAAAACCCCACAAACAAACAAACAAAAAAAGAAGGTATCTCGAAACTTTACACGAAGTCATCGCTGAGAAACTTGCATCTCACTACGAAAGAATCCAACTTCTCACGTTTTTCTCGCACATTTCTTGAACTGAAAGCTCGCGCAGAAAAATGTTTGGTTTTCTCCAGTTGCAAAGACAAGGAATGTAACATTTTTTTCTCTATTACGGAGCTGACCTCTACCCTAGCGTTTTCAAAAGATACAGCCCCTAATCTTGATCAAATACTTAACGCAATGCTATAACATCTTCCAGAGAAAGGCATAAAATTCCTTCAGAAGTTATTTAACTTATTTGGAAAGAGCATACCGTCCCTACTCAATGGCGTGAGGCCATAATTTTCTACTTTCGAAAGAGGGAAATGATCGTTCTAATTCGTCGCCTAGGTACTTGCTTATCGTCGACTCATCCTTTGGAAAACGGTGTCCCACAGGGCTCAATCTTTAGAGTCACTCTCTTTGCCATAGCCATAAATAGCATTGCGTCAGTGGTTGGAGAACCGAAACATGCCTCTCTCTTCGTTGACGACTTTGACATCTATTGTTCGTCTAGCAGCATCTCTGTCATCGAGAGGAAACTGCAATTGGTTTTAAACCGTTTACACGAGAGGAGCATGTCTACCGGCTTTAGTTTTTCTGCAACCAAGACATGCTGTATGCAGTTCTATAGGATATAAAAAACCCATAATGATCCAGATCTTTTTCTTGGAGGGCAACGTCTGCCTTCCGTTGACTCCGCAATATTCCTGGGTCTCACATTCGACCGCACTCTAACTTGGCACAATCACATCCGAAAACTCAACCCCGTTGTAATTCTTCCCTAAACCTCCTTCCCTGCTTAAGTGCATTATCATGGGGCGCAGAGCGCACTTGCCTTCATCGTCTGTATAGAAGTCTCGTTCTGTCTGTATTAGATTATGGCAGTATTGTATACGCCTCCGCATCACCGTCGACTCTCAGGACCCTTAACAGTATCCATCATGCAGGAGTCCGCATTGCAACTGGTGTTTTCCGCACTACTCTAATAGAATGCTTATTAGTAGACGCTGACGAACCATCTCTTAACAAGAGAAGTGATATTCTATTTTGATCCTACGGAGTAAGACTGACTACCCGTAACTGCATTTTCCTTACCTGTACAGAATTTTAGGGCTATAAGGACACCGATGTCGACGTGTCATAAGGCCCCACAAAATAACCCGTTAAAACTTGGTTCTCATCAACCCGTGCGAACAGATGTGAAGAAATAATCCTTACATGTCTTCGTATTGGCCACTGTTATCTTACTCATGTTCATCTCTTACGCGGTGAACCTCCCCCAATCTGTGAATCTTGCTACACAACACTTACGGCGGATCACTTTATTCTGGAGTGTCTGAACCATAGTAACAGCCGACGGCGACTCAATCTACCCATTAGTTTGAACGTTATGAAGGGACAAAATGAACCGATTTTGATACGTCTTTTTAGATTCCTTCAGGAATGTGTCCTCTGGAACAGTATCTGATCTTTCTTCGTATGTCATTACTCAAATCCATACATTAAACGGAGCTCCTTCCACAAGTTCTCGGGAGGGTTTGGATTTAAATTTTTTTGTGTACTTTGAAGTCATATTTTTGTTCTCTCCATGTACTTTATGTTTGATTTTTTATAATGTTTTAGGAAACTGCGGTCGTTCCTCTTTTGTTTGGATATACTGTAATTCCGGAGGGTTTTTGGTGGGTATGGTTGGGTCATTCGGCGAAATCTCTCATGCGGGGAGAGTCATGTAGGCTCTCTTCTGTGAGTAACAGCATTTTTTGTACCTGTTTAGGATTTTAATGACCTCGATGTCGGCGAGCCCTAAAGCCCCCCTCCCAAAAAATAATAATAATAAAAAAAGAAACGTGTGTACTACTGACTTCTATTGCGATGGGCGTGAAGATTGTGCGCTCTATTTACGATTGGTGAAACATAACACACATACCGTTACATAACACATTTATTGTCGAGTAAGTCCCATCTTTGTACTTTGTATTAAAATTCTTGATTAACGACTTTCTCGAGATGAAAATAAATATGAGAAAGAAATTAGACATAATTTTCTTAATTGGCTCAGGAATTTTTATCTTCTTGCTTATCCAATGTTTTTATTCAATCCCATGACTGATGATCAACTAATAAAGTACCACTCCATATTTTTACCGAGTTTCAACATCTATCCGGAGGTCGAGAACAGTCTATATTTTCTAGATATTTCCTGGTAGTCCTACTTTGTTTTAAGTTCACATTTTTTTCGGTAGATTAAATACGTATGATTTCATTTCTTTTATTACTTGTCTTACAGCCTGTACCTGTAGATTCTAGTGGTTTGAATTTACAAAATATTGTAAAAAACCTTATGTTACGGGAATTACGAAACGTCATGGGCTTTATTTAATTCCGCAATATTCGAAGAGTGTGACTTTATTTTCTAATTCTATGAGTTACCATAGTACGAATAAGGCTCAATAGAGGGAAGCATACGCACGACGCCATTATTGTGTCATATCGACAGACTGACGTGTAAAGTACAACCGTTAGCATCGCACTTCGTAATTTTTGTTTATTATTGGAAAGTCTTATCGTATCCTTCATATTATAAAATCACGGCCTTTGTGGAGCAGAAGTTAGGTGTTAAAATATGTAATTACTTCAAAACATAGATAATTGAACTAATGTTATGTTCTTTAACCGCAATTAAACGAAGGCAAATGACGATTGACTTTGAATAAAAAAACTAGGCTTTTAAATCTTTGATCACTTGTTTTTATAATACTATTAAAATGAAGATCACAAATGCATTTATTCTTCCAGCATTTGAAGAAAGTGTCGATTTTAAACAAGTAAAACTTACATATTTTTTCCAGAGTTGGAATTAGTTTCCTACTAATGAAATATAATACTTACAATACGATGAAAATCGAAGTCGTCTCTCTGCTGTCAATAATAAAAATAATATTTTTTTATATAATTTAAAATAAAAATGAACATGTTTAGTGCAATGTTTACCGTACACTGAATGCATCACAATGGAATAAAAATAGCGGCAGGTTGAAATTTTCGTTTGTATAAAAATAATAATGATTAGAGTTTGCTTGGGTCGTAGAATGAGGCGATAACTCACATATTTGAAATTGGAAGAAACTTTAAACAATTTTCCATTCTCTCCTTACAGAGAAAGAAATCTATTCGTAAAGTATTTCAACATGGCATCTATTGGTTTTTTAAAGGCTTCGTCGCGAAAGACACTTTCTTATGCGTCAAGTATGAAATACTTTTTAAATCATTTTACGAAATTATAAAATAATCCGATAATATTCCTAAAAACCACTACAATGAAACTTGAAAAGCTGGGCGATATACAATATAAAAACACTGAAGCATTGAAATGACTGAAGTACCAATGAACGCAGAAGCGACCTTTCATGTGTTTCTACGCAAAGTGTACACGTTCTCCCCCAAAATTTGTGACAGTTGTACGATCGAAACGCATAAATTAAACTTATAATTTTATATATTCAGTACCTTTTATTAAATACGGAAACAAATAACCATTTGCCGAGCATGTCAAAATCCTTAAGAAGTACGGCTCCTCGGCTAGATGGAAACGAATTGACGAAACGAAGTGGTATTAGGCGACGTTAACCCAATTAAAATGTAAAAAGGATTCGCCAAGTCGTAGAAGCTGGATATGTATCAATAAATAAATGTCACATAAATAGTAAAAGTGACCTTACATCGCTTCGGTAAATTAAATTAAGAAGAAAGAAACATGAACGGAAATGGACTGTTCATTAGTTTATTGTCTATTAGTCGCAGTAACTTACTTTATTGTATACGATATCGTAACACGAAATAAATATTTAAATCGGTAGGTTACGAAGTTCTTATTTGTTATTATATATATTTTCGTTCATCCACACGTTAGCGAGTCGCTACCAAGAAACTGTTATTTTAACAACCCGTGTTCATAACACAAAAATTTATAAAGAGATAGAGGCAGAGACTTAATGGGATAAAACCCATAATTCCCATGAGCAGATTTGTGTTTCCCGGTCAGGGAGAAATCTTCCCCCTTCCCCCCAAGGGATTTCTAGTAAGTACGTGTTTGGCGAACACGGGGTCCCGAGCAGAGTGTGACATTACTTCCACTTACTTGAGCGAGGCTCCTTCCTTTCTCTTTCCTGACCTTCCTTGGTCACCTCTTGCTCTTTTCGATCCCGACTCTATTAGGGCTAGGGTATCTTTCATTTTCCTTTTTCTTCCTTTTATATAATGATGTATGTAGTGTTTTGAGATATGTTGATATTTGAGTTTTAAGTTGTAATTCAGGAGGGTTTTTAGTGGGTATGGTTGTGTTGTTCCGCGAGTCCCACACGCGGGGAGAGTCATTTTGGTTCTCCCTTGTGCGTAACTGCATTATCCCTACCTGTACAAGTTTTTAGGGTTCCAATGACCTTTGATGTCGACATGAGCCGTAAGGTCCCCTCTCCTCCCCCCCCCTACAAAAGAAGAAAAAGCTTCCCGCTCGCCTAACAGCGTCGCGCGCCGGCGTCCGGCGAAACACATCCTCGCGTCAAAAATCGGAAGCGAGCGGGTGGTGACAAAAAGGCGACGGTTCGAGACGGGTGATACACTACAACACACTGTAGACTAGACCAGCGTGGAAGGAGGCGACGGTGCGCGAACGTATCGGGGAGACTACCTCACGTGCAAGGACAATACGACGTTCTCCAACTTCGCAGCCGCTGGTCTCCCTCTCTTAACCCGAGAACACAAAAACTTAGATGAAATAACGTTTTTTTTAGTTATTGAGTTGGATTTAATTTTGTTTTATTTGACTAATAAATAAGTCGTCGAAGGGAGTCGGTCCACGTCCTGACTGTGGGATACAGAGAAGGCTCTCAAGTATTTCCTTCTTGGTCCTTTCTTTATCTAATTACCTAGTTTTTCACTTTTATAGCTTTTTATCTTTTGTACTGGCCTTCTCTGTGTGCTGAACGCTCACCCAATTGTATTGCCGTGCATGGCGACCCGTGTCGAAGGGAATGGGAATCCTGGTGAATTGAGGAACTTCTGCGTGCACTCTAGATGCGCCCCAATACGCTCACTTTGGCCTCAGCCTCTTCCAGACGTGCGTTAACCCACCCCCGATCAATCGGCTCGGACCCAGGTTTTCGACTGATTTCCAGGGTGAGAGGGCACGCAGGGGGTCTTTCTCGCTGGTCGGCGGCGTTGGAGCTTCTCTGCGTTTCCCCGCTATATTCCCGTGACAACCCTGGCACCCATTGGGGTGTCCCCTTGTTGGACTCTGTGGTGGGTAGGGAACACGGGGATGAAATTTGAAAACCATTCACATGGAAACGACTGTCCCCAACTTGTTCTCTTGTCGTTCCCCTTTTTCCTTCCTCCTTTAGGAACAGGCGACTTGTTGGTAAAACTGTTGATCTCAACAGTTTCTTCTGTAAGGCTAGTAATATGCCAAAGCCTTGCTTCCTTCTAATGCAGAGTTGGCAAGAGGGTAAAATATTTAAATCTGTAAGTGCCTGTCGCCATGCTAAGGCGATCGTTAAAGCAATTGGCAAGTTGCAGTCTGTTGAGTGTCAACGGAATGGAGATATCGGTTGCAACCTGTACAGACATACAGAGACCATTTTGGCATGAACAGAAATTTTAGACCTTAAGATAAAGCCTTATATCCACTCTAGTCTCAACATGTACAATGGAGTCGTCAACCACGACGACTTTGCACATGAGTCTCATGAAGACCTCAAGGCTTTCTTTGAGCAACAAGGCGTGGAAAATGTTCATAGGATAAAGAGAAAGGTTCAAGGAAAGTTAATCCCCACTTCCACACTAATCCTCACATTCGATCGTCCCTCACTTCCAGAGATTATCTCTTGTAGTTTCATTACCATGCGTGTTATTCAGTATCTGCCGAGTGCTGTAAGAACCGCAGAATGGCAAAACCGCGCCTTTAAGTTGATGAAGGTAAAAATATTCGTTAAGACCTAGGTGTTACCACCCCGTGCAAACTGAAATGAAGAAGTGATCTTTCCACCTCTTCGTATTGGACACTGCTATCTTACCCATAGTCATCTCTTACGCGGCGAACCTCCCCACATCCGTGAAACTTGCAACAAAACACTCAGAGTGGAACACTTTCTTCTGGAGTGTCTCAACTATAGTGCCAGCCGACGGCGACTCAATCTACCTAACAGTTTGAACGTTATGCTGGGACAAATTGAACCGATTTGGATTCGTCTTTTTAGATTCCTTCAGAAATGTGGCCTCTGGAATAGCTTCCGCTCATGTTTCGGTATGACATATCTCAAATCCATACAGTTCTCAGGATGATTGGGAATTATCAACCGACGTCTCGTCTGGTATCTTGAACGTCATGACTTGCTGAGTCAATCTCAGTGTGGTTTCAGAGAGATCCATTCCACCCTGGACCACTTACTTCTCCTGGAATCAGCAATTCAAGATGCTTTCGTCCGAAGGCAACATCTCATCGGAATATTCTTTGACATCGAGAAGGCTTACGATACTACTTGGCGTCATGGCATTTTACAACAACTCTATGCCTGGGGATTTAGAGGACGTCTTCCTCTGATGCTCATGTCCTTTTTGGATCAACGTTCCTTCCATATTTAGAATTTTCTTCCTTTTTCTATCCTATAATGTATTAGATTACTTTTTTTCTCTCATCTTTGTATTTAGATATTTGTAGATTTCAGGAGGGTTTTTTAGTGGGTATGGTCGAGATATTCGGCGAGTCCCACACACGGGGATGAGTCATTACGGCTCTTCTCTATGCGAAACTGCATTTTTCCCTACTTGCCTGGGCTCTAATAACCTCGATGTTGACGAACCCTAAAGCCCCACCAAAAAAAGGATGATTGGGATTTAAATCTTATTTTCTCCCTTTTGTTTTGAATTTACATTTTCTCTCTCACGAAATAGACTCTTTTCGTTATTTATATAATGTCTTAAGAATCCAATTTCCTATTTTGATATATATTTGGATCTATTGTAACTCATCCCCGCAGGGGGTTCAGTTTCGACTTAGTATGGGTTTAGCGAACCCACGGCCCCGAGCTGGGAACTGGCACTACTCCACCAGTCCTCGGACACCGTAAGCTTTGGACATGCTCCAGCGTCCACTATGGTGAAAATTTGCGAGTTTTAAAGGACGGACTTCTTGCCTTCATTGGCCGGGTCACGAGGCTGGATTAAACCTCTATAAGAAAAAACCCTCATCCTCAAGGTGATACGCGCCGATTAGGAGAATTTGTGTTGAGGATAAACACTCGCTAGCGGACAACTGCCGCACCTCAGTTGAGCAAGGCTTAGTTGCGTGGTACGGGTGCTCCACGTCACCTTTATTTCCTCCGTACTCGTCGGAACAAGATGACTGATACTTCGATTTCCCTACCTTGCGGAGTAAATGTACCGCAAGGTAAGTATTCCACCCAAACGTCTTCGAATGTGCCAAAGGTTATCCACTCCCACTTCAAAAGGCAATTCGGAAAATTTAAAGTGCATTCCTTACGAGAATGTTTTTGTCGTTATGACACGTATAGATGGGACACTTAAAACAGTATCCCCGTTCTATATCTACAAAGGTTTAGAAGGTATTGTTAATACATTGAAGAGTATGAGAAGACTAAGAAACGGGACGATGCTGCTTGAAACAAAATCGAGGAAGCAGGCATTGAAACTACTTGAATGTAGTAAGTTGGGAGAGTTCCCTGTAAAGTGCGAACTCCATGCTGCACTTATTCGTAGCAAGGGGGTCGTAATTTGCAGGGAAATTATGGAAATGTCAACTGAAAACCTTGTTGCAGAATGGAAGGCTGACCAAGTAATTGAGGTCAGTCAAATCATGAAGAAGGTAAATGGTGTTTTGGAGAAGACCAGTTGCTTCATCGTGACAGTCCTAAGCTATCGAAAGATCTAAAGGCTGGATGGCTGAACATGCCGGACCGTCCCTTTATTCCCAATTCTGCGCTGTTTTAATTGTCGGAGGTTTGGACACACGACAACATCGTGTAAGGGACGTGATACCTGTGGAAAATGCGGTAAGGAAGCACACTAACTCGGCGACTCATGCCCAGGGCCTGCAAAGTGTATTAATTGCACAGGCAGCAACCCGGTATGGAGCAGGCAGTGTGTCACCTTTCTCGAAAAATAGAAAGTGCAGGAGACCAAGACAACGGAGAAGATTCCGTAGGGTGAAGCGCGGAAAACATACAGGGTTTTACACTCTGTACTTTCTACCAGTTACTCGACCGCAATCGACTATTCCCGAAAGCAAGCCACAGAAATGGATTCTCAGTAAGGCTAATTGGACACAGTACCGTTCCCTGTCTGTCTTCAGAGAAACACGCAATGTCCAAGGGAGGGTCGACCATCTGACACAAGTGATTCATCATGCCGCTGATGAATCCATTCCAAAAACATCTAATTTTCCGCGAAAACCTCATGTCCCTTGGTGGAACGACGCATGTCGATCTGCCATTCGGGCAAGGCGAAGAGCATTGCGGAGATTTAAAGCTAGATCATCTCCGGAAAACCTCGCCGCATATCGGATTGCTAGAGCAAAAGCGCGCAGAACTATCAAAGAATCCAGATCCACCTCCTGGAAAGAGTTTCTAAGCACCATTAAGAGAACAACATCGTCCACTAAAGTATGGGAGTCCATCCGAAAGATATCTGGAAGGTATTCTCGAGTCCCAATATCTGGACTCAATTATCAGGGTCAGGTTCTCATCAACAACAGAGAAATGGCAACAGCAATGGCTGAATATTTTGCTGACATAACATCTACAGCAAACTGCCATCCTGATTTCGCGAGAAAAAGGAAAACAGCAGAAAGCACATCTTTTGACTTTCATTCCACCAACTGGGAACACTACGACCTTCTTCTCTATGCGGGAACTTGAGTCATCTCTAGCAACAGTCCACGACACTGCACCTGGCCCTGATTCATATCATTATGAAATACTGAGACAAATCAGTCTTGGGTCGAAAGAATACCTTCTGGATATCTTTAATCTTTCATGGTCCGAGGGAGTATTCCCATATTCATGGAAGGAAACAACGCTTATCCCTTTACTAAAACAAGGTAAGGACAAAACGAACATCAGTAGTTATCGAAGCATTGCGTTGACGAGTTGACCCCCAACGGACTTACTTCTAGAACGTGTTTGGTTAGCACGGGGCCCCGAGCTGAGTCTGGCATTACTTCCACTTACTTGGCCATGCTCCTTCCTTTCTCTTTCCCGAGCTCCCTTGGTCACCTCTTGTTCTTTTCGATCCCGAACCTATCAAGGCTAGGGTATGTTTTATTTTCCTCATTCCTCTCATTTTTTTCCTGCCCTGTATTTTTTGTCACCCCTTATACTTTGCCCCCCCTTCATAATATGGGCCACCCTCATTTTTGTTTTGATGTATGTTGTGAGATATGTTTTGGTGTGTTGTACATCAGGAGGGTTTTCAGTGGGTAGAGTTGGATCAATCGACGAGTCCCACACACGGGGAGTCATGTTGGCTCTCCCTAGTGCGTAAATGCATTTTCCGTACATGTACAAATTTTTCGGGCTCTAATGACCTTTGATGACATGAGCCGTAATGTCCCACAAAAAATATATTAACTAGTTGAGTCGGTAAAAATCAGGAAAGAATTATCATCCGACGTCTCGTCTGGTATCTTGAGACACAACTTGCTGATTCGATCTCAGAGTGGTTTCAGGAAATTCCATTCCACCCTGGACAACTTACTTCACCTGGAATCAGCAATTCAAGATGCTTTCGTCCGAAG
>NNCF01129598.1:12290-200342 GCA_002313205.1 Laupala kohalensis
ACTTTTTAACGGAGTAAAAATTTTGAAACTTTTTAATGGACCCAATTGAAAAATATTTATACAAGGTACTCAAAAAACATTTTTAAAATTATTTTTGAAAATTTTATATGGTCCCAATCGAAATATATATTTACCTTAGAACCCAAAACAATTATCAAAAAATTTTGAAATTTTTTTATGGCCATATTCGAAAAATATGTATGCCTATAATCAAAGCTTGCTACATAAATTTTCTAGAAGAGATTATAATAAAAAAACTTCCGAAGCACTAACTCAAAGTGCCTAAAATGTGATTTATGTATATAGAAGAATGGGTTTTATATTAAAACATATTACTAGATCAAGCTCAAACAAGAAACAAAACGAATAGTTGGGACACATTAAGGATAAATATTTATAATACATTCTTTGCGCCTCTTCCCCCCTTTAAGCGCATTGTTACGGTCGAGTGCAGTGGTTGTTTAGTCTTCTGCTACGGGTTGGTGACATTCAACAATGTACTACTAATGTTAATAAATAATTGTAATTAAGTAGTGAGATAAATTGAGAGTGCTCTCTAATATAATTTATATAGAAGATTTGTTTATTCTACTTACCATGGCAGCAGCTTGCTATTCAGAACCTCGTCTAATGCTGCAACATTGCAAAGTGTCTCCCAGCAGCGATCCGCTTATACACAACCGCTACCGTTCATAACTGATGAACCGCCGAAGATGACTAACTCTCTTCCCACGATCATATCTTGTAATTCACTCTCACAACCATAATGACACCACCATCGCCGCCACTACATTGTCGAACTGGGTAGCGCAGTGTGTTGCCCAATCGTTTTTATAAATATACTACAGTACTAATTAGTTTAAAAATCATTCAAATGCGTCAACCTTTTTGAAAATCTCAAACGCTTTTCCGCTACTAAAACCTACATTAGGAGCCTTCACACGTACGCTCGAGAGTCTATTACTGAGCGGGACACTCTTGATTCGAGTTTTGAATGTGTTTAAATCTTCAGTCCTTAAAACGCTCTATTGTGTTACTCCCGCACTTGCCCGCACGCAAAACTGTTGGCCAGACGTGTGGTATTCAAGAGAGCGCCACACAATAGAGTAGAAATTGCATATTACACTGCTACCCTCAAGCAAACCTCGACTCTTTTTCGGGCCACGCAGAAGCGTACGTGCAAAGGCCAAATCTCCAATCATAACAGCACGATTGAGTGGCGTGTGGAATTTCCAAAAGTTGGAAAGTTTTATCCAGTAGGTTCTGAGACGTCGTTTGTTATGCTACATATTTCGTTCACTTGATTTGTGTCAAATAAAACGGCGTAATAGTAAATCGACAATACAAACGTGCTGCTGTTGTGACTGGTGCTTGTTGTCTGCTTTATGCGCGAAATAAGAAAGAAAATGTCGCATTTGAGTGAAGATGTACGATCAACCCCTCGTTCGAGAAATGAGAGTAAATTACCCAGAAGATTATAGAAATGATCTGAGAATGAATAGTCATACTTTTGATTTACTCATCAGTTTAGTGGAGCACTGATGTCTTCCAAGTCTTGGAATATTGGGAGAACTCGTCTTCATGGACCCAGTATGTGAATGTTTGGAAAAAAGTATGTGAATACTTATACCTTGCTACAAGAGATGCTAGAAATGCGAAAGACTTCATTGAAAAAAATAAAGACTGCAATACTAGTAACGGAGTCCATTCAAGCCTCAGCTCGACATAATTTTTCAGAGTTTCAAACAATTTTCAAGTGGTTGCTTTCAAACTTGTTTTATACATAGTACATGTTTAAGGTCTCAACTCTTAATTTTAAATTTTGAGTATTGTCAAAATTTTCTTCCTAGCATCAAAAAATTTGCAAGAAAAAGTTTTTTAGGGAGGACCTTGATTTTTTCCAACATTTAGAAAACATAGGCTAAATTAAGACAATTGGAACAACAAAACTGCATATTCGCCCCATGATTTAATGTTTATGAATTATTGAAATAATTAGATAATTAAACCATAGAATTGGAAACTCGGTATGCCTTTACTCCTTAAGAGATCATACTCTAATTTTACCAATGGCTCTTTTCGTGCAAATTTTATACATGGTACACATTTAAGCCCTCAACTCATAAATTGACATTTCAGGAATTTTCAAAATTTTCATTCAATGGTATTACCAGGTATATTAAAATTTGCAAGAAAAGTTTTTTTGGGGGGGGCCTTGATAAAATAACACATTTTTAGAAACCACAATTCAATTAAGACGATTGGAGCAACAAACTTTTATACATTCCATATATTTGAATGTTTCCAAGTAATTTTAAATTTCTTTACCGTGGAATTGCAAAACTAATTATGCCCCAGCTCCTGATATTACTGTACTCAAACTTTATTTTATACCGCACTCAACCGCATTTTATACACGGTTTAACTTCATGCTTTCAACTCATAAATTAAAATTTCAACAGTATTCAAAAATTTTATATAATTGCACAAAAAACATTGGGAAAAAAAGGTTTTGATTCGACCAAGAAGAAACCTTACATGTCTGGATACTGCAATTTAAAACTGCCTCTCATTCAAACTTTTCTGAGTAATTTAATTTTTTAAATTTTTTAACCATAAAATTGCAAAACTCATTATGCCCTAACTCCTGAAATATGCTGAAAAATTAACTACAGATCTTTTTGAGCATGTTTTATGCATAGCAAAAGTGTAAAATTATTAATGGAAAATATGAAAATTTTCAAATTTTCACCCAACTCTGGCATGGAAAATTTGCAAGAAAAAAATTTGAATAGGACTTGATAAAATCACAAATATTTAGAAACTACTAGTTAAATAAATAAGATTGGAACAATTAATTTATGTCCTATGTCTAAATGTTTAAATGTTAAAATTATTCAATATTTTAACCACAAAATTGCAAATCTCATTATGCCCCAGCTCCTGAAGACATGATGCTCAAACTTTAATAAGGACCTTTTCCAATCTTGTTTTATACATATTAGATGCTCAATATAGATCTTAGTCCAAACAGTCAAGAATGTTTTTCTTCATTTATGCATGAAAATTGATTTTGCTTTTTTGCTTTTAATACTGAGTGATAATGAGCAGTAAACCTAGTCGGTGATGATGGGGGGAGGTGCAGTCTGCCCTGGCCCCCAAATGTATGAACCATATTTAAAAGACAAAACTGTTTCTCATGGCTAGAATTAAAAGATATTGTCTAATTTAATAAATTTTATACCTATAACTAGGTGCCTAAAAAGTCAGTTTATGCCTCAAATGCAGATGTCTATTACTGAAACAGTTTGGAAAGAGTGGGATGAATGGAATAAAAATAATGAAAAAGGTGAAAATATACAAAATAATTATTACTTATTCCAAGAAAATGTTTAATTTAGTTCATGTACAGAAAATAAAATAAATAAATTATGTATTTCACATCCCTATTTTTATAAAACACCTTATAAAAATCCTTTGTTAAAAAAATCAACTTCCAAGAAGTTTCCATTATACAATGGAATGATTGTAAGCAAAGTCCATTAAAGATAGGCTACTATCACAGTAAACTGGGTTGAACCCATTTGTAGGATCCATAGTATTTAAAATTATTCTTCTGGCATAACTCATCAGCTTCTCTCGGGCCTCGGGAACCATACCTCCAAAAGAAATACAATGGAAGCACATTCAATATACAATTATATTTAGAACTCTTTTGTTTCAGTACTTTTAAATTTCCCCCATACTTAACATTCATATAAAATAGAAACCATTTGTTTTTTCTTTATAGTCTCCACAGATGAAGTAGGTAGTAGATAATTAAGTAGATAGATCTGTTTGGAGAGCGGGGGGTTAACAGTTATTGCACAACCTAAATTTTACCTCTTCCCTTGCACATGATGATGATTATTATTATTATATAAAAGCATCATCATCATCATTATAATGATAATTATTATAATGATGATGATGCTTTTATATAATCATCATCATCATCATCATGTGCAATTATTATTATTATTATTATTATTATTATTATTAAATCATTTAAAATATTTAAACAGGTTAATAGAGAACAATATGCACCAATGCATCAACAATTTTACAAGGGAAAAAATAAAAAATAAAATACTAACACAATCATGTATAGAACATAATTATAAAAGGAAAATATATGAGTTTAGAACCTTTTATATACAAATTTTAACTTTCAGATCATTATGCAATTGGAATATCTGTGGAATACTCAAATATGAATATCAGTAAAAATCAGGAAAGAAAGATGAATAAATAGATACGTAGATCAAAAATTACTAAAAGAAAACTTAACTAAATTAAATATAGAAACTCTAAAGGATAAAGCAACTAATGAAATTTATTAAATAATAAAAGTAAATAATCTTAAATACTTAGGAATAATTATAGATAAGAATTTTATATGGAAGGAGCATACCTTGTACACAACAAATAAACTTAGAATCTGTATATGGAGATTGAGTAGAATAAGAGAAATTACTCCAAGGCATATACTCAAAATAATTTATTTTGCATTGTTCGAATCAGTATTAAGATGGAATTTCTAATTCTCATAAGAAAATTTTACAAAAACTTCAGGATAAAGGATTAAAATTTTTCAATAATGATAAATTAAATAATATTGACAAAATGTACTCAGAAGAAAAATTTTTTAAACATAAGAGGTATGTATGAATTTGAATTGTTAGTAAAAAAAATAGATATAATACAGTTATATTAGAAAGAGCATGAAACAAGAAGAAAAAAAACAATTTTCAGATCCCTTTTTACTTTAATAAATATGGAGAAAGAAAATTAGAAATTATAATACCAAAATTATAAAAACAAATTACCAGATAATCTAATTGAGACACAATCGAAGCACATATTTAAAAAAGATTTTTAAAATTGGATATTAAATAATAAAATTAAAAAAAATACAATTTAGTACTTGTTACATGTAAATGGTTCGTAAATATAAATTTGATAAAAGAAATATGATAAACTCTCTGACAAGTTCTCAAGAACTTAGAGTTTTTAAATTATATTTGTAGAATAAACAAAATATATACTTTAAATAGGAAAATCATTATACAAGTTGTTGTAATCACATAATATAAAGAACATGGTATATATTTGTTTCTTAAAATAAATTGTATAACTTGCTATACAACTTGTGTAAAACTTTTGCAAAACTGGAACTGGAAATAAATTTCTATTTCAATTATTATTATTTGCTTAAGAGAAATAATAAGTACACCATTAAGCTGAAATTCGTGTTAGAAATAAAAGATGTTTGGCAATCCAGTTACAGAGTTAAATGCAGACACAAACTTGCATATCATAATTTTTTTCAAAATGTGCTCTCATTTTTGGTGTCCATAAAAAGTATACCATAAATAAATTGTTAAACCTCAAACTATTCATGAAAAGTGTCAACACCCATTAGTAACTTTTATGAAAAATGTTCTCAGTCTATCAAGTGAACCAAAGCAAGTCACAAGTATAAAACATCATAAGATGATTTTAAAATTATGTTTACCCAAGCTCAGCTCAATATGTAAAGATTGAATGTTATGTTAACTTACAATTTTTTCTAACTATGATAACAGTACTTTTCTTTAATAAATTTCATGTGAAGTTGCAAAGAAAAATTATAAAACTCACTTGTACTTGATTGGCTCAACTTTAGTTTGTTCAATCTGATGCAATATAGGTGTGAATATTCTCCAGGCTTCAGACAGTTCATCGGATCGAACAAAGTGCATCTGTGAGCCACAGAAAACATCTAAAAGCAGACGTTCATAGGCATCTGGCATCTTAACCCCCTGTAACAGCAAAATTAGGACATGCACAAAAAAAAGGTCATAACTTCAAGCTAAAATAATAATCTCATACTTTGTATCGGCTTCCATAAGTCAGATCAAGTTCAGTTTCTTCCAGGTCAAATGACATGCCAGGAGATTTGCTCATCATTTTTAGATATACAGCCTCGCCAGGCTGGACTCTTATAACCAATTCATTTCTCTTGGCTCTGCCAGAAAAAATATCTCCAGGTACATCTTGAAACTGGATACGAACTTCTGCTTTCCTTTCATTGAGAGCTAATTCAAGAGAAGCAACATGTCCACAAAAATTGAAACTGCCCTAAACAGAACTAGATATTTAAATAAAATCCAAACATTAAAAATAATTTAAATAAAACATTAAATTTTCAATTATTTTTTCAACAAAAATCTCTCAAAGGTAATCCTGTTTCATATTTTAACACAATAGTGATTTGCATTATATCTTAACTGAACCAAGATAACTAATAAATTTTCAGAAACATCTCTCTCCTTTCTTTTAATCAATTCTTTACTAAGCAATAAGTTTTTTATTTCCTGTAAACTGAATACTAAGAATATTTCTTTTTACTAATACAATGAAAAAAACATGAAAATAATTAAACTTTGCAAACCTTTTCCACAACGAAGAATGAATGGTACACCATCCCAACGTTCATTGTTTATTTTAAGAATTGCTGTTGCAAATGTAGGTGTATTAGAGCCAGGAGGCACAGTAGGGTCATCAAGATAGCCCAACTTAGCATCACCTTCTCCCTCTGGGTCACCCAAGTACTGGCCCAAAACGACATCTTCCAATTGCACTTCAGATATGAAACGTAATACTTTTACCTGCAAATATTCAAGTTCATAGACATGAAATAAAAATTGTCATAGAAACACAAAACTGAAATATATAATCTTTTGAGTGATATTATCATACACAATGCTATTTTTTTCTAAAACTACACAAGATCTGGGAGCAATTGTTATTTAAAGCCTGCTTTTTGATGCCAATTCCAATATTTCATCACATGCTCTGCTTTCTTCATGGGATACATGGGCAAGAAGTAAAAGGAAAATCTGGAAGTGGCCAACAAAATGACAGACAAATCTAGCGTCTTCACCTCCACGATATCACTGAGCAGTAGAGCCTGGGTTCAGTCCCTGTTTGACTGAACTAGGTGAGGTTTTCAGTTGAGGTTTCCCTTACCTACTTCAGACAAATGTCCGTTCAGAACCAAAAGTTCCCTGGCAAACTTCACATCTCTTCTTCCCAATTTCCTCACCCTAGTTACGGTTACGTGGAAGAAACCCTGAACCTCGCAGTAAGACATAAAATAAATAATAAATAAGTAAACTAATAAATAAACAAACTGAAAAGCAAATAATGGGGAAACTTTAACAAGACATCATCCAAGTAGAACAGGAGAGTATAAGACAGATAATGTCTGATTCATAGAATAATTGCACTAATAACCAGGCCATTCATAACCAGGCCTTACCATGGAAAAGCAACCAAATCTTTGCCAAGTCTTTGCCCTTAGAAGATAAAAAAAATCAAAGGTAGAGTATCTTCAAAGAACTTCAAAGAAGTTGACAATCAGAACCTTATCACAGACATAACGAAAAGTAAAACTCTGAGATAGGTATGAGAAGCCACCAACAACTCTTCATGACAAGCGCAGTAGAGTTATATGGGAAGAAAATGTTATATACCATAATTTGCCTTTTTCTTCAAATGTATTACTTTTAGTACTCACATAAAAAAGGGAAGCAAAAGCACTAATTATTGTAACAAGAAGAAAATCATTATTAACAGCTAAAGTTATCTTATACTCATGTGTTTTTCATAATTAAATATCAAGAAATATATGCATAAAAAATGAAACATACAAATTAAACAATGCTATAAGTTTTAAATATAAATGTTATACTAAATTTGAACTTCTTTTATGAATTATATTATTATCATGTATCTTAATTTGTGAACTAAAATTAATGTCAATTTTAAAATATTTTAAATTATTAGGTTCACCAAAACAGAAATATTTTGGAACTCAAGACAAGAGGTTCCTAAAAGTCAAAGTAATATTTACTTCTTTTCCCCAAGCTCTTGTCCTATGTTCACTGATCATCTTTACTTTCAACATATTCTGTAAAAAATACTAAGCATAAAAATGATTTACGATAATCCCTTCCTAGTTCCAAATCATTTTGTGGAATAAAGATATGGTTTGGCCAGTTAAGTACTCAATATCTCTAGGCACTGAAGAGGCAGATATTTTCAAATAGTTTCATTTATCTCACTTTATTATATTATATTAATATTATATTATATTAATATTTATATTTCTATTTATATTATTATTGCATATTATATTTTATATTATATTATATATATATTATATTATATATTTTATACATTATATTTTATATATTTTATTTTATATATTATATTATATTTTATATTATATTACTTAATTATTATATTGTAATAGCTTACTTTATCTCTGAAAACATTTTAGCAGAAACTAGCAGTAGAGATCCAACTTGTAAACAGGGACACGTCAATGTCCCTGGTTAACTCTAAGACACACCTCCATAAGATCTTTAAGACATACCAATCAATATAAGATATTCTCAGTAATCATCTCTTGTAATTGTCCCTTCCTAGTTATTTTATCTACCAATTGCTTGAAAAAAAATTACATTCTCTTTTCTTTGCTTCATACGCCTTTTTCAAACTGCGAGACCTATTATTATCCCAATACACTTTAGTAGTCACTGAAAAAAGTTTGAAGCATTCATTATCTAGCTTAAATAATACAAGTCACGGTGCATTCTGAACTCTTTCTAATGTGATGTCTGCATGCAAAATAAAAAATCGTTTTATCTCTTGTACAATTTGGACACATTCTTCACTTCGACATCCTTAATTGGAGATGGTCAGCCTCATAACAATCCATTAATATTCCTCTCAAATCCTACTTTTGCCTTGAACCAAAATAATGATATTTCTGTTACTCTGCATAATTTTTCTACATTTGAATATAGTTTCCAATAGTGTACTCTGTTAGTTTCTTTCCTTTTTAATTCGTGTCCTAATCCCTAAACCTAATCTAATCATGTAAATAAACCCTAATCTCTTTTTAAGTGAAAAGAACAAAATTTAAAATTAAACTACAATTTTTTTGTAAGAATATTAATCATGAAAAACTTTTCATAAAATAAAAAATATTACCCAAAATATTTCAATTTCAAGAATGAGGGACAAGGGTTAGAGTTAAAATTTTGGACAATTATTTTAAATTTAAACAGCATTTATTGCCAAAGCACCTGGGAGTAAAAAATTTTCATATTTTAATTTCTGAGGACACTCTTATGACACACAGGCACAGCTTGTTCACTTCGAAGAAGATTTACCTTGGCGCCGGTCAACCGCCAACCCAATAACTCAATATAGTGTCATATCTTTGTGCGACTAGATGGTCAAATACAGAGCATATCCACGGAACTCTTGAACGCCGGAGTCACAAGTTGGCTAACCGGCAAATAGCTGTTAAAAGGTTCAAAAAATGTATTTTATACCTTCTACTAACTGAATTTGAAAATCTTTTCATTTATTTTATTTTGAACACAATTGTTTTTCAAATATTTTATAATTTGTCGAGGAAATTTTGATAAACTCGCTCACTGAGTAACTTTTTCGTGTCATTTCCCATGACCAAAAATTTCGTTCACGTCTAATATTTAATTACAATATCATATAAAATAATTAAATTTTATTTTCACGATAGGTATCCTTTACTTCCCGGCCACGTTTTTACGAAATTTAAGTTTTTTTATCAATACCTACATGACTGAAGTACAATTCAAATGATGCGCGGTAGTTCGACCAGTCATTCTTCGATACTTCAAATCCCTGGAAAGTGCCAAAGTCACAAGAGTTTACAAGCCTGTCTATTATACTCAAAGTCACAATTTTTTGCCAAAAGTTATTCAATATGGCGGCCTTAAACAAATTGCCAACCTTCACGAAACAAATCCTTGAAACTCACTCGCGAGCAGACAGCGGTCCACAATGTCATTCACATCTGCTGATTATTAGAGGTTAAAGTGTCCATCTAAATCTTGCTAGAAAAATTTCAGGAAAAGCATGGTCACAAATAATTTAAGTAAATTCCTCAAGGATATCTCCACGAGCAAATGGTAACATCATTTAAGAAAGAAACTATTGAACTGTTCGTGGAAAATAATTTTCTTAAACCGTGCCGATCCTCAGAAACAGTTATGTTATAAAAAGTCTCTCAGAGACGCTTGTAAGACGGTTTTTCTATGATTTTTGAGAAACTAAGCGAAAGGGAAATAGGTCGATAGGAAATAAACTCAATGTTGGAAACTTTCTCGCGTAAAGATTTCACTTAATCTTCCTTTAATATGCGAGTGGATTTAAAATAGCGTGAAAAAGATTTGACAATAAATTTGGTACATCATCCACTCCCACAGACAATGTGTTAAATATTCTCGGAAATTCGCTGGACTTAGGCCCAATTTCACCAAATGTAGAATAATCGCAATTTCCTTAAACGTGATTAGGTAAATAGAATCGCGATTACATTTTATGCGTGTCACCAAGCAAAACTAATCGTCGATTAAGTTGATCAATGTTCTGAAGAATTCTCTAGGTTGGTAGTTTTACAGTGCATTATGGGTAATTTGAAGACAAGTGACGGGAAGAAAAAGCATCATGTTGCTCACTAGCGCCACCAACGGACACCCGAAGCAGCAGCGGGCCTCCCTCGTGCCACTGAACATAACCGAGCCATGAGCAAACAAACAAAATGGACGCCATATTTCTTGCAGTGTCGAAGAAAATCGCGATTTATGCTGGTAATCGAAGGATCCCCGGGCGTTTAAGTGTAAATCGCGATTTTCTCATAAAAATCGATGTTGGTGGAACACGCATTTTGATAATCACGATTTACTGCACAGAAAATCTCGTTTAAGACATTAAACGAACTTGGTGAAATTGGGTCTTAGTTCCGAATGTAAGCACTGAACGAGCAAAGTAAGTGAATGAAGTTGGAGGATATGAGTTGTGAGATCTTAAGTTCACTATTTTCCCTACTACCGAGAAAAATGCAGTAATCAATATTGTGATGTTCTACCTGATATTCTACGATTGTCTACAAAGAAAATATCCTCGCGATTTTGTACAGGGATCGTCTGTAAATCACATAAGCAAAAATTATCATTTCTAACACTCCCTCCCCCTCCCACTACGCACTTCTTACGATACCCCTTACTCTCTATAATCATGTAAAACGTAACCGCCCCCCCTTCCGTTAAGAAAAGTTTTTGTTGATTTCCGGAAGATACGGACTAAGTTTTATACCCTGATTTAACAGTTCCTTATTGCTCTGTGCTCTCACTGAACGGTTAAGTACATTAATTACCGTGGCAAATTTTAAGGTTAAAAAGCGCGCTTTAAAACATTCCCTACGAAACTTACGTACCACGAAGGCTAACACCTATTATCCTACCGTAACGCAGTGTAATGATGTTACTCAAATTCCCCTCCCCCATGATGCGTTTCGTAATTAACGGACATCCCCACCATAGAATTAAATAAAAATAGAATCAAACGTCACGGATCAAATTATCACGGATACCCTCACTCTGCTGTAGGGTATCCGTGATAACATGAGACAGAAGATACAGAGATATTCCCTCTCGCTCGCACACCCGCTTGGAGGGGATAAGGTATTACTGCGCAACGACTTGTGACAAGCAGTCAGCAGTCAGTGAGGGGACTAGAGTTACCCCACCTAAGATGATGTGCGAGAGAGACAAAGACATCTTTCATCGTTTTCCCCTCCCGACAACCGGCGCATAACTCCAGCAAGCATGACGAGTAGGCCATGGACAAATAAAGAATGTACTTAAGGGCAAGTTCAAAACGAGGCTTGTATCATTGAAGTTTACAGAGCTTAGCGGGAAAAACCTCATAAAAGTCATTAACATCCACGCTATACCTTCACTCAGTTACTCTCTCAAAATTACTTCCTGGACAACCACAGAACTAAGGACTATGCAGCTCTTGATTAGAACGTGCATGACTGACTACAGGAAACACTCCGTACATTCGAGTGAACATAGAACACTGCCACCGAGAGCTGAGGGGAAACGCGAGCTTACCAACGTCAAAATACTGCAGAATAAGTAGGTTTTACAGCTGAGACAGTACTTCCTGAACCGTAAATCTGAGTCCCTCATGCACAAAGCCATCTGTGAAACCGACACCCATCTAATGTCTCAACTTATCCCAGAAACAATCTCTGACAGACGATCATGAGGATCTGATAGCAAGCCACATCACTGAATGGAAAAGCATGGCCCTCTACGGTAAACACTCTCAACTCTGGTTACCACATGTTGACAAAGAAGCGCCACACGCATGGCTTAAAAGGGGTGATTTTTACCCTGAAACGGAAGGATTCATGTTGGCAATCCAAGCTCAGGTCATCCGTACAAAAAATTATATAAACAACAACATAGTAAAAGACGGATCAGTAGAGGACGATCGCTGTCGCTGAAGTTTTCTGGTGTCGAATCCTACGTACACAACCTACTTTAAACTCGTTTATTTTTATGAAGCAAATTGATTAAACGAGAGAATAAATAATGATTTAATTAACAATATTCATATTAAGATATTTTAGGTCTTTAAAATTTATTCGTCATAGTTCTTAAATAACCCACTTTCTTAGTTGAAAGGCATACGGTATTATACGTTAAAAATGTTTCGTAACATGGAGGAACGTCCTTTGTTGATTTGGTTAAATCAAAGATGTCCTTTTCAGTCACTTTTCCGGGATAAAAAAGTTATTGTTACCGAGTATCATATCCATCACATCGTCAAAATGTAAACATTGACCTAACGGGGAGATATTATCATCTCTTTTGTACCTCAGTTGGCATCAGTCCTCCAGTTTCGCAAGGTGTGGTGGGAACGGCTGCCAAAACGCGTTTTCTATAAGGCGGGAAGTTTCCTACCACTGCCTATGACTACCCTCTCGGTGCCGGGTATAAGGGAAGCCCGGAGACGGACTCCGACCGGCCCGCCAGACTTCGATACGCCTACGACCTGAAAGAAGGAACTGGTCCAAATTTTGACGTCAACGGGTGAAAAATCTGACAGGAGAGAGGAAACAACTGAATTCGCCATTGATAACCCAGGCAGCGGGCCGTCTATTTCTTCAGAAGTATATCCGAGTGAAGAGTATGGAACGAGAGGTTGTATGCAGACAAAATCTGCGCTCCGAGAGGTTAATAGCATTCATCACAAGAGGACTAGTTGTTGGTTTAAGTTATTTGTACTGTAAGATTTGATTAATCTTCAATAAATAATCAAATTTAATAGATTACTTTCGGTTTATAATGTATTTTAAGCGAGCGGTTGCCGCGACCATGGGCAGTGATGACAAAGGGCGAGAGAGAACGTTTTTTCGACCGTATGGGAGGAGTTTACTCATTCCAATAGCAAATTCAAGTAAAAGCCGTTGAAACATATTTGTCTTGTGAAAAATAACACGTAGTTCACAGGAAGAGTACCAGCGCAATGGAAATTCAAGTATCTTTACAAGGGAAGCAGGTCGCGTCAGTGCGAGTCGAGACAAGCTGTGACTCAAAATACAAAAGGTTTATGACTTTAAAAGAAGTACAAAAGAGTGTGGGGGTGTAAGGGAGTGCGCAGCGACCAGCGTTTGGGTATTTGCCACCAGATGTTCCAGGATGGAAATTTGTAAAGGGCCTTACGACATAAACAAACCTTACGTCTTTGAGGTTAAAAACCGCCTCGTGCAAACCTCTCAAAGATGACGGTTGAAAAAACGCGGTTGAGATCCAGAAACTTCGAAAATGCAGCTCATGGGTTGGCCCTGTGCGTACGGAATCAAGTCAAAACTGACCACTGACAAGTGACGTCGCGAAGAGGGATTTTGACTTCATTGGAAGAGTTAGTAATGTGACTGTTCAAAATTTCAGATCGTGGGTGGAAATGGTAGGCAACATAGTGGGAGAAAAGCCATTTAAGGAACAGAAAAATCAAAATCGAGATCGTTCAATCATTTGTGTTCGTGTTCTCATCTGCTCACATTTTCTGGTCATTTTTGCTCGTTATTCTCAGCCAGAAGATCACATTGCTGTTATTCGCTCAGATGCTGAGTCTATTTTCGAGTTTATTTAGAGTCGTTCAGAGATTTTTCGGTGACAGACACTCGATAATCTTTCTTTTTGTTGAAGATTCATTCCGAGGACGAACAATCGTTTCAATGATGATTAGGAGGCGTTCAGTCGGAGATCGAGTCAGGTAGCAGCTCTTAAATTTTGAGCCTTAGGATGTTATAACGTTGAACGTTGTGTTGTTACAACATTGTCAAACATCCCGTCCGAGTTGACATAGGGGATTCATGACCTCTTCATTCGGTCCGAAAGCACCGCGGTCGTTCGGTTATGAGTACGAGGGGTCCCGGAAACTACAAGTGAGCCATTTCGGGGAACGGGCCGGCTTTCCTGGAAGTGATGACGTCACCTGCTAGAGCGCAGTGGACCTGCTGTAAATACCACCTGGGATTCGCCACTTCCACCCACCACAACATCTGATCGATCTGTCAGCTTACGAGATATCACGTAAAGTTGGTTGCATCCAACTGTAAATGATAGGCGCAGTGGCGAGAAGGTAAGTGAATTGATGATTAATGATGAAGGCCCAGGCTTTGAACTTTTGAACTTTATTCCAACTGTGAACTATGGGCAGCGATGGCAGAAGAGCTAGTTAATTCTGATTGTATGATAATGTTTTTGCAAAGTTTTCTTGTAAAGTAATTGTGTTAAATTGTTGATAAATGTTGATAAATGTTGATAAAAACATGATTGTATAACTTGTTGATAGATGAATGTAGTAATTGCTAGTGAATTATGTGTGTTTTTGGGGGGATGTAGAAGTGCATTATTCTGGTTATGTTCTTATGTGATTAAAATTAATGAGTTAATTTCTTTATTGTGCGTTTTCCTTTGTAAGGAACCCCAGTATGTGTTTTCCCTTAGTTCAAAAAGGCACGAATCCAGATACGAAATAACTAGCCGTGGAGACTGAGATTTTGGGTAAATGAGAGAGAGTCACTACATTATTGTTGTAACTCATGCTCGTTTAATTTTGTTACAGTACATAGTTCATTTTGTTTTGTATCTGCTCAAGAATGAGCAATTAAATAAAATCTGTTATTCTGGAATGAGATTGGATATTTCATTCCGAACATAACATAAAATATTATCCCTCCATGTCTGTATTCGTACCTTCTCATTTCGTATGTCATCCGGATGAACAGAGGCAGGTTTCTCCATAGCAACTAAACTAAGGATCTGGAGCAAATGATTTTGCATCACATCCCTAATTATTCCAAATTCATCAAAATAACCTCCACGGCCTTGAGTTCCAAAAGGTTCCTTAAACGTAATCAGAACAGAAGATATGCATTCTCTGTTCCAGGTAGGGACGAAGATACGATTTCCAAACCTGCAAAAGAGAAACTAATTTAGAACTTCAAACACATTGCCTTAAAGTGAGTATTCCAAGCTATAAATAAAACAAACAGTTAAGAATTTGACATCACATGCCATAAAAAGAGAGTACACCAATCATTTGTATTTTCCACATGGCACAGAATATATTAAGTCATGAGAAACTGATATTACCTTAAAGCCATTAAATTTTGTACCATCTCCTTCCCAAGATAGTGATCAATACGATACATTTGGTCCTCTCTGAAGAGTCCTGATAAGTGATCAGTGAGTTGTTTCGAAGTCGCAGCATCTCTGCCGAATGGCTTTTCAATAATTACTCTCGTCCAACCTCTGTAAAAAAACACAAAGCAAGAAATAGTAAGTAATTTTACTATATGTAAGGATTTACAAGTCAATTTCCAAAACCATTAACAATAAGAACGGGGTAATAAGTAACTCAACAGAATATTACTAAATAACTTGAAAAACAATCACGAAACAATTTTTACTGTTTTTTTAATACAGCACCTGACATCAAACCCAAAAGATTTTATCAAAGTCCAACACTGATATTTTCTGTTCTTTCACATACTTACTTGTTCTTTCACAACTTACTTGTTAAACTAGTAGCAAGAAAACGCTCGAAACTTACTTCTCTGCCATGCACACATTTCGGAGATGAACAGTGACTTGTTCAAATACCGACGGAGGAAGAGCCAAATAAAACAGACGATTTGCAACTGGTACTGGCTCAAAAGCACATAACTCTTGATTGAGCAATTCAAAACTTCGCCTAGCATCATAGCTGCCAGAGACGTAATGATTTAGCCTCCAAAACTCTTCATATCGTTGTTCATCTGATGGTTTAACCTAAAAAAGAAATAATAAATACAGACAACAATGCAATAATAAGACAGAATTATTAGAAACCCATCTCTGCTTTAGAAAAAACAATCTAGTTTACGAACACCCTAGCGTGTCAAATACACTTTACCAAAAAGGCCCATAACAGTCAGGAATCATTTTGTGTAATTTCCTTCCCAAGAATATAAAAGATACAAATAAATTGAATCTCTTCTAACCCGCGGTTAAAAGTTTTTTAATGCGCTACTGCTTCTACAACGTTAAAGAATTTACTGATGTTAATAAAAGAAGTTAATGTGAGTTTCAATTTTTCAATAAATATTGTTTTCCACATGATCCGGGATGATGTACAGTTATGTTAATTCCTTTTATACTTTATCACGCTATTGTTATGGTACTTACAATACTGATTAATTTTCACATAGGCGGGAATGTCATTAATGGTTTTGTTATTTTTCTCGAATTTTTACTGCACATAACTTCGTTTATTACCCCCCTCCCTCGTGGTTATACGCAGTGTGCAACGTTTTTGAAAAAAAAGTTCATTTTTATTTATTTAATTTAATAGTAACAAAATTAAATTTTAATATACCTATAAAGAAACTAAAAAAGATTTACATGTACAGAAACTTCCTTCACATTTTTATTTATATAAATATTTAAAAGAGATCTTTAAAAGAAAGTAGCGCGACACCCTCCTATTTCCAAAAGTAGATGAAATTCAGTATCTTTAAATTTCTTGAAATGTAAATTATTTTAAAATATCCCAACCAAGATTAAAAGTGTACAATAAATTTGAAGTTTGCAAAGTTTTGTACAAACAGGAATAGAAGAATGGAACGAGTGAATTACGTTGATAGGTGAACCCTACGGAAGGCTACAGAAGACTCCCACAATCCATTCTTGGGAAATGCAGAATATGAATGAACTAAGAACATTGTGATGGCATGAAAAGAACACTACCGCGGCGAAATAACTCGAAAATAACAAGAAAGCTGAAAATGGTTTTAATCTATTTAGATTTGATTGGAAAGGAACATATTGAGACCGTGGATTGAATTAATTGATAATTCAATATCACGTTCTCAAAATTTAATATAAAATCATGGGCCAACATAGGAGCTAGCAGAAAAGGACCTGGGTGGTCTGAAGCGTAGTGTCGGTGAGACATCACAGGCTCTGTATAAAGTTTTGAGTACAAAAAAGTTATAAAATCTATTATTTGAAAAAAATCAAAGGAGCAGCGACGAGGACACATGTTCAGAGGCAGACAAGTTTGAACTTGAAAAAGGAATCTAGAAAAACGAGCATCGAAATTCAGTACAAAAGATAGCACCGAAAAAGAGCGGATGTCAGGGAATATTATTTCCCAAAGCAACGTGGGTGAAAGTTTGCGACAAACGACGAGAAGGCTCACGGCACATGTCTCTTGGGACATGGCTCGCCAAGGGAAGAAAAAATATTAAAATGTGAAATTTTGGGGCAATGGGTTCAGCAAAAACACACGAGGGCGAAATTCAAAAGGAAGTAATAAAAAATTTGGGTTCAAGAGGAGTGCTGACGGTCGGAACAAGTTGTAGCAAAAATGGGGTGATGTCAAACGGAGAGGGTACCAAGCCGCCTAGCCATAAAACCATAAAAGATGGGATCTAAGAAGCATGCCGCACAAAGCAACGGTGCAGAGTACGAATAACGAAGGGTATTCTTTGAGAATAACAAAATGGCCGACAGACCATCTAGCTGCAGAAGTCTTGGAAGTAGAGAGAGTGGGAACAACCAATAGAAAACCACGGGGGGAGGAGCTAAATCGTGTGATTGGTAACATGAAAAAGCAACTAACTTTTCGGAAACTTCCAATTAAAATTAAGGGGGGGGGGAAAGAACCAAAGGGCTTGTAGTAGAAGGAAGAAATGATAGGAAGGGGAATGTCACGTGACGCGAATGGTCTATAAAAAAATAGGGCACAGAAGCACAAGGATCCAGACGGGGAAATATTTTCGAGAGTTTATTTGTTGGGCGAGACGGTGAAGAAATATCGAGTGTTTTATTTGTTGTTCCAGACGATGAAAAATTCTCGAGAGTTTATATTTTTTTGATGAGACAGTGAAAAATTTCGAGAGTTTTCTTTTTGATAAACTGACAGAAAATTTGTGATGAACGCAAGTTCGTAGTGAGAGCAGTGCGATGATAGTAAGAAGAACGAATCAGTTTTAGATTAAATTAAACATTTTGAATTGTTGAATTTTGGGATTTGTTCATTAGTTGTGATAGCACAAGTGAGGCTTTCCGAAAAGAATCAGGAAACAATCACTACTGATACTCGATGCAATTAATGCATAGATCAGAGCGTGAAAAGTGCGAACATTAATAGCAACTAATTAGCCCATGAACACAATCGCGTACATGAAGTTGTCTTGTGTGCAGGAGAGAATCGTGTGATTGAAAAGGACAATTGGGAACTCGTGCAGTGAAAAAGTTCGAACAGACAAGTAAGGGACTCGAACAGCTCCAGTAATTAGCGTTTTATGAGTTAATGAGCCGTCAACAGTCACTTCAGCAAATTAGTAAGCCAGAGAAGGCATCGTAATTGCATAGATAATAGAAAATAAGTTACACTGTGATCAGTCAGAGGACATGCTAAGCACATTAATACAGTGAACAAATAATAACAGTAAATGTTGCAAAGGACGAAATAACAAATTAGTATGAAGTGAGTCGGGAAACTCGGAAACGAGACAGACAATGGAAGTTAATGGCATGGGGAAAATCGCTTAGGCAGAAGAGATAGAGAACGAACATTAACGAGGCACGAGGAACTGGAGTCCATAAAAGGAACACGAAAGTGGCCATGTCTTCATCCAGTCCGACATCACGAGACATCTTGTGTATTGTGTAATAGTGTAGAGGGAATTTAATAATGTTATTTTGACCTTGTAAACCATAAATTGTTAAACAAATGTCAGTAGGCCGAGTGCAAGAGTTAAAGTGTTTAATTGTACGGAGAGTGTAATGAACAGAGGAGCCCAAAATCAAGAAGATCGTGGTGAGTACTATGTAAAAAGACTTTCAATAAGACATTCCAAGAGCGCAGTAGGCGAGGCAATGTGTAGCATTGTGACCATTTACCAGTGTCCTGTGTATCAATTAATTTAGAGTCATTATGAATAATAAAGTGTGTTGTTTGTTGCTCGAATACCAGAGTGCAGTGTTTTTATTGTAAGTTGCTCCAATAGGAGTGAGTACTCGGTTCCCTCCCCTTTGGATTTAGTGAGAATAATGCATTTTTTGTAATGAATATTTTTTTATTTTTTTTTGTTTATAACAATTAATTTTTTTATTTGTTTATAACAACCCGTAAAGTCACAATATAGAAAGGAATTTCGACTTATTTCTAACAACGCTGAGAGTTGTTGAAAATAAAACATGAAACTTGGGACACGTATAAGCCTTTTTCACCTCACAGGCAAAATTATGAGACTTGGGAATAATTTTTAAATCAGAAAAACGGAAGATCATTCAGATTTGGGTCGTTTAAATACCTAAAATTTAAATTTTGACCTTATTCAATACGAGATTATTTTTCTCCATGCACACCAATCGTTGTTCGCACAATGATGTTTCTTTAATTTTTTGAACTCTTTAATTCTTTCACATATATATTGTATATTACAATTATCTTGATACTTATATTTGCATTAGTGTATTACTAACATACTTTATCAATTTGTAAATAGTTAATTTGATTAAGTATGCATCATATTATTATGGTAATTGTTATACTGAAACATTAACCTGTTGGACCCTAAGCCTAATTGACATCCTAATTGTCGATTTTGCTGGGTTTTTCCTCGATCGCCGAAGGTTTCCCTGGATGGTTCCTTGTTTTATTTTCGCATACTTAAATGTAAATGTTGCTCCTCCCTAATTTTTCTACTTGTGTAAATTGTTTTTTTTTCTTGCGTGGTCAGACGTACAACAGCCCCTATGGTCCGAGTCTCACCACCCACGAAATAAAGACATTATATTATTATTAATATTATTATTATCATCATCACCATCAACCAAACTCAATTTCTTTGCCCCGCAATAGCTCTCTGACGAATTAAAAATTGAAAGTGATCAAACAAAATTTATAAAGCATTATTGACCGCGAGTATTACAGGAGTATGATCTTGATAAATAGGTCAAAAGAAAGAATAAAACACAACATAACACGCCAACGTTTTGGATATATTTATCCATCTTCATATATTACATCCATATTCTGGTCCTGAAGATGAATAGGATATATCCGAAACCTTGGCGAGTTATTTAGTGTTTTTTTTTCCTTAAGAGCTATCCCTCAAGATAATACTCCAATATTTTTAATCTTGGTACCTATCGGAATTCTAATAACATGCTTTACAACAGGTCACAAATAGGGGTGTACCCAGCATTTTTATTTCGGGGTGGGAGGATATCACACATAATAATAATAATTATTATAATTATTATTATGTGTGATAACAATTATAATTATAATAATTATAATATAATGTGTTTATACATCATAGGCCTACAGTGTATTACACATGTAGGCTACATGACATGTTTGTTACTGTACGCACATACAAATATTAAGAGAAATACAAAAAAGAACTAATATAACTGATTGTCCCCCCACATATCCCCCCTAGGTACACCCCTGGTCACAAATTGACTTGGTTACTAAGAATTGTAATTATTACTAAAAAAAACACACTTATTGCAAATCTGCAAGCTGTTTCTACTGTCAGAAAGTAAATTACTCCTCGCTTCATGTGGAAGTCCATGTTGTGGGTTCGAGGAGGAGGAGGACGCAAGGAGATCTGTACACTATTATTAATATATGTTTATTTAATTAAGTAAATCTGTATTACTGTCGCGACCTATGAAGCCTAATGTATCCAATTAGTTTAATAGGCTATTTATTTTCATCGGTTACGTTTTCTCCTCAAACGTGGGTCATTTTTTTATTTTGCTGAATTAGAGCAGCAAAACTTGAATAGAAGTTCAAATCCTAGTGAAGTGAATACTCATAAGTTCTATTAACAATGAAATGAATATTCATAAGTAATAATAAGATTATTCGCATTCAGTCGTGTAACTAAATACAAATCACATTTAAACTTAAAACCACACACTTCGCTTCACGTCTACCGTAGAAATCACACATACTTACCTTCATGTAAGGATGGCATTTCTCTCTTAGTTGTTCTACTGTAAGTGCAGAGCGGGCATAGCCGAAGAAAGTTGTATTACTTGGTAAAAGATTGTCTCTAAATAACCACCATAAAGTTGGGTAGATCTTCTTCTTGGCTAAGTCACCCTACAAAGACAACATGACCTTATAAATAAAAAATAATAACATAGTGTTTAGGTGCTACCAGTAATTGCATTTTCACCTTACTGAACTCTGAAGTTGTGAATAACACTGAAGACAGTGAGAAAAGTTTTAACAAACTCACAAATAAATACCAGCAAACAATTATTGTATTATTTATAAAGAAAATATACAAAACACATTTCTATTTATTTAAAATACAATTGAAAATTCGTATGACCTTATGTTGATGAGAATGTTTTTGGAGAAAAATACCGAAAACTTATGAATCGTTAGCATATTATAATAACGGTACGAAAACAAAATTACTGCAAGCTTATTGAATAAATACAATAGCTAAGATATTAGCTGGAGCTTATCTTCTATTGGCGTTCTATAAACAGATGTTAGTATTATTATAATATGTTCTGTGTATATTTAATTATTCCAAAGCACTCGATAAACTACATTCGTAGTGACACTCAAGAAGTGAGAAAGACAAACATAGAATTCAAAACAATACAAAAATATCTGGAAAGTATGCTACGTAATTTATGGACGGCCCTTTATGGCGACTTCACGACAAAGATGTCAATATGTTAGGTCCGCGCTATTTTCCGTCTGTTCCCGAAAGTACGCAGTGGAAGCACTATTTTTAACCCACAACTACAATCGTGGGGTAGATTTCTACCTCACCCATCACTTTTTGGTAATTCCATTCCTAGGGCAACGTCGTCGGTACGCTTTAATGTAATCTTAGTGCCGGCTGTGCTTCCGAAGTATGTGGACGGGCGCCAAGCAACAGTCATTAGGGAGTTTTTGCATAGCGTACTTGGGAGCTAGCGCATACGCTACCCACATGCAAGTTACTTCTGCGCTTGCTCAAAGTTAGTGGCACACTATCACTCCGAGCGTAGTACGTTACAACGACTGTTTGCGTATGATGTTAGTGGTACGCTAGTGAGCCACGTTATGACGGATTCTGATCTGGATTTGAGGTTATGTTGATATCTGAGAGGGTATGCGAGAGATTTGTTGGTTGTGTGTGCCGTATGAGCACGTTCTGGGGTGTACTCAGGTGTACAGTTTAATTGTGTGCGTTTACATAGAAGTTATTTGGTTGGATTTACAATTTTTATTTTTATTTATTCGAAGGTACGCTATGCAGAATGCATCGATTGTACCATGAACGTTCTGCGGTAAGCGTCATCAACGTAATGTATATGCTACGAAGCGTGTATATAGTGCAAAAACTCTTATTATTTCGGTAGTTACGCATCCGTTAGGATCAAAGTCTACCCCACGAAGAAATAAAAGTTACTGTCAATATGAACTGTTTTCATTTCTTACAAACAAAATAGAATGGTATTTAAAAACAGTCTTGCAAGATGTACACTGACGGAAAAAATTCCAATACCAAGAAAATATGATTGAAGAGTAATGAAATTTCGGCAATACATTTGTCTAGGTAAAATATTTAATTAACTAGTTTCAAGTTCAAAGGTTAATGAAAGTGCGAGAACAGTCATTTCAAGTGTGAAATGCTGGTACATTAATAACCGGTGGAACCGCCAGAATTTTGAATGCAAGGGTGCATTCATTGTATCGTACAGGTGCCGGATATCAGTTTGTGGAATGGAGTTTCATGCCTGTTGCACTTGGTCGGTCAATACAGGGACGGTTAATGCTGTTTGTGGATGACGCTGGAGTTGTCATCCAATGATGTCCCATACGTGCTCGATTGGAGAAAGATATGGTGATCTAGCATGCCAAGGCAACATGTTGACACCCTGTAGAGCACGTTGGGTTACAACAGCGGTATGAGGGCGAGCGTTATCCTGTTGGAAAACACCTGTTCATGAATGGCAGTACAACAGGTTGAATCACCAGACTGACGTACAAATTTGCAGTCAGGATGTGTGATAACCACGAGAGTGCTCCTGCTGTCATAGGAAATTGCTCCCCAGACCGTAACTCCAGGTGTAGGTCCATTGTGTCTAGGTCGCAAACAGGTTGGTTGTAGACGCTCACCTGGCCTCCTCCTAACCAATACACAGCCATCACTGGCACCAAGGCAGAACCAGTTTTCATCAAAAAACACAACAGATCTCCACCCCGTCCTCCAAAGAGCTCTAGCTTGACACCACTCACGTCGCAAACGGCGGTGGTTTGGAGTCAGTGGAATGCACGCAACAGGGCGTCTGGCTCGGAGATGTCCTTCAAGTAACCGATTTGTAACAGTTCGTCGTGCCACTGTGGTGCCAACTGCAGCTCGAATTTCTGCTGCTGACGCAGTACGATGCGTCACAGTCATACGCCGAACAGTCTTAACTCTCAGTAGTGCCACGTGGCCGCCCGGAACCAGGTCTTCTTGATACAGTACCTTCTCTTGACCACTGCTGCCAACAATCATGCACAGTGGATATATTCCTGCCAAGTCTTCCTGCAATATCGCGGAAAGAAGGTCCACCTCCTCGTTGCCCTATTAAACGACCTCGTTCAAACTCAGTGAGCTGTGGATAATGGCTTCTTCGTCTTCTTAAAGGCATTATTGACTACCATCTACAAACTATGTCAAATCTCAACGATAAATAACGCTCACGACCTTTGCAGCCCGTATTTAAAGCAAACCTGATTTTCATATTATTAGTGGCGCTTCTAGCGCCACATTTATGCGCCTAGCGCGAAATTTGAATAGACGTCATCTTTCAGATGTATAAACACGCCTACCAAATTTCGTTTATCTAGCACAACTCCTCCTTGGTGTTGGTTTTTTTCCATCAGTGTATTTTTATTGGGCTAAATGAATTTGCGATAATTACAAGTAAGTGCCATAAAAAAAATAGGTAGATATATTCTTTTAATCGATTCAATGGTATGTTAGTCTGTAAGTATTGAGCCAAAAATACCCGTTATTATTTTTATAGAAAGACATTTTCTCTTTATAGTTTACTCCATACATCTTAACTTGATCAAAAAACACGTTTATTATTATTATTATTATTATTATTATTATATAAGTAGACTTTCTTTTTTATGAAATGTTCCGTACGGTAAGTTCTCAGATATAAAAAATTCGACGCTTATGTAAGTGTCTTAATTGTACACCTACTTTTATTAATTTATTATACGAAAACAACAAAAAATTCTTTAGACGGTTTTTTTGGGAGGGAGTCCCTAACGTTAGTCACTACCCCACGAAGTCACTAACGTTAGTCTAAATAGCGAATGTAGTGAAGGGTTAAGTTTGGTTACAGAAATCCCCGATCTTTTATCAGATTCTTTGAAATTCGTCGAAAGTAGACTTTAAAAAGCACGTGGCCAATATGATCAAGAAACTGGACTGGAAAAGAAGAAACAGAATTCTGCCGACGAATGACAAACTAATTTCACAGTAACGGAAATTAAAATTATTTCAATTTGAGATATTCGTGACTCTATTTCGAAACAAAAGGTTGGGCTGAAAATTGTGCCGAGATTTTGGAGGCGCGTCTGGGGAAAATTGTACAAATATCACCAAAATGTAACTATTATCATAATTTCTATTCAAGGCACGAAATTCAATACCGAGTGCGGTGACTGCTTGGCGGTGCAGCAGCTTATACAGTAGGCAGGTCGTAGAGACGAACGAGTTTCAGACGAATTGTCTTTTATTTTTCGTAACCATGACACTTAAGAGTAGGTAAAATACACAGGTTGCAACCAAATATTGGGGTAAATAAGAATCACCTTTAACAATGAAGGATAAGATCAGTCATGTTGGCACCATTATATACATAACGTGATTTTTATTTTTGTTTCTTCTAAATGAACGGTAATAAAGTACTCTTAAAAATGTTAAAACACATTTTTCCATACCCCATAGTTTCTGGGTGAAAGATCATTTTCGTTTTCAAAGTGTCTTCGATGCACTGGCACTTCGTTAAATAACCTAGATAAACATCATCACAAAAATATTTGTAAGGGATAGAAATGTAAACAATGAGCGTGGGCTCCGTGTGAAGGATAGGTGGATAGGACACACAATGGTGCCAGAACTGCGGTCACATCATTCCGTTTTCCAGTGAAATAATTAGAAGCAGTCGCTTACTTGTAGTTCAACATTCAATACTAAGCCAAAAAATTTCAAATTAATTGTAATGAAATGGCTCAAATGAATTTGATAGTTTTCCTTTTCATATCTTACACACAAGCTCAATGAAGGTAGTAGATTTCGAAAAATGTATTGGAACATTAAATATCATACTTCATTGAAATTTCTTTAAAATAAAAGAAATAGAAAAGTTGTCAAAGAGGTAACGGAATGTCATCAACATGGCTTGGTATATCCACTATATTTAAAGCCGGCTCAAAATATTGAAAAATGTAATGCTCCAACGCAAAGCGCCTAAACGAGTATTCCATTGTAGATGCCACTAACCAACGTATAGCTAGCGGTACCTATTTGAAATACTAAGAAATTGATAAAAAATTATTACTGCATAATTTTGTGCTCATAATTGATTCACCAAAGAGATAAATGCAACATTTTTTCTATTAAAAAGTTACCATTTTTAATTTTACAACGTATGCAACCCGCAAGACCCAGCAATAATTAATTTCCTACAAAGCTCTGAAAGTTTGAAACTCACGTACTCCTGAAGGAAAAACTAAACGCATTCAATCTTTTACTATGACTTTATGCTTGTATTGATCTAATTTTGTATCATATTTTAAAGTTTTGTGCTCCAGCATAAGGCAGCGAAACGAGTACTGAGAAATAATAACTATATAAATTACGGAAATCGCTTAACGTATCATTTACACCTAAAGTAAAAACTCTACACATAAAATCTTTATCTATGATTTTATAATTGCAATGTTCTATGTTCTTACTACATTAAAAACTGTGCGCTCCACTGAAACGAGTACCTCCAAGAAAAGATCCTATACGTATGGAAATCGCATCACATATCAATACTCGTAAGGTAAAAACTCTGCGCATTTAACATTTTACTATGACGTTATTCTTGTACTGCTCTAATTTTATACCTCATTAAAAAAAATTTGTGCTCCCGCATAAGATAACTAAATATATTTTGATGAAACCGAAATATGCAATAAACTATCTGATTACCCGGCGTTGCTCGGGAGTTTTCATAGACTAAGCTTCTTTTACTCAGGAAAAAATAAAATCTATATGTTATAAGATCAAAATACTTTTACATGCTGGTTTTTGAAAACATGTTCAGTAGGCATGAAAACACGTATGGGGGCTTCCAAAAATATTCCCGCCCCGGGTCTCTATTATTATTATTACTATATTTATTATTGGGGCTTTAGGGTTCGCCAACAACTAGGCCATTACAGCCCTCTGGGTGTCTTGAGATGTACGTAAGCCACCGCCCCAGTAGTTATGAGTAATTTATTCATCTTACGAAACACATGAAACTGACATGTTTTTGTAACGCGTTTGCCATGAGGTTCGGTGACCTCACACTAATATTTCGTTGATGTAAGAAGGGTATGTCCATCTTGTTCACTAATACAGAGAGCGAAAAATATGGAGTGACAAGAAGGTCACTGTTAGAATGTGGCGAGTTTTTAACAGCACAGAAAAATATATTTACAAAGTTTTTTCTTGGTGCTTCACAAAGTGTATTTCCCGATAAATCGAAGGAACTCGAACACTAAAGGAACAAACATCTCTTCAGTTTTTCATTTCTCATATGACATTTCATTTCAAGATAAAGTGAATTTTTAGAAAAAATAATACTTATCAATATTATTATTAAAAGAAATTAAAAATAGCATTTTTCTGAAAAGATGTCTAATATATTTCTTAAGAATGTATATAGTTTGTTGTAGTAGGAAGCTTCGAACCACTGATTTCACAAGACAATATTTTTAAGGTGATTTAGAAACTGATTCATGATTAGAAAGTGATAGCAATTCCCTGTCAGTGAATATTATTTTTATTTCTACAACTATTTTATAGACCAGATGTCAGTTATACATTGATCGCAATCAACTAGCAGATCTCGAAAGAATATTTGGTAAATCGGAACAAAGCTGAGAGCAAATACAAAAAATTCTACATAGACAACAAAAGTGTCATAACGATTATTGTGAATAGGACATAATTCAAGTTTTTTAGCTCCATTGAAGTCCATTTTAACTTCTATTAGAATGTGAATATTGGGCAACTTCACAAATTCTCTTCACTTCAATTTTTTTTCACTTTCCCCATCACCGCGTGTTTATTTTAAAATAATAATTTAAAAAATATTTGAAAATTTGCCAGTCTTCGCGTGAAGAGCCCCTTTCACAGTACGCAGCTTCGTGTAAAAAAGGCCTATATTTCTAAACTAAGTTCAAGTGAGCGTTTTATTTTCCACTAATATGAAGCAGTTACCTTCGCTGTAATATTAGTGTACTGAAAAGGTAATGAAATGATCTTCATTTCAGTTAGATTAAGAAATGTTAGAAAAATAATATATTCCAAAGAATGAAAGGAAATAAAACCTTATAATTAAGGTATAGAAATTCCTGTACGCGACAACTTTTTTACTTATTGTGGGTTTTGTAAGCGACAAAGATGTAAATACAGTTGCTTTTAATAGTATCTGAAAACACTTTCGTCTAGAATTGTTACGAGTGGTTTCGTAATCAGGAAACGTTTTCTTCACTCGTCATTGAGAGCACGAAGCGCTGTTGTTGTACCCTTCAATAAAACACCGGCGTCTACAATTTATTACATGTTTCAATGTTTTTGTACATATTTTTTACTTAATATTTTATGTGTATTAATGTAAATAAGTTTATTATCACTTTACACACTCAAAACTGTCATATCCCAAAAGAACTTTCTGTGGGTATTCCGTAGGCAAATAGTTCAGAACATTTTATACATGAACTATATAAGCCCAAACCCTCAAGAATAATTCCACAATGTTTGTACGGTTTAGATAATCGTGAAAACTTCCACGTTGCCTGGCCCTGGTTTAGTCGAACAAGGGTTTCTGACGAAAAAAGATAGCAAGACACGTACGTCTGGAGAAATACCACCGGCGCATATCTAAAGGAAAGGGAGATGGGGAGTTCATGAGAGGATTGAGCGCCTCTCGATACCATATGCTCGCAGTTCGTGAAAGTGCTCAGGTCCGCATGTGAGCGCCCCGCAATCGCGGCGAAGATGAAAAGGATCTCACCGACGCGCCCAACGTGACGAAGATGTGTGGGATGGACCCTTCGAAGTTGGAGCCACCGTTCGCCATCGGAGTTTTGAGGGACTTGCGAATGAGCGCCAGGCACTCCTCCGAGGTCGCAGATTCTGAAACAGAAAATAGCACATATTTATCCATTATAAAAGTTATCTTGAAAGAAAAAGTAGTGACCACTATATCTCTTGCACGCGAATCGTTTTCTAGTCGTGCGCCGGGGTCGGGGCCGGAGCCGGAGCGACGCGACGGTTTTTCAATGACTTGGCTTAAACGTATCCGTTCACACGATTCTACTACGTCGTCGTATCGGGCATGGAGGCTGTGGACATCGCAGCGGTATTCTCGCGACGCAGTGGAGGCGCATGCGCAAACTGCTCCCTCGATTATCAGAATAAACTAGGATCAGCAGTGATCCAGATAATCGAAAATTCGGTCGATTCCGACCATAACTATGAAATGCTGAGTCCGTGCAGTGCGAGCGAGCCGACCGCACAGACTAGCCAGTGGTCGGGTCGGCACAGCTCCGCGTAACACAAGCGCCACTGAGTTTTGTTTTACGTCTGTTTGTCTTTAAAACGAATTTTTAAGTTTTATTGTTAAAATAATACGTCTAAAGAGGATAATTGTTTTAATGAATGAATTAATTCCTATATTCCATATTAATATTTAAATTTTAATAGGTTCACACACAGCACATACATTTTTTTAAATATAGCCATAACTTGTTTACATTACATATTTCGAAACAAAATAAATTTGTTGAGCTTTTGGCGCATACCTTGCTTTGACTTATTATTGAAGTCTTTTCTTTTGCTCGAAGGATTGAATCCTTTTCTATTTGTAGTTATAATACATTGTTGACGAAGTTCCGGATCTTTGGGAAACCTACAAAACTTACTCAATTAATATAACATGAATTCCTACGAATGTGAATATTTTTATTACTTATTCATTCGATTCTAAAGATAATTTACTATCCAATCTATTCCATTGAGATTTGTCGTTTAAGACATAAAGGACATTAAGGAAGTGACCAATAGTTTAAATAATTACTGAAAGGAAAAGTATAATGTAAAAATGTTCAATAGTTAACGAGAAAACTTAAAATTTAAATATCATTTATCGCTTAACATTCAGAAATGAAATTAAGTAATGACTGTCAAGTCAAAAGCATTACTAAAATTTATTTTATCTTTATTTGTTAATAGTGGCGCTAAAATTAGTGTTGTACACTTCAATTATCTCATACTAACAATGAAAATAAGTAATCATTATAAATACTTATGAGCATATAAACCAGATTTCTTATCTATATAATTCTTGCAGTTAAAGGCTACACATTAGATAGGCATTTCACTTCAGTGCGAACATAAACTGTATATTCATATAATCGCTTAAACGAAGCACAATCGTCGACCACATTGACTGGTAGCGAGTTGTTTACACTGGGTAGTGGTGGGGGGCGCCGAATTCAGCAGGCTCGCTTCTCGACACCCAGAACCGCATGAATCAGAATTCCATAGTTCGAGTTCTATGATTCCGACGTACACGTAGATTACATAAAATGAAACTTGCCGTATCATGTATTCTTATTACATGATTATGCAACATTATTTTTTTATAAAACACTGAGTATTTAAATAAATATTCATGGTGAGACATTACACAAAGAAGATACGCAATGTAGATGGCCCACAGACCCACCCTCTCGGCCATCACAACTTAATTCTATAGTGCACACGTAATATTGAATTTTGTGTCACAATTGTAATATTTATTCCAAAGAATCGTATAATAAACTTGTACATAACAAATTAAATCCTATAATAAAACTGATCAGGATAAACGAGGTCCGGATAAAGAAGATTCGACTGTACATCGGCATTTTATGTTCATTTATTCTGCAGAATACGCACTAACAAAAAAAGAAACCGATCATTATAAAATTTGACCGAAATGTTTTCATACTCAACGAATGATAAACGATGAGTAATATTTTTTAATACGAAATCCGTAATAATTGAAAAGTTGTCACTGGGAAATAAAATTAATTTGTCGTGTTTTCTGCCCTTCTAGGATATATTATTGATTGCTAATTATCCATAATTATTGTTGATAAATCATTGTCTGTTGTGGTTAAATTATAGTAATTAAGGAAGTTTACATTTGTTTGTATACAAAACTATAATATTTAATAATATTGTATTAATTTGTTCATTAAGTATTGTCTATTTTTCGATGTAGTAATAAATGTGATAGGTTTAATAAATGTGTAAGCTAAAAAAGTATCGAAATATTTTCGTTCACTTACTCTACATATTGATTGGTGGAGGTTTGGAAGAGTTAGGACAAGGGATGAAGGGACCCCCAAATTCAAAATCTGTCCCAGGCTCCCTAAATCTGCCGTAACATCGCGTCTTGTGTGTTGTCGCGGGCTACAAGTAATTTTAAATGGTGTGAAATGGTAGGTGGTTAACTTATTATTTCCTGGAATCAATCTGAATAAGATTTCACATGTGTTCATGAAAAAAAATAGCGCTCAACATACAGAGCCCTTGAAGGATCGGACAACTAAGAAACGCTTACGTGCAATCGACGCTCATTGTAAGTTGGCATAAGGTTCTGAATAATTCAACGGAATATGAAGTTCATTTGAATTGGATGGTATAGAATTGTTGAAGGAAGAAGCGGTTATTTTAACTCGTATTAAACCTCGTAAGTACTTTCTGCACGTTGTCATTCGTTGAGTATGAAAACATTTCGGTCAAATTTTATAATGTATGTGAAATTCGTGAATGTATATTCGGAAGTGTACGAATAGCATACGATGGAAGGGGAAGGGGTTAGCAAAAATGAACTATGCTCCATGAATAATGAATGTAAATCGAAATTTCTTTTTACAGCCCACGAGTTTATAGCACATTTTACATCCAATTTCTCATCAAACGTTGGGGTTACAACTTTGTGTTATAAATCTGCTGTAAGAAGTAATATTTTACATGGCATGACCGGTGAGAGAAAATAGGAAAGAGAAAATAGTGCTTGGAATTACTCTGACATATATTAAGATTAGAAAACATTTTATCATGATATTACACATAACAAGTACTTTTTAAAAATAAAAAAAATATATCATTTAAATTTTCCAGTTTGAAGTAATATAAATTTGATGATGAGAATCACAATACCGCGTTACAAATAAATTAATACTACCCGATAGTTTTATTCGTCGGGCAACAGTTTGCCAAACCCCGTCCCGCGCTGACCCGATCGATAGAAAGTGTATAGAAAATGGCCCGCGGGCTTAGATAAGTTGGACAGCACTGACTTATAGAATAGAATGGTTTATACGATTCATTTATTCGTCTAACATACTTAAATTTCAATCTTTTTAAATATTTATGCATTTTTTCACATTACACGATATTGTTTTTACCTTATACGTTGTTTTTTCGAGGTAATTTATATTCTTTATCACTTAAATGTTTTAATTCCATCCAAATTTTCATTTTCCGAACACCCCAAGAGTTTCAATGATACGGTTGTGTCATGACCGTGGGCATGCCAGGTTACAACGAATCAAGGAATGGAGAGAATACAGTTTTCCTCCACCAAGGTACCGCACCGAGAGGCGCTTTGTGCGCTCGTCTGTCGAGCTGCATTCCCCCGCACCGCGTTGTGTTCAGCAGAAATGTTTTCCTAGCCAGCTTTCTTCAGTTGCATAGTGGCGTAGTACCGTGTAATCTCAGTCGTGTTGCTTTCTGGATATTGTCGGCGTCTGTCGGGTCATGGATGAGCAAAAGAAAAGGCAGAGTCCCTAGCAATGTTAATATTTATTTTAACATTGTTTAATTGCTTAATTAAGTGAGTTTATTTATTAAATTAAAATATATCTATATTGTAAGATCAAAATACTTTTACTTACTGGTTTTCAAAAGCATTTTCAGTATCCTAATTTTTCAACATCATAATAATACAAATTTAATACAAAACTTGACTGTACACCATCTTGTGAGAACCACTAACAATACACCATCGCGTGGGAACCGCGCCGGTCGAATTTTCGCTTCAGAGGCATGACGCGGCTGCACTATTTCACTCAAATTCTTGTAAAATCTAAACTATTCGTCGAAATTTTATGGTTTAAAGACAATTTTTATCTTTGTTAAATGCACAAAACAGACAATCCATTAAATTTTATGATGATTGATTTTTTCCTTCTTCAATAACTCTAAAATTAAAGTATTTTAACTCTTCTATTTTTAATAACGTTTTATCGATAATTCAGGTTAATTTTTATAGATAGACACAGGTTGTCGCGGACTTTTTTGTAGAATTCTTTGAGAAGAACAATATTGCCGCTCATAGTTGTCACCTATATCTAACCGTTTAGGCAGCGTAAGCAAATATAACTTTTTCCCCCGCTAATACGCCGCGGGCTGCGTTGTCGGTCGAATGCAGACGGGCTACCCCGCTGGAGATTGCACGCCAGCGTTGGCGTTGTTGCGCTTTGTAGGAGAACGGCAACATTGATTTTTGCATGATTTTGAAGTGGAGGAAAACGGCCCTTTACAACCTATAGAAAACTTTTCAACGTAGGAATTTTTGTCACTAAGCAAGTTCTAACAGTGAGATCAAACAACCAGCTCCCAAAATTCTTTGGTATTATTAAAAAATAACACAAAAACTAATATTGTAGACGATGTAAGATAATATAAAATAACATTAATATTGTAACTATTCAAGATCATACATATTTTGTGTTCTGAAAATCTATTTCATGGAAGAGGACAATCTTTGGCTTAGGGCGCTAAATCGCCAGATCCGGACACTAGATGACTAGCAGTTTGGCCCGAAGGTCTTTTATTAAAGATCCGCACACCCCAGATGTCCCTGGCTCAAAAAGTGCAGACGAATTCTGTGACGTAACTGATGAATGCGACGGTATCCGGCAGGATAGACTCCCCCAATGACCTTGAAAGTTGAGGAAGACTGTGACCAGCGCAACGCACGCTGACTGGCAGATTCGTCCGTCACCTGCTACAAGGAGGGGGAGGTGCTTAGAGAATTTGACTCGTTTCAAGGCCGCTTCGTAGAAACTAATTTCGCACCAAGGGTTCAGAATCGTGTAGAGAAAAAAGTATTAAATCATGAAATTAATAATAGTAATAGTAATAATAATAATAGTAGTAATAGTAATAGTAATAATAATTCAATATAAATTAGTGCATTTTACACAGTTATAAACACCTGCTTGCATCCATACATCAATACATTTTTTATATGTATACAATTTTTTTACCTACACTCATAGTATTACATTCACACCAATTAAATGTCATCTCCAACATAATTTCACTTATAAACATTCACATTATTTTACATATGATATCGAATCAAATACATTTCTACCAGTTTACGTATGACATCCGAATTTTATACCTATAAATTTAACTTTTATTTCTCTACATTCTTTGTGGTTCTTATTATTAGTTATTTTTTTGAAATTAATTGATTTAATATTTTACAAGTTAAAATCATATTTCTCTTCTTATTGTTTTTGTTTTAATATATATCTTATACTTTTCCCTATTCTATTTTGCAAGTTTTAACGTATCTTATAATTCTTTTATTGCCCGCTATCTGGTCTACCACTACTATTCATAGTAGCAGCAGCAGTAGGAGCAAAAAAAAATTTTTAATTTCTTTCCAACCACTAACAATACCACTATCTTGTTTATCAATAGTGGTAGTAGTGGACTCTGTTTCGGTTATCTAAAAATTTTATCAATTATCTATACTTATTTTGATTTGTATCCCCAAACACATACATACAAAAAATATATACAGGATTAATGTTTCATCAATACTCACACATTTCCAAATTTGTACATGTTATACACAATACAATAAAATACTAATAAAAAGTAGTAGTAGTTTCAGTTTCAGTTTAGTGTTCCCTCCAAAAAATGCATATATGTTTCACTTCTCCCTTTAAGCTTCACAATTGAAGCTTGTCAAGGGGAGATTTTGACTACTCTTAAAAAGTTTTATTTCCACATTTTGACCTTTTAACTTTTCTTTCCTTTTAAGGTTCTCCACTTATATTTTCCTTTCTCTTACTCTAACATCCTGTTATTTTCAAATAGCCATCTTTTTATTTCTTTATTTCTTCTGTATCTATTTTTTTTATCTCTATAATATCATTCCTCTATTCTATTTATCCACTTTGGTAGGATTTTTACTGCCTATTTTTTTTCCCTCTCTTATATGAGTTTTTTATAATTCTCTATAATCCATTTTTTTATTTCTTGTTTTTGTTTATTTTTATTTTGTATGTCTATTATTTTGTCCGGGATTTTGTTTATACATTTTGGCACCATTACTTCCAACATTCTTTCACCATATTTATTAAAGGTGATTGGTATCTTGTATGTGTGGTGTTTTCTGATCCCATAACTATGCTGTGATTTTGTTAGCATTTGTCTTTTGTTAATATTTTTTGTTAGTATTTGTAGTAGGTACATTTGTTTTATATTTAATATGTTGTATTTTTTATAGATCTTCTGTACCGTCCCTTCCTCCTTATACATTAAGCTTACCACCCTATCTTGCAGCGCCTGTAAGGGGGCAATATATGATATCGAAGCTGCACCCCATATTCCAATACCGTATCTGAGTATAGACTCAACTAAGGCCACGTACACATTTTTGAAAGTTGCACGGTCCAAACATTTTTCCACATTGAGCAGTTTCCAGTAGCATAGTCTAACTTTCCCTATTAACACCCTTATGTGTTCATTCCAATTCAGAAATTTGTCAAATATTATCCCCAAATACTTAATTTTCTGTACCTGTTCTATTTTTTCCTTACATCTGCATTTTTCGATTTTCCTATGTATACAGTCCTCATTATGGTATCTAATGCTTAGGTCTGTTTCCATTCTTGCTCTAGTGGTTATTTGTAGAACTTTTGTTTTATCTCCATTCATTAAAAGTGATCTGTCATGAAACCAAAGTTGTAATCTGTTGAAATCTTCTTGTAGGTTATCTCTTGCTTTTTCTAGATCCCTGCTGTATGATATTATCAAAAAGTCGTCAGCATACCCAAAGTACTCACATTTTTTTATACATTATTTTGCATTATTTATATATAGTATGAAGAGTAGTGGGGCTAAAAAGCTTCCTTGTGGAATTCCAGTTTCTAGTTGTTTTTTTTCACTATAATGATCCCCTATTTTCACTGTGAATTTTCTATTTTCCAGGTAACTGTTCAAAATTTTCTCCATCTTCCCTCTTATCCCCATCTTTTCAATTGTGTCTATTAGCTTTCTTTTATCTATCATATCAAACGCCTTTGATAAGTCAATTGATAGAAGCAATATTTGCTTTCCCTCATTAAGTTTACTATTTATCCTTCCTCCTATCTTTTCCAGCAGGTCAGTCGCTCCCTTCCCCTTTTGGTATGCATACTGGTTTTCATCCAAAATCTTATGCTTGTCTACGAAATTGTATAGTATGTCCACTAAATATTTCTCATATATTTTACCAACCGTTGATAGTAGTGAGATGGGTCTGAAGTTATTTGTGTTTGTCCAGCTACCTCCTTTATGAATGGGTCTGATTACCGCTACTTTTAAACTTTCTGGAAATTGTTCCTCTTGTAAACTTTTGTTAATAATTGTTCTGATTATCGGTATTATTATCTTGTCATTCTGTTTTATGTTATCTACTTTGATTTTGTCAATTCCCGGTGCTTTATTTTTCAGCCCTTTCATTATTTTTATTATCTCATCATCCGTTATATCAGATATTACTATAGTATTTGGTACACTCTGCATTGATTTTTCCCCTAATCTTCTATCACACTTATGTCTTCTTTTTTCAATGTTCTCAATAAACGCTTTAGCCATATTATCCGTAAAATCCCCCATATTTTCATAACATCCTAAGTTTTTTACTATTTTACCATCTATATTCTCTTTAATTTTTCTTCCTAAAATTCGGTTAATAATTTCCCAGGTTTTTTTATAATAGTAGTAATAGTAATAGTAATAATAATAATAGCAATAATAATAATAGTAATAATAATAGTAATAATAATAATAATAATAGTAGTGGTAATAATAGTAATAATAATAATAATAATAATAGTAATAATAATAATAATAATAATAATAATAATAATAATAATAATAAAATAATTTTAATTTTATTTTAATTTCCACTGTATACATAAATCTTGTTTTCATATACAAAGGATAAACATTGGTATTTAGGTACATACATAACATGAAAAAAGGACCAATAATACTTATAATTCTTTCCTCTCTCTCTCTCTCACACACACACACACACACACACACACACTCCACTTAGAGAGAGACAGAGAGAGACAGAGAGAGAAAGTAACACTTGTCAGAGAGCGTTAAAGAAAAAATTCAAATCCCAATAATTCTATTCACTAAATACAATACACTTAATTCAATTTTAATTAATGTGACAATTAATATCAAACATAATTTAATTTATCATAATAATTGCATCATATTATTTAATTTTTAGAAATTTGTTTACTTCTTGAATTGATTTTCAATAGTCCAAAGCTTTATTTTCTTTTTCAGTAAATATTTTGATTTTGTTTCTATTAATTCCACAGGTAATGTATTGAGGATTTTTGGCACTACCGCCCTTAAAACTCTTTCTCCATATTTATTAAAACTTTTCTTTTGTTTAAAGTTATATATCTTTCTGGTTTTATAATTATGCTTAATTGGAACTCTGTATATTTCCTTGAAGAAGTTTCTGATTATTATTTGGTTTGTATTATTTGGTAAACTATTTTCATTCATTATGCTATTTTCTCTTAATATATCTCCTAACTTTGAAATTTTTCTATTTTTCTTTTCTGACAACTCTTTTACCACTCTATTTTGACATTTTTGTAGTGTTTTTATGTTTGAATTTGCAACAGAACCCCATATTCCTATTCCATACCTTAGTATTGACTCCATTAGAGTATGATATATTGTTTTGAGTATTTTATAATTTACATAGTTTTCAATTCCATTATATTCCATAGACAAATTCTCATTTTTTTACTACTTCTTGAATATGTTCTCTCCACTTGAAGTTTTTATCTAATGTTACTCCTAGATATTTGAACTTCTCTACTTCTATTGTATGTACACAATTACAATTTGTAAAATCATTATGTATGCATTCATCATCATGAAAAGTAATAAACATTTTATCTCTTTTAGAGTGTGGTGTACTAATATGCATTAATTTTGTTTTGGTTTTGTTAATTATTAGCTCTTTATCGAGGCACCATTGTTGAAATTTATTAAATTCTGTTTGTAGGATTTTCTCTGCTTTTTTTTTAATTTTTATTTGAGGAAATTATTAATTTATCATCTGCGTATACATAATATTTACAGTCTTTAAAGTACTTTCTAAGATCATTAACATATATTGTATACAGAATAGGTCCTAGAAAACTCCCTTGTGGTATACTTCTGACCAAATATACTTTTGTGCTATATACCCCATTAACTTTAATTCTGAAAGATCTGTTATTTAAGAAGTTTTCAAACAAATCCAGTGTTTTTCCTCTAATACCAATATAATTCAGTGCTTCTACTAGTTTATGGTGATCTAACATATTAGCTTTGGAGAGATCCACACTCAATGCCATGTTATGCCATCCCTTGTTCAAGTTTTTATTGCAATGATTTACCACATTTTCTAGCAGATCTGTCACACTTTTATCTTTTTGATATGCAAATTGATTTCTGTCTATTAGCTGAAATTTATTTAGAAAGTTTACCAAATTTTTAGTCATATGCTTTTCTAATAATTTACTTAATGAGTTAAGAATTGATATTGGCCTGTATTTTTCATACTTATCCAGCTTTTCACCTTAATATTTTGGTCTAATTGTTGCTTCCTTTAACTCGTCTGGAAAAGTTGAATTTTCAATACATTTATTTATCATTTTAGTTATTATCGGAGTCAAAATGTCTACATTAGCTGCTATATTTTGTATCTCATAAAACCCCAGAGACTTACTATAACATTAATAAAAGAAATAAACATTAATATCATTATTTTTTAATTCAGGTACGTAAAACAAATTGCTAATAATTGAGGAAGTTTCTTTTTTCATTGTCTTTATTTTACATCTATGGACTAAATTATCCATTTGTTCCTTTAAGTTCTTGGCAAAGTTTTCAACCATTTCGTTATTCATGTCAAATTTCCCTAAATTCTTTGATATTATTTCATCTACTGAATTTTTCTTTATCAAGCCTAAAATTTCATTAATTATTTCCCAAGTTCCTTTCATATCATTTTTATTTTGTTCAAATTTTTTTTCATAATATTGTTTTTTATTTTTAACAAGTACTTGATTTATTTCATTTCTTGGCTTTTTATATTTTACTCTTAGACTTTCTTTTGCTTCTTGATGTTTATTTTGCATCTTTTTCCATTTTCTAAAAATATTAACTCTTTCCTTCATAATTTCTATTATTTTTTTGTCTATCCATGGTTTTATTATATTACCGTTTCTTCTCCCTTGTGACTTGCATTCACATCTTGCACTATCAAATGATTTTTTTTATTTTAAAATATATTTCTCCTGAAGAGTTTTCAACTATATCTTCTTTAGTTTTCAATTTTCCAGATTGTTTCTTAGTTTTTGCCTGTTTAGTTTTCTATGATTATCAGTAACATTTTTTTTCATCATCAACTTTTTTAACCTTATTTCCTATCTTACACATAATACCTATTACATAGTGATCAGAGATTTTTGTAGTTAATATAAGTGAATAAATATTTTTAATTTTACCCCCAACTACAACATGATCAATATATGATGGGCTTAGTTTGTTATTGTTACATTCCTCTCTTGTAAATTCATTAATACAATGAATTAAATTATGTTTTAATAGCATATCTAAGTAATCATTTACTATTTTCTTCTTTAATTTTATATCAATATTAACGTCTCCTATTATGATTTTATTACTTTTTGTCTCGTGTTTTAAAACGATTCAGCTCACAGATGAACTTAGCTTTACTTTTATTTGGAGGCCTATAAATTACATACAGATTGACACTCCAGTCCTCTTTTAGTGATATTTTTCCTTCTAAAATTTCACAATACTCACAGTTCTTTTTGCTTTCAATAAAGTCATAAATATCCTCAAGAAATATTAATATACCTTCTTGTTCATTTCTTAGTTTTGCAATTCTTTTAAATCCTATTAAGTTAAAATTTATTATATCAATATTGTTATTGAGATTCACTTCAGTTAGGCATAATATATCTATTTCGTTTATCATGTTATTCATTATTGCACATCCCAATATTACTACTGATCCCAATATTTCTTAATTGATCTTATATTCAGGTGTACTATACACAAATTGTTTTGTTTTTTGTTTTTTTATGAATTGTTCATATTCCAATAGCCCATTGAAAATGTTAATCTCATTTTTTTCTCTATTCTCTATGAAACTATTATCCATAATTTAAAAAAAATTCCTTAAGAACAATTTAATCTAATCATAATTCTATCCAACTACGAATTGTCCTAAGGCCTACATACATCCTATGGTTGCTTCATTTGTAATTTATATCACTGGACTATTTTCCCTTTTTCTTACTAATATATTTCCTTCTTTCACCCACACAAACATATATTTCTTTTCTTTACTCTTTTGCTTTGTTCTCCAAAGAAGGTTAGCAGAGTGTTCAGAAAGGCATTCATTTACATATACCCTTTCTCCCTTCTTCATGAATATCCTGATTTACATTTTTTCTTTTTTAATAATAATAATAATAATAATGATAATAATAAATAATATAATATCCGTGTGGAGTTGCTAGTCTCCCATCAGACGCCTCCCCAGGTGGCGGATAGGGGAATGCTCACCAGATATGGTGGGTACTGAGGAAATAAAATACTCAGGGTGGACCAAAACTAGCAATGAAAATCCAGGTAGACATCTGATGTGGAGACCACCGACAACTTGATCAGCGTCTGTTCATCCAGTGGGTGCGGCTGCAGCAACTGCTCCAGGAACTAACAATCCCTGGTTCTATACAACCAGACTAGCTGGATACATCGTATATGACAAGCTCTGTGGTTCGTGATAGCAACAACATTACCCCAGGTTGTTATCAATCCACCCGTCGACAGACTGCGACCGGGCATTCGGATTCTCGGGGACCCGGGCATCCACGAACACAACTGTCTGGCAAACTACCCTCAAAAATGCCACCATTCATTGGTACATTTAATGTCAACACACTCATTCAACCTGGAAAACTGCTCAACCTTATTACAGAACTTGATAAGCAGAAAATGATACTAATTGCTCTTCTAGAAACTAGATTTACTGACGAAGACACCACAGATTACGGCAATTACCTTATTTTTAAGAGCAAAACCGACATACGAATCGCTAAAGGTGCGCCCCTACCGGGCATGGCGATAATTGTGCACAAAACTGTTGTTAACTCCGTCAAGGAAGTCACTCCCATCTACAACAGGCTTATGACTGCACGTCTACAATGTACGAACAGAAATTACACCCTTGTCAAAGCTCGCACACCCACAAACATAACCAATAAAAAGAATCCAAAGGAAATGGAAAAATTCTGCTCTCAACTAGAGAAGACCATGGGCAAGATCCCCAAAGAGGACACCATAAAACTCCTAGGATACTTTAATGCGTAACTGGGCAGAGAAAGGGAACACAGGAACACCATAGGTTCACAAATTCACCAACACGAACGGTAGGCGACTAGTCGAGCTCTGCCAACAATTCAACCTAAAAATTATGTCAACATCCCTGAGGAAACATCCTAAGGGATTGGAGAATACCAGATTGACCACGTAGCAATAACGCATACACAACAAACAAAATCATGATGTCCAAGTTCGACGAGGTGCCAACATTGACTCGGACCATTACTTCACAAGAATTAAAGTTAAATTCACCTCTAGAAAATTTCATCCAAAAACCCTCAAGAAAATTTGATTTAACCAGTCTCTAAGAATCGAACAAAAAGGAGGAATGGGAGAAAGAACAGGCAAACACATGGGAAGAGTTTAGGAACAAGATTGTACAAAAAGCTCAGGAACTCGTACCACTAAAGAAAAAGCATCCTGGTGGAATAACGACTGTGAGATCGCACTTAATACACACAAGCTGGTATTAGTATCTGAGCAAGAAAACACAACATGACTTCCTGGAAACCCGGAAACAAGCAGCCAAAAACAGACAAACCAAAAGAAAATATCTTAACCAGCAACTAGAAAAACTATAAACTGATTACAGAAATTATAACACCAGAGACTTCTACAGAACATTCGCAAATATAATTCAGGGATACACACCACAAAATTTATGCTTTAAAAAACGACGGGAGACTAGCTCTTACCAATCAAGAAAACTGCAAAGAGCTGGCACTTTATTTCTCCGATTTATTCAACTGCCCAGAACCCACAGAAAGATTCCCGCTCAATGTACCTACACACACCAACATAATCTCGTCACCCCCTCTAAAGAAATGATCAAACATGTCAAACACCTTATAAATAACAAGGCAGCTGGCGAGGACAACATCGTTGCTGAACTTCTAAAAAATCTCGGTCCGAAGTCACTCGTAGAGCTCACAAGCATCATTAGAGAAGTGTGGATTACGGAAAAATTACCTACCGATTGGAAATGCGCCCTTATCCATCCTCTACACAAGAAGGGCGACCGAGCAGAAGTCAACAATTACCGAAGCATTTCACTGCTACCAGTCACCTACAAAATCCTGTCTGCTTGCATACTGAAGAGGACTCAGGAGCAACTTGAACCCAAGATTGGACAGTATCAGGCAGGCTTTAGGCCAAACCGCTCTTGCCCCGAACAGATCTTCAATCTAAAAACAACACTGAAATCTAGAGCTCTCATACACAAACCCACAATTTGCACGTTCGTCGATTTTAAGAAGGCATATGACTCGATTGACCGCAAATCTCTTTTCAATACATTGATAGAACTTGGTCTCGATCTGGAAACGCGACGACTCAATGAAGAGAGGCTCACTGACACAACCTCTAAAGTTAAATTCATGGGTGAGGTCTCGGAAAGCTTCGAAATAAAACCAGGAGTGAGACAAGGAGACGGACTCTCTCCACTACTATTTAACGTCGTATTGGACAAGGTCATAAGGGAGTGGGAAAAAGAACGAAGAAAACGTGGCCAGTGGAAACCAATGAAGGTTGGAAGAAAAGTAGAAGCCACTTGTTTGGCCTTTGCCGATAACCTAGCAATACTGACAGACTCTGAACACAATGCGAAACAACAGATAGATGTACTAAGTGAGTGCACTGAAAAGGTCGGCCTTAAAATCTCCTTTGAAAAGAATGAATTCATGTGTACACTCCTAGACACACAGACACTATATACAGAATACGGACAGATCAAGAGTGTTTCACATTTCAAATATCTCGAAGAAATCTTGGAACCCACTGGACTAGGTAAAAGGACCCAGGAAACACGAAAACAAAAACTGAAAAAAGCCTATGGACGAACGCACCAACTGTACGACAAAAAATGCATACTCGAACAGGCAAAAATCAGGCACTACAACACAGTTGTCAAACCTGAAGCGGTATTCGCAGCAGAAACCGTGGCACTCCACAACAAGACACTACTAGAAAACAAAAAAAGAAGAACGTAAAATAATCAGAAAAATCCTTGGACCGAGAAAAACATAATGGATACAGACTACAAACCAACAAAACGACAGAGGAACGCTCAAATATTTCAGCAGACATCAGAGAAAGAAGACTTAAATTCTACGGACACATACACAGACTTCCGGAAGATAGGCTCACACACCAGCACGACTTGGACGGAGGAGAGAAAGAAAGCCATGAGTGAGAAGATGAAGGCCTCAAGGCAAGCCCGAAGGAGAAAACTGAAGAGGCTTCGCGTGATCCTAAAAAGGGTCTACAACGTGTCAAATAAATAAATAATAACAATGTAATAAAACAATGTAATATTGCAATAAAACAATGTAATAATAATAATAAAATAATAGTGGCAGGGCAACAAAAAACACATTACATAAAATTACAACAAAGATATATGATTGTTTGAACAAAAGTAAACCGCTTGCGATTACTTTCTTAAGTATGTCAAAGGCATTGATACTATTGATCAAACCATTTTATTAAAAAAAAAGAATATAGATATGGAATAAGAGGTCTGGCACTTAATCTTATCAAGTTATTTTGAAAACTGATGGCAAAATTGGCAAATATCACAGTTCTTTAAGAAAAATAAATACTGGGGTACATGGAGGGTCGAAGTTACGACCGTTTTTTTCATACTATATGTTAACGATTTGCTTATCATATTAAATGAAAATTTGATTTTATCATTCGCAAGTGATATAGCAGTAATAGGTGAAAATGAATGATGGGGTGATATCAAAATAAAAATTATAAGTATTTAGAAGAGGTAACTGAATGGTTGTCACTAAATAAATTATCTTAAAATATTGATAAGATAGTGTTTAATACATTCGGAAATTATAATGACAGTGTTCCTATGAATTTGGAAATAGTAATAAGTAAAGAAAAAATTAAAAGAGTCGAACACGTAGAATATATTGAATTACATTTTGATTACAATTTAAAATATAATCTGATTATACATGCATATAGTCTTCATTATAAGAAAAAAAAGTATGAGAACGGAAACTTTAACAATAAAATACTATTTTTAATAGCATTATAAGTAATAGTATAATAGCGTAGGGTGAAGTATACAGTAATGTATTAATAATACTCTTGCAAAATATACAAAATAGATTGTTGAAAATTATAAATAAAAATAAATTTTACAAAGAGCTAAGTATAAGAAAACTATTTGCTTACGAATCCTTATTTTATTCAAAGTAATACATTGTAATAAAACAGTATAATACTTGTTATTTTTACATCTTAAATAAAAATTATATCACAATAGAGAAAATATGTTCGGAAAGCTGAAAAGTCCAAAGTGAATACATATACCCACGAGAAGTAATAAAGAGAAAATAAAGGATTCGAAATCTGTGCACAGCGGATCACCTCAATGGCATTGAAGAACGAGTATCACATCCTGGAATCAATTCCTAGTAAAATTTCTTTACTGGTTTTCGATATGCCTTCCCGTTTTCAACATGAACAAACCCACAAAGGTTTAATCAAACTCATTCCAAACTCGGCATAGCTTGACAGGCGTCACCGACGCAAATAGCAACTGATCCCATTTTTTATCACCTGGAAATAATTGGATAAATGAGATACACAAACAATATACCTAATGTAAACTCGACAGAAAAAAGAAGTCAGAGGTGGTTAAAATAGAACAGATTACGTTTAACTGTCCATAGAAATTGAAATGTATACAAGTATACATAATTCACGGTCATCGCCATCTTTTATTTCAGCCACTGTTGAAAACTTCAGTAGGGAATCATTTCGAATAACAGGTGAATGGTTCTGCGTTAGGTCTTTTCGTTTGACGGTGGTCAGCAACACTAATGTCAGAGTTCATTGTAGGAATTTGTTCTCAAGCTATCAAAAGCGGAGCAAATAACATCACAAAATAACTTAGTTTGTGCGTTTAAATGTTCCAGAAAAAATCTAGTTATAAGAAAAAGTTATTTCGGAAATGTTTCTAACTTATCTTGGCCGCAGAGAGAAACTGATGAAGTAAGGCATGCTGGGGAATTTCCGAGAGTCAGGTATTGTGGGGGGGATAATTCTTCCCTAGAATCCTGTCACTTGTTCTTTTAATAATAATAATAATAATAAATTTATTGTCAAAAAACCGTACAAACTGCGTATGGCCACGTGAAGGACAATAAACTAATGTACTCTTCGGAAGCAAGCAAGGGACCATCCCATCAATTCCGATCAAGGGCCCTAAGGCAGAGGCGGATTCAAAAAAATTCAGCATAAGTTCCTAGATAAGACAAAAAGTTAGCTGCGAGTTATAATACTAATAGAATGTCAATATGTTTGTAATTTTACGCAAAAAATTACATGTACAAGTTATTATCGAACTATAGATTATTCTGAGTATAGTGTTTAAAAATCATAAGAGTTGAAAAAAAAACACTAAATAGCCTAGAGAACCTGTATAATAAATCCGCCTCTATCCGAAGGAAAACGGAGAAAAACCCGGGCCAGGATGGGGCTACAGAATTTATGTACACAACCGTGCCAAAGTTGAGTACACATAAAACTAAATTAATATGAGCCATAAGACAACACAATCATGCAAGAAAATAGTTTTTGAAATTGTTATAAGTTATTTAAAAAGTACTACAGCAATGGCGTGATAAAGTACAAGACTAATTTAACTTTTATTAAAATCAATAAATTAATACAAACATAACCTCTCAAAAGATTACGACGGCGGAAGTGTGTCTCGAAAAGTGGAAATATTTCATGACTTATAACACGATCAGACCCTCACGTAAGAAGTTAGCAGCTCGATGAATTCTTCAATGTGACATTCATCCTGGTGAAACTGATGAATCAACACCATCCCCTTCATAATTTTCTAGAAAATTCTATTTTGCTTAAAAGAAATAAATAAATTGGGAAGAAAAGAGATATTTATTGTATTTCGATTTCAAGAAAACGTTAATACCCTTTTTGTTTAGTAATCATCCAATTACCAAAAATCGTTGGTATTGAAAAGATACAAATCGGGTACACGAAATAGTTACTAACATCAAAAGTCTTGGGGGGAGGTATGATTAAAATCATTAAAAAGTTTTTTCTTCGCGTGCTTATTACGGCACTTGTTTATTTAACCGATTGATGCATTTATTTTGGCTTCAGTTGATACAAACATTTTCTTCCAATTTTAGTCAGTGGATTATATGAAAAAATAGGGTCTCAGTTAAAGTAGCGAACGCATCAACAGTTCCCGTGAGTCAGTCATCTCGAAGATGAAGAACGTATCCCCATGTTCAAGAAAACATAGTGCACGACATATAACTTTCATACCAAACATTCATGAATGTTGACCCCGTTATCCAGACTAAGTAGTTGGCTACTGAGAATAGGTTATAAATAAGAGTGAACAATATTTCACTATTATTTACGACCTACTCTCAATAACTTACTGCTTATTACTTTCGTAGTTTTTGAGTTCTAAGTAACTTTTATTGTACCCCTACAACATCGAAACGTCGTTAAACATCGAGAAGTATGAGAGGCATTTCAGCTGAAGCCAAATAACACATGGATCCGTAACACTGATCAAAAATAATTGTTAAATGTATCATATTTCCATCTCCTGATTCCAAACATGAAGTCAGAAAATTTCCATCTCACACAATTTCTCAGTCATATCTGAAATAGATATGTTAAAGATCATTAGTGTGCTTGAAGTCACGAATTTTCGTACAGCTCGACCAGACAGCTAAGAATGTCAACTACTTAACATGTTAATGCGAAGGAAATATTTTCAAACACATTTTTAAGTAAACATTCCCGAGTAAATTTTTCTCCAGCATACAAGGCTCCTTGAAGGATTTCTGATAACAAAGTGCAGTGTCAGTGCGAAAGTGCGTGGGAACTGAATAGAAAGAATTTTCTTTCAGCTCTTACCAATACTATAAAATATATAAGTTAAATCTTAATTTAAGAATAAAACATACTGAAAAATGCACCAGAAATTAATGTACAGTCTGTTCTAGCAAATAATACGCCAGTGAAATAAAATAAATAGAGGTAAAATAATAAAAGTGAGATCTAATGGGCAATCCAGAATTATGAATCGTATAAATTCTTCATGAGATAAAAATCATATCGAATTCTATTGATTTGAGAGATTAAGTTCTCAGATGAATAAAAATAAATAACATGTAAAAAACTTAACAATATTGAAACGTCTTACGACATTTCGAACTTATCTGAAATTAATAAATTATCATGTCTCTGTTTCATAAAAGAAATAATTCGGTCAATCCCTATATATTTTATATCGTGTTCAAATAAACAGATTGGTCTTTCCGGTGGTTCAGGTGGTAGCGTTGTTACTCATTATCAAGTCAATCCGGGGCCAGAGAAAATTTGTAACATTTCACACGAATGTCCCAGTTCATATAGCTGTGACCACTGAAAAATGAACCCTCCACCTCCTACTGCTCCTAGTATCAATATCTCTTAACTGTTATCAACTACTCCTACTAACCCCTCCTCACGGGGTACGTTGATGGTAAACCCAGTTAACCGGCCCAGCTACTAAGCCTACCATCCAACTCCTACCTCCTATACCTCCACGTAGATAAGCTTCAGTAGCACGCTACATTTCCCATTTACAAAAAATAAACAGAGCAAACAACAGACATACTTACACACATAATGTTGATGTGTAGTATTGCTCAAGTAAAAACACAATACCGCATTTGGCACACAAGTAACCCCCAGGGGTCAACCCACCGCAGATTCGGAAGCACTGTCATAATGGTTTCCTCATCATAAATATCAGCTCACTTTTTTTTCTAGTCGTTTCGCAATGAAGGCTCGAGACACGAAGCGTTGATTAAGAAACTCGCGTCGGAGATTTCTCGCGATTCGATGGGGGTTTCGGGGTACATGTACCCTCCCCTCCCTGCACCACGACGGGTTCACAAAGAGGTTGAGGCCGTCCCCGCCCCTTACAACGCGAGGGCGTAGGCGGCGAGTCGGGACGTGGCTGGACGCGTCACAACAGGTTCCGGAAAGTAAGACGTAGAACCACGCAATGCAACGCCACAGCACCGTTGCCCCGGGCATTCCCTTCCACGACCCACTTCATGACACGAAATCACATTGCTACGTTCTTGGGTCGCCAGAAATGATACAAATGAAAGCGAGAGCGAAGTCGTTTCCAGGGACACCTCAGGCTCAGAGAGAGGATCATAACACGTCACGCGTTAAGGCAACCCAACGTCACTCCTTCCCAATTCCCTTACCCAAGTCACGGTTAGGTGGAAGAGCGGACAAAATGGCCCAAACCTCGCCATTATACATTAAATCAATAAATAAAAAAAATTTTGGGCATCTGAAATCCCCCTCTGCACCTGCCCCGTCGCCCAATAACACGTAAGTCTAGTGGCGGCGATTGCGAGTCAAAAGTGGGGGGGGGGGGGAAAAGACTATAGACAATTTTCATTTACACGACANCCACACCCCCTTTAATCGCCGCCTCTGCGTAAGTCTGACCGCTCACAGTACGGACTATATAGAAGACACTGCTACATAACAGAGATAATTCAAGACTTTACCTTTAACGGACACACAGTATATATTTTGTGATTTAGAAGCTCACTTACAAAATGTGTACTGTTCGTCCGTTAAAGGTCGCAAGTCTTGAATTATTTACTTAATTTGATTATATAATGGATGTTAATTGTACTATAACAGAAATAAGGCATTCCAAGGAATTTCAAACCAACCAAATTTTCCAAACATGTAAATTCTTTATATAAGTTTATTGGTGCTTTTATTAAATTCTTGTTTTTATCCATAATTTTTCGATAGATGTCTATTTTTTAAAATCTTCAAAGTAGGTGATATTTTTATGGCATACAATGTGAATGAAATGCAATTTTAATACAAAGATGCAAAATATTTTCTTCATTCGTCACAAAATCATATATATATACATTTTTGTAGCCCTTATTCAAACTTTTGGAAACAATATTTGAGAGTGGTTACGCACTGATCTTTTTTTCTTCAAATAAGCTCTATGTAAAGTGATGTAAAGAATACACAAGTTGACTAGAATAACGAATATTCCTTTATTAGCACGAATCAATTGCTACTGGTTCGATAACTAATGGATTTGGTAGATACATTATTATTAATATGACTGTCACGAAACACTGTTACTGAGGTTGGTGTTGAACGCAAATACTTCAAAAGAATAATTATATTAATACAATATAATACTATTATAGATAATTATACAATTGTAGTATAATTATAATTACTATTATAATTCATTCGTATGATTTATTTATTTCCTCTAAATGAGTCTGTTCAAAATACGTACTTTTGGCCATGTAAAATCAATTTTGCACCCTTCCTCTCAAAATTAAGTTTCGTCAATGCTAGGTAGTGGGACTTGCAGGACTGACCTTTCCAAACTTGCAAACATTTCTAGTTCTCAATCGATGATCAAGTTTTGTATTTCTAATTTCCGAAAAAATAAAGTCATTTAAAAGGTAATATCAATGATGTTCACGGAAGTCATAATAGGATCTTCTCAAAAGAGGACCCAATAGCATCACAAGAAGAAACCATCTGCAGATACGACGCTAAAGGACGGTCAATCCGGAAATAGCTGTGTCGCCAAACTGTCCGCTGGCTTTTCCCACGAAGATTGAGTCGGCAAATTTCATAGAAATAAAAACCATGGCACTTCCAAAAAAACGCACTAGCAGTCAAACTTGAAAAAATAGTTTGCTCACACCAACAGTTTCTATCGAGATTCCACTTGCGTGGTCGCAGGTGGAGAGCCACGGGAATTGGTAAAAAGACGACAATGAGTCATGCTATCGTCGACCCCTGGGGGCAGCCGGTGCTCGGTCCTGATTAACCAGGTTTGCGACCTACAAGCGCACAACTTGTCACTTACTCACCTCGTGCTTTCATTAAACTCCAGCCATTTCGAGGAGAGGTTGCTGGATTCGATGGATACGCTGAACAGGTAAAGAAAAACTGAGATCCGATTTTGAAGCAATGAAATATGTTTCATTCGAAATCGGAAGTTTTGTTACGGGCAGAGTCAGCAGTAGGGTATCGCGAAGCTATGCAAGTGCGATGTTTTATTGTTGTACATATAAAAATGTTATACTTGTATGTATATAAAAGTAACATTATATACGCAAAAATTTTGAGTTCATTTCTTCACTAATGAGCAAATATTTACGTTAAAAATTTAAGGAATAGAACGCTAACTGAAAGAGGAGGGCGCCGCAAAATCGCGCACACGAAGACGGGACGGGTAAGGTCAGCATTGGTTACGTCAGGGCGAACTCGTACCATGGACAAAATCACAAAACCTGGGCAGGAACACCGAAAACACCGCATTTTCGAAATTAATTTTTTACCGTACGAAGTAATAAAGTAATTGAGAAATAAAGTGTTATAAAGTGCCATGTTTACAAAAATACATTGGAACCACGATAAAGAAACAATAGGACTGTCTACAATTTTGTTTGATCTTGGGCATGATTTAGAATCCCATTCACTACTATAGGATTTTTTATTATTATAGACGCGCGTCGTTGCCATTGCCGTATTCAGTCAACACACAGGACTCCCCAGCTGACAAAGTTATACCAGCGGTGGAGTGATACGAGCGGCAACAAAGCACGTGACTGAAAATTGACCGCTGGCCGATTATTCAAAACAGGATTTTATTTATCACTTGCTGGAGGCTGAGTAAATAGTTATAAACGTTTCAATTAAATTATGATGTAATCACGTCTTTCTTCTGAGTGCGACAATATAAATTTTATTCTTTAATAATATGTCTGTACGTTTTTAGCATTGTTTTTGGAAAAAATTATTAACTCATTATAATTTGCAAGTAGAAGCTTGAAATCATAAAATATTGTCATAAACATAGCAATGATCATTCGCTGAATAAGACTTATTCTTGGCATTCTTAGTTTCTTTTATAAAAAATAAAGTTGATGTATCGGCAAAAACCGTAAAAACATCACTTTTTTTAAACATTTCCGGTTCTAACAAATTAATATCCACTTATAAAACCAAACTTTTCACTTGTTTATGAGCAGAAGAAAATGACAAACTCAATGGTGTTAACAGATTTTTTCTACGATCTTTTTTGAGCTATTGGATGTCAGGGGTCAATAATAAAAAATCCTATAGTAAGTCAATGCAAGGCTCTTGGTAAGTCTTTCTCTCCTTTTAATCGAACATTTTTCCTTTATTGAGCCTCTTTTCCGATTATGCATCGCACAATTGCCCGTCCCCGACGCGGGGTGCCAGCTGTAAAACATCTATCAAGCTATCTCTCTTTTCATTGTGTGTCACATAGTTCACCAATATAACTCACAAACTCTTTAATTTGTGTTGTCCATCTTATCGATTTCAATGTCCTCTCCCTGGGGCATAATCATCAATTCCCTTCATATTAATACAGTTGAAACACCCACGATAAGCGATCGATGAATAATCGGAGGTGCGCGCAAATTTCGATCGATAAGCCGCCATGACTAGCCAGTACAGCATGGCTATTTTAAAAAACGGATGCAGTAGAAAACCCCACCCGGACACACTTAAAATTCGGACAAATCCGGGGAAGTCGGAATGGATGACAACCACATGCTTGGTGTCAACATTGGTCGGATTCAGAGTCGTCGAAGAAACCTGTCTCCTAATAATTGTTTCATAAGTCTCAACGAATCTTCTTTCTTGTAACGTAGTCCGATGATGTGGAGAACAAAAGGTTACAAGTACATCCCATAACGATATTATTTAATAATGTACTATCACATAGTAACAGACTCTTCGATTATTTTAATACACTCCGTTCTAAATTAATATTACAGGTGACATTTCATAATAAAAATCGGAGTCAGTTCTAGTGAAGGATGGGGGTTTTCGAGTTCATCCTCGCCCCCAAATGAGTGAAAGAAAGAGAATTTTCGTTAAAAAAAATGTTTGGTCCACATGCCTATTATTTGCATTAAGTAGGAAAATATTTTACAGAATCGAAAATTGCCTTCAAATCGCATCATTTTGCAATCTTTCCATACCCCAGACCCCTCAAATATTTAAGCTCCCTCAGAAACTAAGCAGCAACATAAATCGCACATACGATATGCCTTACGATAGCATTACAACGACTAAGTACTTCTAAAACATCCTTAAGAGTGCCAAACACAAATGTGAATGTAGCATCAAACAGTGCAAAACCACTTAATGAATATTTAGAAGATGTTGGTTCCCACACTTGTGACAGGAATGACTGGCATTCCCCGCAAATCAAGGTAAACAGCCAATATTATATAATCTTACATTCGAACATATCGCATGATGTTTTAATCTTTCACTTGTAGAGTGGCTGCACAGTGTTGGACCTTGAGGAAAAATCACTTCAAACTTAGATAAAGTCTCAATAACGTAATTAAAACCATACTAACAATTTTTTATTCATGCGTTTTAATGCCAAAGAAATTTCATATATTAAAAAAAAAAGACTTCACATACGTCCGACAGTCTGACTAATATTCTCAACGTGAAGGAAATTAACGTAAACGATTTTTCGGATGGCTATTCAACACTTCGTTTTAGGAGTTGCTTTTAATTTTTCAACCCAGAATAAACACTGCATTGACATTCACATCGTTAATTAACGAAGAACGTAATATATTCTTACATATTGTGCAATTCAAACTAATTGCTCACGACTTGAGTCCGAACTTAACATTGGCTTAAAAGAAGGGAGTGTGCGTTTAAATTCGACTCATTTGAACATAGTCAAATATATGGATTAGGAAAATCGGTTCACGCGAGACGTGTTCTCAATGTCAGCATTAAGTAAATTGCAACCGTTCCTGAACTTTTTCAGCTGTAACGCAAGCGAAGTCGACATCAAACCAGTCGAGTGCCACCCAAGTGGTTTGTACGTAAATTAGAGTACAATTATAAATGGCAAAATCTAAGCTAATAAATAAATAATTTAACTATTACCAAAAAGCAGCGAAATATTGCACACGACTAAATCAGATAACATGGTAGCTCCCAATGACGTAACACAGGATTATCACGAAACTTAACACCACATGAGGTTGCAGAAAGAAACAGTTCTGGTTGTCCCAAGAACCTCAAAGAAGTCGGAGGAAGAATTACCACATATACTGCTCTACAGCTGATGGCGGTAGGAGTTATTGCATATCTTGAATGACTGGAGGTCAAAGCCACGTTAAAATAATATTAATTATTACGCAGTGCCCGCGATAGTTCATGGCGCATCGCTTTCCACGAGCCTACCCCAGGGTCGATTCCCAATGTGGCCAGAACAGATTTGTAGTTTTCACTTCCATGTTTTAGTTGCTACCATTGTGACTATGGAAAAGTGAACCCTTCGCAACTAACAACCTCGGTAAGTCATTTGCATTCGACATTCTGGATTATAACATATCAAGACTGTAATCCCTATGCGCTCCAGGAGAGTCCGATGGGTACTGACATTATTAGAATTCAATGTTAGTAGTTGACTAACCTGCGAGTAAACTAAAGACAAAAACGAGTGCTGAGCAAACTAGCGTGTGTTCCGTGAGTACCGACCATTTCGCAACATCGACAAAACGAAAGATTGTCTCGGCCGTGAATTGAGAAAACTGTTTCCAGAAAAACAGATTGCAATTACTAACCTCATGATATTCCGGCACGGAAAGCATTCTTTGTTAGCGCTAGCCTTTTAGATGAGAGAAAACATACACGATGGAGACAAGTAACACTAATTTCTATTGACAATATCGTTTAGCGTTGAAACCTCTAAATCCATAACAACTTTCGACACTTTTGCCACTTTTTCTAGACGCATCACGAACAGAATGATAAGGTGTAAAAATGTAAACACTGCTTCCAGACAAGGGTTCCAGATGACGTGTCTTTCAAGGATTACACATTTACTCAGTGGGACGGTGTAAGTCGAACTGCTTCAAGGTGTACGCATCAATCTCGGAGTTTACGTTAGTGTCTTATTCATTCACAAAACCTTTACAGAAACTTCCCTTTTTAATTTAATAAAAGAATGAAACTTTTTTATGTTAATCATTCCACACACTAACATTCCGAAAAAGGCATTTTCAGACTGCGGGAATTCTAAAATGTATCAAAATAAAGACGTCGAAAGTAAGAATTTAAAATTGTATTTTCCTCACAATTTCAGGCTTTTACGATTAAATACAAGCATTGTCCAAAATATAATACTCAAAGCTTCCGATCTATCTCTAGTAAAAACACGAGTGTCTGAATATGCTAGCGAAAACATACCAACAATGTGAAGACGGTTGTTGCTAATAAACGATTTGTATTCTTAGGAAGTTCGTAGGTACTCTTACACATCTGTGGGTCCAGTATAAGAAAGTTTTACAAGTACATAAAATGATTGTATTTCTGCAAGACTAGATTTGCGACAAAACTCATTTACCCTTGACATTTCGCTACAATGTCAGTAATTTTATTAATGACAATTTAATGCTTACAATAATAAACAAGACCCCACCAAAAATTTACCGAATGTAGAGATTAGGAGATTTACAAAATTTTCCAAACACTTAACAGGATATAACTGTCATATTGGTGTATCACTGAACTTCATAAAATATAGTAATGCTAAACTTATCATCATTTCTGCATATTAATTATCGAATTTCTTCTATATCTGTAAGAGTGAAATAATGACAAAAACTAATTTTCATTAAGTACCTTTTTTCACGGGAATAAGAAATTTTTTTTCAATGCTCTGGTTTCCACGCGGTTAATGTAAAAATATTAAAGTGAACTCCTGTACTACGAAAAAACAAAGACATAATAAGAATTTTTTTATCATTTTATTTGCATACTTCCCGTGCCGCTACTGTACAGTAAAGTTTTAACATATATTTCTTTCTAACCTTTAATGTCTTTCTTCCTTCAAGAACTACGATGTATCATACACTCGTGCTTAATAGTATGCCATATAATATTTTCCTCTCTCTTAGGCATTTCTGTTTTAAATCCTTGCCTCTTCATATCATCGTCTGTTGTAGGCATAATGAGAATGTAATAACACAAAATATTAAGTAAAATATGATTTAATTGTCTCTCATTCATATCACCCAGGCAATATTTTTAATTTCTACCGAAAGCGACATTTAATTTAAAGTGATTTTTACGCGAATTAGCTCAGCGTATAAAGATTAAAAAGAACTACTATGTTGTAAAGAAAGATGTCAAGTCCCATCGATGAGTGACTTCACGAGATCGTGAGAATGTTGATCCCAGCATTTACTTTAAATTACCCAAAAATCAATAACATTAGGACAGTTTTGAAATCGCGAGCACGAAATTACGACTGATAAAAATGGTACCGAGATTAGGCGATTGAAACTCCTGGAACATATTTTTTCATAAATTATACATAATCAAGTATTTAAAGCAAGATAGAAATTAAACAATATTGAAGAGTTCGTTTCAAGAGATACATTGAAATCAAAACATTGCAATCTACAGCTGCAAACAATTCTTGAGATGTTGCGAGGTTCAATTCAATGTCACGAACCTGTTAATTTGTGAATATCACTGTCGTAGGTTGTGACACTGCACATATCGAAACCTACGTGCTACGAAGTTTTGTACGCAGGTTAGAAGTATCACATATGAAATAGTAGAATCGAGATCAAATATTGACAAAGATTCCTTCACGTATTTATGCAAAAATGTATTCCGCAATACTATATTTCCTCGTTCACTGAACACACTTGAAGTTTCCGACTTCTCTTACAGGCTATGTGAAATTAAACAGATTATAAGGTCCACAATGTACTTCTACCGACGAAGGTAAGTTTCAACCGTAGAATTTCGCAACAAAAATTTCGCGTTCGCCGAGCGCATCACATGACGAAGACCCGCGATCCCGTCGACCGCACACTTCAACGCGAATTGGCGAGGTCGACGCTCATCGCGCTCACATGTGAACCTACCTCCGCCGCCTCCGTCTGCGCCGCCAGCTGTCACCCACACGTCTCTCGCCCGATCACGCGCGCGTCTCCTCCAGCACTGCCGGCGCGCGGGGACGCCACGCGCAATAAAAGGCGACAGAATGGTCGAGCGCGCGAGCACCGCGCTATCAGCGTACGCACACCTGACGCGTCTTCCCCCGCCCCCGCAACCGGCGCCATCACCGTGGGAAACGCGAATCGGAGGAGCGGAGATGACAGTGCGAAAGCGGCAGTGGTCGTCGAATCGCTGCTTCTGGGCGCAAGAAGAGGAACAGGTCCAGGACAGGAAGGCATCAGGCGCGACCAAGGTACTGCCTCAACATCGATGATTAAGGCGATCAGTATCTAGCAGCGACTCAAGTTATTTCTTAAGTTTCGTTTATCGCTTTCACATGCTCATCTTGATATACCTCTATTCTTCGTACATGTTAGATCTCTCGAAATTTGATCACTTTGGAAACCGTTCCAAGAGAACAGATTTGAAACTTACCCCTCGAAAAGATAAATTCCACCACATCTTCCATCGACTGCGACGAAGCACAAGAAACGTGTGCGAAGTCAGGATTTATATTCAGGAGTGTGTATTTAATTTTTATTCAGCCAGAAAAAGATATTTCCAACACGAGTAAAGTAATAAAATAAATATTTCTAAACGAGATTCACAAGCTTTAGAAAGTTTTCTGTCAACATTTGCATGACACAAATTTACAATATTACTGAAGTGTATATATTTGCTTTTGATTTTCCACACATACAAAGCATGATTATTTCCTATGCGTTTGGTTGAATAACACTGAGGGTGTCCTTGGCTAGTTACTACACAGTGAATATAAAGGTATCTCCTATGCATTAACGCAAGGAGGGATGGAAATTAAAAAGATGCTTAAAAATGAAAATGCGATCAGTTTTGAGAATAACTCATCTAATTACAAAGTCGCAATTTTTTGTAAAATATTTCGTGTATTAAAGAAGTGGATATATTTTTCCTTTTGAGTTTCACAATGAATTTTTATCTTCCGATGTACACGGCTACGAAGATGTAAAACAAATATTTACACTCCATTATGAATTCTTGACTTATTTACTAGCCTCTTCGGGGATGGGAGTTATGTTAGCACGGTCACACAATATCTTGCGTCGTTGGGTAGGGGAGAGTAAGAGTTAATGACGAAGTGTGACGTAACGTGAAGGGAACTGCCATCTGCTTTACGTCACAGAAATTATGTTTCTTGCGTCTGCGTTTTAAGTAGAATCCTACATGTAATGACAACTTTAGACCACACAGCGAGAATTTACCACACACAAACAGTTAAGTGGAGAGGAGGTGAATTTTTGTATTTCGACGAAATGATTTTACCCCCTGCACAATACAAATGCAATAAAGAAAAATAACACGAAATTTGAAAAACAAAATTGTTAGTAAATTATTTGACCGGGATCTCTTAAACGGGTCACTGAATAATCTTACGGATTTCATGACTTTACTTTAACCCCATTAAAATGTACATACAAAAATACTAATTCTAAAAAATAGAGATTTGAACTAGTGACATCCTCAAAACCGTGATATTGAGCATTAGTCTGCGTTACTATAAAACCTAACTTCAATAGTTGGATCTGTAGCTAGTGAACATTCACTTCCTTCGTCCGCGCTGCACCGTCCTGCCGTCTCGCAAAAGCCGTCCACTTACCCATCACGCCTTGCCTTCAGTGCCAAGCGATTGGGGCAATTCGCAGATTTATTTTTCCTCATTTCCTTTGAGATAAGTTTCCCCCAGTTTTGTAGAGTACTAAAATATCTCGCTTTACGAGTAGTTAGATTTTGTTCTGTTCTGGTACGCACATAGGCTAGGTGTGTAGTACCAGTTAAAACCCCATACGTAAACAAATAGAAAAAACAAGACAATGCGACAAACTTGCTAGTTTCATTCAGAGGGTTCTTAAGTATCCCGCAGCAAATACGAAACAATTCGAGTTAATCTTAAGTAATAGGAAATAAAGTACAGAGTATTTTCAAGGGAACGTTACCACAAATGTATATGCGAAAGAAAAAAGAGATATACAATTTCACAGGAATGTAATATTAGGGTATTCGAAAAATGGAACCCTATTTATTCCTGACGGCACTCGCTCGAACTTCTTCGTTGACCCAAAGTAACAGTCTATCGGTCCCCATCTCTGTTACCGAAGATAAATAGCGATTTATCAATTTTGTAACCAATATGCGCACAGAAACCAATTATAGAAAATAAAAGGCAATGTGTAACACGTCTGTACTTTTTGGTGATAAAGTTTTTCAAGATTACAAACGCTCGATTGAGATCAATGAAGTCAGTATTATAGTAGTGGTGAATTTAAAGGATTCGGGGGAAATTTCCCACGCCATAAATAGAGGAACCCCAAGGGACACAACCTAAACGAAGTACTGACCGTGCAGGTAGTGGGGGTTTATGTTTTCATGTGAAGTTAAAAGGTATGCCGCCAGTAGCGTAACTGCTAGCAGGACCTCCCAAGCCGGACATGTTTCAATGAAGATACCGGCAAAGTGTTTCCCAGAACGACCTATCATACCCCACATTACCCCATCCTTTGTATCCTATCACCTGCTGCATGGTAGGAAGGGAAGGGATCTAAGGCTACGGGTAGGAAAACCCCGACAGAAAACCAAGTGGTAGTAGGGAGGGCTCCATAGTGGAAACACAACATTCCCTGGTAGGTTACTACACCTTTACTACCGAATTCTTTCTTGTGAGACCCTGAACAAATTCATCGGAATATAAAAAAAGAATGGAAGACAAAGCTGCAATGGAAAAAAGGAACTGAATTTGATTACACGGAAAGTACAAACACAGTCACTAAAGGGCTCCCTACTAAAACTAATAAACGCTTTAAAAACCTTCAAGGTAGACATAGCTGCGGTGCAAGGGACGAGATGGAAGGGAAAGGAATATTCGACTCTAGTGTAAAGCGGTTGTGAAAAGGGAGGAGAATTTGGTACAGGCAATCTTGTCCACAAAAGATGTAAACAGCTAATAAAATTACCCCAGTAGATATGCGATATTTGTGCACTTAGCGGATAAAAAAATAATTCTTCTGTACAACACGTGCTCCAACAAATGTAAAAAAAGAGTGATTATGAAAAGGATAAAGTTGCATTCTACAGTAAGCTAGAAAAACTGCCCCATAAATGATGTGAAAATAATTATGGGTTATATTAATGCTCAGTTGGGAAGTTAACAAGATAAATCCCCGTGGGTTGGAAAATTTAGTCTGCACTCGGAAAGTAATGATAACGGATGGCCACTCACTGACGTTGCAATAACAAAGAATATGATAACTGCGAGTACATTACCAACAAAAACTGATCCATTTAGGAACATGGTTAACACCTAATGCCACTGTGTTGAATCAAATAGATCATGTCCTCCGAGATTCAAGACATGTTTAAGATATTATGGATGTGGCAAACTTTAGAGGCATAGAAGTTGCAAAGGTGGGCAGTGACCACTTCATGGTCAGGATAAGATACAGGCAGAGAATATCGCTTGCTGGCAGAATGAAAGGAAATAGTAACAGGAAGTATGATACAAGCAAATTAAAAGATGGGTGGGCAGAGAGAGAAAGTAAGCCAGAAGTTGAAACACACTTGGATGAACAAGTACTACAAAATACTAGTTAAAAGGATGCAATAGACTCTAAATAGTGGAACATAGAAAAAAACGTACTAGGAGAAAGAAAAACAAGAGGAAAATGAAATAGAAGCACTCCAGGATCTGTATAGCAAAACCGAAATTAGAAAGCACTAAGCAACTTTGAGAAGCATAAGAACCGGTTTCCCATCTAGAACATTAATGTGTAAAGTCCAACAGGGAACTATTGTAGGGGAGGAGAAGGAAATTCTAAGTACATGGAGAATAAACTTCCAAAATCTCCTTAGCGTGCAATCACGACAAAGTTCTTGGCAAGATCAAATGGTACCTTTTGGTCCACAACCAGGTATAGACCCGCCATCGAAGCAAGAAATAGCTGTAGTCAAAGGAAGCAGAAAAAAAACAGAGCACCTAGAGAGGATAACATACAGCTGAATTGATAAAATATGGTCATACTAATGTACGGAAAGCTATTCAAGAACTAATAGTAATGGTTTAGAACGAGGATTACATGTCAGAGGATTGGAATACTGCCCTTTTATGCCCAATTTATAAAAAGGATGATGCTAACATGTTCCAACTGCACGGGAATCCCCTAAATGATACAAGACATTTAGCATAATATGGTCGATAGATTGGAACCATACGCAGCAAGCATAAATTATCAATGTGGTTTTAGGAATGGAAGATCTGCTCAAGATGAAATATTTGTGCTTCGCCAAACACTGGAAAAATCATTGGAATGCAATATAACAATATATCAGATTTTACACAGGCATATGACATCATCAGTCGAAGACAACTCGTAAAGAGAATTCTGCGTCCCAGAGAAGCTGTAAATTTAACAGAAATATTGACTAAAACAATTAACAAAGTGAAATTACAAAAGAAAATCTCTGAAGGATTTGAAACCAATAAAGATCTGAAACAAGGAGATGCTTTGTCAACGGTACCTAAAATATAATGAGAAATATAAATGTGAGCCCCCAGGGAACAATATTTGATAGGACAATACCTAACATTCGCCGATAAATTGATGTTGGAGAGATACTTTCATATCAAGGAGATGACACAAAGAATGGAAGACGCAAGAAGTATATTTGGCCTAGTATTTAATAGATCTATAAAACAAAATATTTGCTTAACACTGACAAGTAGTACGTAAATAAAAATAAAAAATAGACGGGTAAGAATGAAACTAAAGGTGACATTAAAAACAAAATTAATGCCGGTAACCTTTGCTTCCATGCCCTGTATCCAATCATAAATAAAAGAAACATTCCCCGCTCAGTCAATCTTTAGTGTACAATAATCCAACCGTTACGTTTGGTAGTAAATCAAGGACAATGAGAGTCAAATCAACGTCCGTCGGTTACACATATTCTCACTCGTGATTAACATTTGTAGGAACGGTGGACGTCTAAATATAATCCAGATTGTCGTAAACAATGTTACAACTATGGTTGTAAGCCGCAGGGGAAGAAGCTTCCACATTGTCATATAGCCATGATGACCGACACATTCACGAATAAAAATTCGTGTGCATTCTATCACCACCAAAAATCAAACTATGGTATCCGCCAGACACGCGAGAACGCTGACCATAAGTTATTCTTATTATTCTTATTATTATTTCTTTATCGGGTCAGCTTAATAATTAAAATGCATTTGGTACCGGAAATAAGAATTACTATATTTTACTTTCAATATTTCTTTCTTAAATATATATCATTTTATAGTGTCTTAATAAGACCTCCCCGACTCTTACAAGACCACTTTTGGTATTTTGGATCATAATACATGAATCTTACTGTAGCAGTCACCACGGATGATGGCAACTGGCGTCGGGTGCGAAATACCCGAGGGAAAAACATGTGACCGTGTACAGAGAACAGTTATTTCGTTTTTGGACACCACAGTGAGCAGACGATGGAACGATTCCTTAGATATTTGCTTTCTAAAGATATAGAATGATCCACACTTACAGTTCGACGGTGCTTTAACATGTTTGAAACACGGGAGAAAGAAAAAATGTATTGTACAAGCAAGCCAGGGACTTAGTTTTTCGGGTGAAACACTATTTCAGGAGAGAATCAGAAGCGGGCTAGTCGTTACTAAACGTTGGCAACGTTTAGGAGCTCACAGCCAAGGCGCCGTAGGAACTCTTGCTAAAGAACAGAAATGTCAACAATGTCCAAGTATCCGTATTCGTCTGCGCGGTTATATGCAATTAACACAGGCGACGAAATTAAAGTGTTTGCTGCACACAACCGTTCGCTCAATAATCAGACAGATTTCATTCAAATTGACCCAAACATAAAGCCATTACAATCGTAGAAAAGCTTAGTTTGGCCAACGTAACGTCTAATACAATGTTTACTCGGTGATAATGTGTGCATGATGGAAGGAGGTCTAAACGTACATCATTTACAAAACTATCGGACATTTACTAACCGTAGAACAACAAACAAAATTCAAAGGATATTCAGAATCGAATTCCAAAAAATTGTTCAATACTTAAATGAAACTATTATAAATCACAGAAACCTAAATTACAAGACCTGTTCTTAAAAAATACACGTAACGAGATTTGAAAAAAGTAATAGTACGATCCCCTCACAGTTTCATATATTCAATACTAAAAATCATTAATTCCAGGATCCAGGCATTACCATTATGGTTTCAGGGCCGAAATCTTTAGCTCCTGTGTCCTTAGCGTTATGTAACCACCTGTCTTTACTCCCCCCCTCAGCTCGGGAGAGCGCGGGTTGGATCCTCCGCTCAGGAGAAGTAGATGGTGTTTGTAGCTGGGGCTTCCCTTCACTACATTATACGAATGTCAGTCTGCATCTCCCCTTCCTAATTCATCTCCCCAAAAGACATGTGACTGGATGGAGATCCTCTTCACCTGAACCTGGCCTTACCAAAAATTAAACTACCAGAAAATATTAAAGCTGGCAAACAAACAGTATCATGTTCCCATAGTATTGAGATTAAGATTCTTACGTCAGTAAACAATTTGATTACTTGAGAATGTCTCTAGTCAAGGTCCCCTAATAATACCCTTTGAATTCAAACTATCTTTTAATACGCAAAACTGCGACGTCATTAGAATGAAGCGAACCGTCCACGGCCCGAAATCAGAGAGTCATCAGCCAAAATCATCTTGTGCTTCATTCTTCACAGCCCACGGGTCACATGGAAACACTCAGCGTTAGTCCAGAACAGAGGTGTCAAGGCACTTGTATCTTCAGTCTGTAGTAGCCACAAATTCCGAAAAAATAGGATAGTTTCAAGTCTACGAGTCAGGCCGGTATTACACGGTCATATTTCTATGTCATATATCTATGATCAAAGATATGTTCAAAGGTTCTCTAAAAGAGAACTTATGTCATAGATATATATCATAGTTATCAACGATCATAACTTGTGCATTACACGGTCATCTTTTTGATCATATTTCTATGTCATATCTATGATAAAAGATATATGACCGTGCAATATCGGCCTCAGTAATTTTCCTCGCTCAAAAATGTCAATCCCACAAACGCCTTGATTGTTGTCATTTAAAAATCATTTTTCGGTACAAGATGCGTGTATGTACCTCATTTTTAAATATTTTTTCAATTAATTTAGTGTATTAAAGGAAAGAAAAAAATTGTTACGGCTCAGTCAAGCTATCACTAATTCGCCACGTTGTGAGTATATGTATAACATGCATTTCGTGCATTGCTCAGTACGTAGCAATAAGAACTGCAACAGAATTTATACTGCGCACCACTCAGGATCAGCTCGTTTTTCTCCTTGGGAGCGTCCGTATTCTTTTAGGTATCTGGCTCAAAAATCATAGTATCCTCCTACTTTCTTCTATGTAAATCTTGTTATTGAAGCACTGTAATAATGAACAGATTGTTGCTGAGAGTAAAGTTTGAATGCTAACTCAACATTATGAGATTCCCATATTTAGCTTGACTATCTATCTACCAAGTACAAAGCTGATAATGATAATTACCGGCACACTTCCCGACAACGCAGGAATTCAAATGGGTGCACATTGCAATGGCCAAGAAAATATTTTTAGACTCGTCGCGCCCAGGAATTTTAAAAAGCAGAAAAAACTTTCTATCGCGAAAACTCATCAAGTTAATAAACTATTTCTTTTTTCAAATTCGCACCGAATTTGAAATATTGTAAACGAGTAAACACATTTCAAAATCAAAAGAAGACCATTTGTTATAATTTTTTCCCCATTGAAGTCTTGTCGTCTAACACATGCACGATGACATCTCTCGGTTATGTTCCTAATATATTTTGGCTGCTCGAAATTTCTTCCACTTACTCCGACATTTTCACTGAAAATTCCTCGTTACGAGAGATATTTCTTATTTCATTGACAACTAAAGAACTAACAATAATACGTTGTATGGACTTCAAGGAATCATTGAAAGCAGAAAATTGAATTTTCGTGAGAAAATCATGCCAATATGACTAATACTAGTGCAATTTGGAATTAAGTGCATATTTGAACCGAGGGGTAGTTTGCAATAGATGAACAATTGGTTTGTTCGGAAAGATGTCTATACACCATTATTCTCTTGCACTCCTCCCTCAGACATATTCGACATAATAAAAAGAAACGCGTGAGAATGTAGCAATTTCGTATTTTTCTCCGAAGAGTCGACCCTAATCACCGGTAGCGTATATCCCTTCCACACTTTCTCCCGAAAGGGAGAAAAGCTGTGAAATATGTCACAAGCAAGTGCAGCGCAGGAGACGTCCACAATACATTGCGCGAAGGGTTTTACAAGCGGCAAATTTCCCATACAAATTTTCCTAATATTCATTTTGGAGGATGTTCTTTCTTCAGTCAACGTATTTTCGTTTGTTTACCGTAATTCAATATTAAATCGTTCGCATTCCATTTCTTCATATAATATAACCAACCTTTTAACAATCTTTGCTCTTATCCCTATCAATTAATTCCAACTAACACGTCATGACTGGCGCCCGATAAAATTGTGGAAACAGACAGTATTTATTACGATTAATATTAACTATAATACAAGTAATCATTATAATAATATTAGTTGTAAGACAACTTATCACTATCCCTATTTATTACCAACCTCTTATTACATAGTTTTCTGTGTCGTTCGTGAGGCGAATTTTCAAGACGAAATTACATTCTCTGATGTACCAGTGCGACTTATGTTTTCCGTATGTTCTCTAATCGCTCAACACAACATTTTAAAAATGGCATTTATAGCAAATAATCAAATCAAAACTATTGCCATCGCATTACGCACAAACAGAGTCCTCTGAAAGACGGAACTGAATCGAGAAGACTGACCCTTATTACACCAGTGCATCAATGATTAATATTCAGCAGGGGCAATAATTCTCATTTTCTTTTCCGGAATGAAAATATTTTGAAGTATTTGTTGTATGATTCGTTCACGTATGGAACCTAATTCACTAGTTTAAAATTCTTATGAATTCTGAATAAAATTTCGACAATATCACAACTAGTATTAATTTAGCTCTCCCAGTGTGGGACATACTATCCAGACCCCATCTTTTTTATTCTCGCCAATTTCTATGAAATTTTATTTACATATTCTTAGCACGACACTATGAACATATGTACAGTATCTCCAAAAATTTGAAACTTTCTTTCAAAAACAACGTGCAGTAATATTTTGTGATCTATTTTCTTCAGTTGTGAATGCTATTGCTTTTTAAGGCTCTTATATTTGATGCTATCAGTTCAGAACAAAATTAAATCATAGAAAATAAAACTTTATCAATCTTTAAAACTTATTGGGTCATTTTAGTTAGGTTTTTAGTCAATATTCAATCACCGTCACTTCCCAAGACAATTCTTATTCCCTGATTATTATCACATTCAAGATGGGAGTTCAGACGCGATAGATGAATCAAGAGCATGACAACCTCAAATCAGTAGATGATAAGCAGCACGACGCAGCAATGACATGGGCGTGCGCGCATGCGCTGTAGGCGTGTCCACGCCGTGGGTTGGCGGCTTGCAAAACCATCACAATGCTGATAGCAGCCTTGATTGAATTCGTGACGTCGTATCAGAGACGAATGCAAATGAAACCAATAATTCCTGGGATAATAACTATATTTTAGTGTTTTCTTTAGCGCAGTGTATTTACTTCTCATACAGAAAGTTTCAATAAGTGAATTTTTAGGTAAGCAACAGTGTTCTAATACTCCTTCGCACCACCCTACCCTACTATCTCATTCAAATACGGATTGGTTTATATCTACAGTGAATGTCTATGTTTTGGATACAGTAGTAGAATTTGAAATTTTCAGAAAATTGAAAAAAACAATCAAAACTAGTCAATTTATATCGAAATGCGCCCGGGTGGATATACACAACCGATAATTGCGAAAATCATAGACAGAAAGAAACGATCATATTTTAAAATTTAGGACCAGAAAACAAAATACCGACGTTGGAAAATTTTCATTACTGATGGAGAATAGATTAAGGACTGAAATATTATACCTGCATCGTTTGTGGAAAAGATATCGAGCTCTGCATCTATCATCAAGGTTAGGCATATTCTGGAAGAAAATCGGAGTGTAGTGTGGTTGTTGGAGAAAATGAGAATGTAGCTAAGAATCAATATATGATTCAGAAAAAGTCCCCTCCGTGGCTACGGTGTCAGCGTGTCGCTCGTCACCAAGTCATCCCGGGTTCAATTCCCAGATGGGGCAAGATCAAATTTGTAGCTTTTCATTTCCATGTCTCAGTTTAAATAGCTGTGATGTATGGAAAACTCACCCTCTGCGACTAACAACCGCAGTTGTAATATTCGGATACAACAATCTGGACCCTATCTAGACGCTGTTTCTCTGATCTCGGTAAAATTCACGATGTGTCTAGTAAGTAAACTCACAAAAACTGAGCCTTACTGGCACTCGTGATTGTGGTACTTAGCTGGCCGAAACGAGATACATACGTACATCCATCGTCGGCACTTCCACTAACCACAACACCTGATCGATCTGTCAGCTTACGAGATATCACGTAAAGTTGGTTGCATCCAACTGTAAATGATAGGCGCAGTGGCGAGAAAAGTGAATTGATGATTAATGATAAAGGCCCAGGCTTTGAACTTTTGAACTTTATTCCAACTGTGAACTATGGGCAGTGATGGCAGAAGAGCTAGTTAATTCTGATTGTATGGTAATGTTTTTGCAAAGGATTTTTTTTGTTCTTGATAAAAGTAATTGTGTTAAATTCAGGATATAACTTGTTGATAAATGAATGTAGTAATTGCTAGTATGTGTGTTTTTGGGGGGGATGTAGAAGTGCATTATTTTGGTTGTTTTTAAGTGATTAAAATTAATGAGTTAATTTGTTTATTGTGCGTTATCCTTTGTAAGGAACCCCAGTATGTATTTTCTCTTACTTCAAAAAAGCACGAATCCAGATACGAAATAACTAGCCGTGGAGACTGAGATTTTGGGTAAATGGGTGCGAACCACTACACTATTGTTGTAACTCATGCTCGTTTAATTTTGTTACAATACATACATACGATTCAGAAATGGAAATAATGAAAAGTGAATTGAAGTGGTGCGAGCTGGAGTCTCTTGGAATGGCCAATTATTAAATATTATTTTAATTATATGTTTTAACTATTTTTATTTCGTTGTTTTATTTATGCTTTCTTTCTTATTTAGGTATTTCATTTCATTAATAAACTTAGAATTTCATGTATTGTTTGTATTATTTGTTAGTACAGTGGAACCTCTTTAACTCGAAACCCGTTAACTCGAAATCCTCTCTAAGTCGAAGAAATTAGCCATTCCCTTCCGTTGAAGTAGAATAATCCCTACAACTCGAATTATTTAGACACTATAACTCGAACTGAACATGATTTCCCTGTGATGTACTATCCATACATATCACGCTCTCTAACACGAACTACAAATCTAGTGGACTCTCTATCTCAAAAAAGCAGTATGTAAACTTTGCGACCTCTGTAAATCGAAATTATTTTCGCAAGACTCTTTAATTCCAAGCAATGCTTTCGTTGTTGTCAATAACCAATTCCAAAAAATGATTTCGCATTTTCATTGAAAGATGTAGTGATATCGAGAACAATATATTTAGTGCCTTGTTTCCAATCGAAAATACAATAGAATTGTCAATTGTGTTAATTCCTTAACTCAAAAGAAAATTACAGATTTCTTTTAATACATGCATATTTTCAAGTTTCCAATCGAAAATACAATAGAATTGTCAATTGAGAGAAAATTACAGATTTCTTTTAATACATGCATATTTTCAAGTTGTTCCTTTACCATAAAATAATCTTTATACATGTAATTATGTACAATGTAAGATGTACGTATAATGTAGTAATTTAAATCTGTATAAGTCGAACTTTTATTTTCTCATGACTTTGTAACTTGAATAACATATGCCTCTATAAGTTGAAATTGATACTGTTAAAAACCTTATCTCGAAGTCCTCTATAACTCGAAAACTCGTTAACTTATAACCTTTCCCTTGAAGTTCGAGTCAAAGAGGCTCCCCAGTATCTGAGAATAATAATTATCTAGTACCGTAGTATTAAACGTTTAAATGTCGTAGGTTTCAATAATTTTAGTTTTTTAAATGCATATATTATTATGGTTGTGGATGTTATGTTTATCATTCTTTTTCTGTATTGTACCACCAAGCAAGAGTGCCCATTTGTAGTTAAAAAATATTATTAATGTTTTATCTGCTATATCAAGACCCTGCATCGTATTCAGGAGATGAAGTCAAAATAATTGGATATGCATTATTTCGTATTCACAATCTCACAGCAGAATGAAGATTGAAGGTTCATCAAAAAGCGATTTTTTAAATGCATAAATAGCACCAGACGTACTGAAGGAGTATTTGAACGTTCATATTATGAAGGTACCGTGACAGAATTCAAATTACGCGCTAATTCTCTACCAGGTATGTAACAAGTGCCGACGTGCACGAGTAATAAACAATGTTTCTGTTTTTTAATATCTTTTTGCAAAAACAAGCTATTGCCTTCAAAAGTAGGGCGTGAGCAAAGTCGGAGAGGTCCAAAAACAACGATAAAACATAGTTTCATTGTTCCGTGATCATATTTACAGGTCCTACGCTTAGCCAGAATGCCCATAATTTAGCAAATATTTTCAATGAATCGTTAAAAAACTATGAGAGAAAAAAGGATAAAATTGCCTGGGCAAAATTGAGCAAAGTCAGACTTTTCATTTAAGCCCAAGAACGTTCGAATCGGTTGAGAATAAAAAATCCATTCTGGCTAACTTTCCGGGGGCAGTGCTATTGAAACTAATGCGCAGCAATTATACTTACAGAGTGTGATATTTAAAGAGAGCACAAAGGCACGCGAACATTCTTCGATTGGAAAGTGTGCCCCACTCGAAATTAATATTACGTGTGTTATCCCTAATAAAATTTGCGGCCTTTCTTAGTATCCGGTCTAACTCATTGATCTGACCCTCCCTACACGGATCCCAGCAAGCAGTACCGTACTCCAGTATATAAATGCCAAACCAAAACAATTTCAATGTTCTTCTCTACAATATTATCATTGAACATTCAGGTTCCGCGCGCTATAGCATTGCTCTACATGCTTATCAAAAACCAACTTCTAATGTGCGCTGGAATTCCATTCGCAGCTGAAATGAATACCTCGGCGTCTTTGATTGTTTGCGTTGCATCATGTCGGCGCTCCCAGTGCGCGGTTCACCCCCTCTCCTCTCCTCTGACTCCCATTTACTCTCCCGTAACCCACGTCCTCGTTGATCACCGCCGCTCCCTACCCGCCGGGAGTTGACCAACTTGCTCAGATGGACGTCACGCAAATCGTTGCATGGCAAGTGCAAGACATTCGTGTTCCAATCAACTTAATTATTTGGTGAACACTGCAGTTAGCATACAATCAACAAAATATTGCTCGACGCTCACTCGAGTTCAGGTTTTAACTTCAAAACAGTGCAACCAATCAGATTTTCGTACGCACATTAAATGAAAGGAAGTACTTCTAAAGAGGTATTAGTGTTACACATTATTCGATAATCAATTTGTCTCCATGTTTCCGCAGAACACATAGGTGAATACATCACTGTCGGAAAGTGACAATTATATAGAAAATTTGAGAAAACTTTCAGAATTATATTCGTATATGATTTATACATATGTACATAAAAATATTATGTTGGTCTTTTCAAAAGAGTTTTTATTATGAAACATAAGCCAATCACGAAGATTCTCGTGATACTTTAATGATTGAGATACGCTTCCCTTGCCCACGGACAACAAAACCAGCAACAGGAAATACTTTTTCCTCAGTAAATCACTACGTCGATACAAAGAAGATGTGTATTCAGCTCCAATTATTTAAATCAAACTCTTCCAACAGTAATAAGAATGCCAGTATTGCCACTAACAATTATTTTATTTTAGGTATCGTCAGTTTTCGAAAATCATCCCCTAAAATTTGGCAACTGATTAAAACTTAGCTGTATAAACTAGCAAATAGACATTTATTTTTAAAACATTAATTTTAATGATTAACAACCACAAGGTTTCGTCGTTATAGTTTCATGACTTTTATTTCGCTCCCTACTCCAAGGTTGTCTTGAATAAAATAGAATGTTTCCTTAGAGGCAATTTATGATTGAGACGACTGGCGCAAACCATTGGGGTTAGGGAAACCTGTGCTCCCTCTAACCTACGGTCACGAATAATAGTTTTTGATATAAAAAACTGAAATCCACAAAAAATTAGTCTGCGGAAAAATAATATTTATTAACTGGCACATCTACTTATATCAAGACTAAATAGCGGACTCCCACCCACCTAAGAAATTAATTTCTGCGTATGGGACTGCTTTTGAGAAATGCTAATTAGACCATGACTCAAATAATTTCAAGTCAACTCCAGTGTGATTGTAGCATTTAAATCAGTGATGATACGTTCGTTTTTCCTGTACTCTGATCACCTGTGTATGTCAACTAAGTTGCTGAACTGGTCTTTCTACTGCTTCGTCAATTATCATTAACCAGCCCCGTCTGCCATTAGCGGTAAGCAGATCATAGTCTTCGTGGTGTTTACACGTCGTTCTGTGGCGTGTCCTCTGCGATTCAGCATCTGGTGTTTGCAGTCATAAATTTGTTCCAATCGCAATAATGAATCGTAGCATTCAATCGTACGTTTAACCTCACAACAAAGCTATATTTACGTCCCAATCAAACGAATTGAACAAGGAAAGAATCATAAGATAGAAGGGAAAAAGTTCGAGATTTCGATGGTACAGCTTTCGAGAGGTAAAACAAGCAAAGAACACCACACAGAAATCTTAACGTAGTCTCCAATATGCAAGAAATGTATCAATACATATTCGTTTCCCGGAAACGACATCGATAAGCTCAACAAATTTTACCGGAAAAGAGCGTTTGGAGATAAAAAAATACAACAATACAGTTTGGAGATAAAAATACAATACAAAATAAAATTTGGAGATAAAAAATACAAATAATACAATATCTTTGCAAATGCGTTCATCATAATTAATTCTTTTAAATTATAATTATTTTTTTCGAGTAGATTGTTGAATTTTTTTTCCCAATCTTGCATTATAATATTTTCAGATTACTTTTGCATAATACGCAAAAACCACCAAAAAGATTGTTTTTCAAATAAATCGTTTTATTTTAGGACACGAATTTACAGCTGGGAAAAGTAATGAAAATCCTCTAGAGCTTCCAGAAGACTTCGCATTTCACAATAAAAGTGCCCAAGGAAGCACAAAGAAAAAAGGAAAAGGGGTTTCTTATTTATAAAAGGTAACTTTTTGTAAAAGTCCCCGTTTCTTCCGTCGTATTAACAAATTGCAAAAAGTTAAGAAACATCACAAAGATTATTTTATAGACTTCGGACCTAACCTACATTTTAATTATGTACTATATAGGTTATAATTTGCTTCAAAATACAAATTATTTTCGACTTGCCATAGACTCTTGAACGGTCTTCTGGGTAGCACAGCCTGCCGCGTGAAATATTGGAAGAGAGAAAATACTTGTAAACAAACACTAAAGCTATATTTTCTATCTAATAAGCAATGATATTGCAATCGCAGGTCAGCGCTAAGGCCGGTTTTACACGTCATATTTTTATCTCATATGTATATTATCAAAGAACTTAGATGAAACATATGTCCGTGTTATACACAACCTTTGATAATAGTTCAGCTATGATCATATACCTATGACATACGTTCTCGTTCAGAGAACCTATGTCATATATTTGAGCATATATTTTTGATAATAGACATATGACATAGAAATATGACCGTGTAATACCGACCGAAGAAAAATTTATAAATTTTAAAAACTTAAATTTCGTCTAGATTTTGTCAAGCATTGTACTGAAAGACAAGTTAATTGTAAAAAAAGTTAGTTAGCAATTTCTTAATATTTTTCCTCGTTCGTTGGGGTCCTACTAGTAGTTTCTTAACATTCATAACGAGCCCTCCAGTTGCGGATGAGCATGCACAATGAAGGTAGTGCGTGAGGGTGGGGACGGGACTGGGATATTACGCCACGCCGGGAGCAGTGGCCGAGTTAAGCCGCGGGCAGGGAAAGGCGAGCAGAACGGAGTGGTGTCCCCTTGCGCAAAAGCGAGCTGCGAGAGCGCGGGCGAAGCAGAAGGGGATCGTCACTCCCCCAGACGACGCGCACGCTCACCTGCAATCCCAAGGACCCAACCTCACAGCGGACGCTGAGCGTTTGGCCAATGGCCCCTCGGGGATCATGACGATCAAGGTTCGCTTCTGGGGAAACGCAATAACAAGAATATTTCAAATTAGTGTTCCTTTAGCTGCGAATGCAGTACTATAGAATATACAACTTTTCACTCACACCATGTAATTCAGAGTTCCAATATTGTTGTCAATGCAATTAATTTATTTCATTCGAGAACACCATGCGCGTCACAAAAAAATTCAATCGAATATCCTCAGTACATCGAAAGCATTGGATAAGACGAGGCAATGAACTCCTCCGTAGATCAACAACGCTCGCATCAGTACCATCTCTCAACAAATCACGGGATTTGAGAAAGACACTCGACGGAACAGACAGTTCATTTTAACGACGCAAATTATAAATAAAATAATTTGCAAGTTCTTAAGACAATGATTCGTGAAAATTGTCAATTGAAATTATATGTTCGAGTTTTGCTCTCTTCGTTTTCTATATAGTTTTACTTGAATCTACAAGAACAATTTATAACACAGTTTTAAGAACGTAACTTTTTAATATTCCGCTAATGACAAAAAAACTTTGTAGTACTTAATATCAATGTAAATTTTTTGAAATTATTTTGTCTGGTTTTTTTCTAGATTCACGCACGTTTGAGACTTTCAGGAACTTAGATAAAATATTCATGTATCCACATTATCTATGTCCCAGGCATATCCCCAAAAAATAGATCTGGTTTCGCCAATGTGTCAGTCCCTGCAAGTGATAATTGTAAACTATATAGTTTGAATCTACAAAAACACCTAACATTTTTATGCTGCGCATATGAAAAACAAATTAAAACATGTTTTTTATGATTCTGTAAATTAAAAGGGTTTTAACTCCGATCTCTGAAACTTACAGCCATTGCTCTGCGATATAAATAATGTTGGATCCGCGGTGCTCGCTATTAAATTTTATAGCATCAATCCAAGAATAGTTGGAATAAACTTTGTTTTGAGAGGAAATTTAAACAAATTAAAAGAATCCAAATTTGTCAAAATTATCGATAAGGTAAAACAATGATTTTTTCAATGAAATATTTATTATTCTTAAACACTGATATCATCTGAAAGAGCGTAAAAATGTTTGCTGAACAATGACATGAAAATAACCACTACTGATAACGTTTTAAGGAAAACTTCATTAAAAAATTGTTTTGAAAATAAAACAAGAATGAAACGATACTTCAAGGAGATACTACACAGATGCTCTTGATATCATAAGTAAAATAAGCAAACAAAAATTCGTTTAAATCGTCGAGAAAAGAAAATTGGTGTTCTGATTTGACGTGGCATGCCCCACATGTATCTCCATACAGAGGCGGATTTTAAAGTTTGGCGCCCCTAGGCAGCAGTAAATATAGTGCCCTTTGAGAGCAGATTTTATAACATTTTTAAATTTTACATATTATTTATATAAAACAAAGTAATAATTATACATTTCTGTTTATTATTATTATAAGGTACAAAGTAGTATAAACAATATAACTATCAAGAAACACTAATAACTTAGTTTTTAATACATAGGAAATCTTTGCTGATCCAACGAAAATCTTGCAAGTCATTTTTGAGAAAACATTCAAAAAGCCAAAAAATAAACTTTTTTTCCAAATATTATTTTTTCGTCACTTTCTTTTGACGCCCCTAGCCAATTGCCTATATTACCTATGCCTAAATCCGCCTCTCCCTCCATACATTACACGATGTACAAGTACATTGCTCTCGAATGCACCATCATGGCCCTGTGAAGTCTTTCATTCAGAAAGAAATATACTTTCCGAAACATCAGCGAGTACACGTTTTATAAAAAGGTTCAATTGGACAACTCCTTGAAACTGATTTAATGAGTTTTATTGTTTCCCTAGTACAAATCTTGCGAATCAATTTCGAACAAGTTACCGTAGTCGGAACAGGGTTGGAATTTTGACCATACCTTTAGATCTGATGAAAATGCAATATTACGATTAGTTCAGATCTACACCTATCCTGTGTCCATTAAAACAGTGGCAAACATATTTTCACCACTATGCAGAATGCAAGCACACGCGAAGCACTCGGGCGCGTGAATAGACGATATTTTCTTCATTTCGTAAGTGGCTACAGTACACTAGTCGGTGAGGAAATAACAAGTCTAATTTATTTTCTTATCTCCTGTAATGTATTATTTAAACTGTACATGAAAATTTGAAACAAAATTATTTACCAAAAGTAAGCTATCATTAAGATATTTATTACGTTTGAGTAAAAGTAAAAAAACAACAACAATACTCCACATCTTTGCTATTGCAGATTCTCACAGATCTCGAATATTGTCAGCCCTGGAACAAAACAACCATTAAAAAAAGATAACACACCATCAACCATTGGAAGGCCATCAAAACATTCGGATTATTGACACAAGAACATGTTGGTAGATCCATTTCCTGCCCATCCTCAGCACTAAGTCTTTCTTCCCTCCATCACTTATCTCATATGCGCACACATACATTAGCACAATCAATTTCCAATGAATTAGTGTGACATGTTTCGACACATTAATTCATTCAAATAGTTTATCCCAATTTTAAAAAGTTCTCATTGATTCGCACGTACATCCTTACAGAATTTAAAATGCGGAAACTAAAACTATTTTTCTTCATAATACGATAACCAAATTCGCCGATGTTAAAACCCTGGGACATAAACCTGTCAACCTGAAAACTCTCCACACGATGGATTTCAATCACAGATCAGTTCTCGAGAACAAAGTTCTGCAGGAAATACATCACACAGCTCATTTCCCACATGGTTCGCGCTATTTAGTTGCACACGGAAAGAGTAAAAGAGACCACTGCCACAGTTTTGCTTAGATCTAGTGCGGAATGTTAAGAAACAAAACAACATAATAGTTTTCCGTACTTAAATATTTTTTTAACAGAATTACGAAAATTAGAATAAATCCATTTAAATAATGTAGCATTTCCTCAAACCATAATTGAAGAAACAAAGATATGTTAAAAAGTGGTCAGAAAGGAATGCCAAGTGGAGAAAGTTAAGCTGACTTAAAGTTTAACTGAGCAAGTTAAACTAAGTAATTCTTAAGACAAATTGGTAGAAGTGTACTCTGAAAAAAAGCATGCCTCAAAAATATCTTCATTAACGCTCATCTGACAGACAGTTATCATATTAATGGGTTCATTTATTAACACACGAGCGAAGACGAGTGTAGCAGGCAGAGCACCCAGAACAGAAATGTCTTCAATAATCATTATATATTTACTTAGTGAAACCGATAGAGAACAATTTTAAATTTGTTTACTCTGCTCACGGGTGACTTCAGACTCTTACCAGACAGTAGGCAATATCGACCCAGTCCCATGTTGGAGGAATAGCGATATTACGCGATAATTGTCAACGTCCTGCCCCTGACCTATAAGATAGCAGAAAACTGGGAATAACTGATACCAAGCTACCAAGTACGAAAGTGGTTCAGTATAAACTTAAACACCACCACTACCAGACGGAAGAGTCTGTACAATTTAAATAGTTCATTACCATAAAATAAATAATATTGCATGACTTATTTATTATTATTATTACCATCGACATCAAATTGGCAGGAGATTTAGTCGGAACCGTCTTGAAACACCGAAACAAAATTCATTACGCCTGTCCGGGAAAGTAAAATGCTTACTGCCAACTACTTCGACATGAACCCTCGAAAAACTATCGTAATCGGGAAACTGTCGTAACGGCGATGGGGAAAACAGAATGTTGGCGAAATTGCTTCTAAAATATTCCAAGGTACATTAGGTATAGCATGGTCGCGTGAGATGTACATTTTCCAATATAAACATACCTCGGTTGTCATCGATAATCCTTCTGGAAACTATCGACAAAATCCGAAACAGAGCCAATTATTTCCATGAGAATAAATGTAAATCCTAGTAAATCATGTAAATTCTAGTAATTCCTTCTAGACACAGCAATAAAAGTACCAAAACCCTTTATAGATAATAAATACAGTGTTTAATACTAAAAATAATAGGAAATTAAAATAAAATTAATAGAGGCCAAAGGATCAAGGCCAATCATGGGTCGTTTTCCTTCTTTGCCTTTTACCACTAGGCCAGCTTCTGAGTCAGTGGACCCATTTCGCACAAGAAACCAGTCCCAGGAGATCAGTTTCTACGCTTCCTCAGAATTTACCGTTAAGAAATAGGACGAAATATTATTGTTGAAAATGTTCGCAAACTTTGTTTTCACAAAATCAGCAGTGAGGCTACGTGAGTACGCCGATCGCAATCAACGGAAACACAATTTTTTCGGGGAAAAAATCTACGAAAACCTAAGCAGAATTTAACCGACCAACAAAAACCAAGGTATTATTGCGCTTAACTTTGCTATATTATTTACTACGTGCATGATTCATGGATGCAATCATAAATCAAGTAAGCAGAACAATAGACTATAAGCTTATCCCGACAACAGTGAATGTGTTATGTTGGCGTTGGTAATGCAGTTAAAAAAGCAGTCTCCAACCATCACTAGAGAATCTCCAAGGTTGGGATCGGACAACAGAGATTACGAGCACAACCGGGCCAAGGTCATGAACACATTAAGTAATACTATAATATTCCAAATTAACAATAAGAAAATCATCGGTGGCAGTCTATTGTAATAATTTCTATTGAATTTAGAGTTTATTAATACTTACATTTTATAAACAATATATTCCGAATAATCTATAGTTCGCTTATAATTCGTACTTGTGAACTATCGTATCTGTGTTTTATTACATACATTTTTTTCTGGTATTCTGTTGATATTGGAACACGTAGCTAACTTTTTTTCTTTCTAAGGAGTGTGCTGAAATTTTCAAACCGCCTCTGCTTTAGGGCCCTTGATCGGAATTTATGGAATGGTCCCTTGCTTTCTTCCGGAGAGTAAATTAGTTCATTGTCCTCTAAGCGGTCATACGCAGTTTGTAACTACTTTTTTGACAAATTCATTTTTTCACCATGATAATTATCACGAGTATATTTCAAAATATCTTGGTTATTTCGTCATAGTTCTTCATCAATGAATATTTTCTCCAACATTTAATAACGTAAGAGATCACGACAAAATAGTAGAAAATAAAGAAATTTGAGAAAAACATATTATTTTTATTACAAATATCAAGGATAATCGGTAATCGGTTTTCAAATTTAACTCTGCGACACCATTAGCCATTGACGTTGCTTATGATGTCTATGACGTCATCAACCCTTTACCTCTAGAGAATAGCAACTGTTGTATTTGAGTTTATGTGTTGGTACCGTGGTAGAATTCAAATTACGTGCCGGATTGAATTCTCTGCCAGATATGTAACAAATACCGACGTGAATGCGTAATAAACAAGGTTTTTTTATTATTTTTTTATTCTTTGCAAAAACAAGCTATTGCATTCAAAAGTAGTAGGTGAGCAAAGTCGAGGAGAACGATAAAACATAGTTTCATTATTCCGTGATATTTACAGGACGTACGCTTAGCCGAAATGTCGAAAATTTAGAAAATATTTTCATTGATTAACTGTTAAGTAACTAAGGGTGAGCAAAGTATAAAACTGCCTGAGCAAATTGAGCAAAGTCAGACCTTTATTTAAGCCCAAGATCATTCGAATCGGTTAAGAATAAAAAATTCATTCCGACTAACTTGCCGGAGCGGTGCTATAGATCCTAACGCACAGCAAATATACTTACAGTGTGCGGGTATCATAAACTTCAAAATAAAACTTTACATCGAAAAAGTTTATATCTATTTATAAAACATTTTCTCAGATGTGGGAGATCTCAAAATCTCATTTTTGTTTGTGTTATTTGCAGATACAAAAAAATTATAATCGAGAAATGGACAGTTCTAGTCACAAAATTTTCAATGTCTTCATTTAGGAGTAACTGCAAAATCCAGGCAAATGGTAAATACACCCAATGCTTAATAAACAAATTGCGAAGCTAAGACCTCTCAATTCTTTAATTTTTCAATTCCTTTTTAAATTATGAGAATGGCAATTTTCGTCAGACATTACTTTAGAAGGAAAATTCAATTCAATGTCACATAGGTTATGTAGTGGATTGTCAGTCACGCACCACGATTGATCTCTAGCGGACACATCAGTAAGCTCGTTAATCAGCAAAATTCTATATCTATTCTGTATCTATTCGAAAGCAAAATTCTATATCTATTAGAAAGCAACAAAGTTTATACTGATTTTTCGCTCTTTTGCTCCATCAATATTAAACATAGTTGACACTGCTCTAGAAACAATCCTTAAGCAGAGCTCTTAAAAATTTTAGATCATTTCCTCAAGTAGTTTTCTTGATATCGATGTTCCACTCCATTGAATTCACTTTTATTAGTGTAGATTATGTACACTTTCCAAACCAATAATGGAAAAGATTTGCAATGTTGTAAGTATGCTTCATTAATTCTATTTAATTTTTGAAGTTTACAAAACAACAAAAGCAATTGGGCAACGGAACAGAATTAAACATTTTTTGAAATAATAATTTTAGTATCCCGGTCAACTCTGGGAAAAACAATGTAGTATCCATCCAGTTAGACGACAACATAACCCCCCCCCATATGTATATCCTTGTCCTGGCCTTCAAGTCTGTGTAGATTTTAGCTGAAGTTGCAAGATTTCCGAAGAAACGCTTTCGTTTCATAGAGTTCGAAGAATCTTGTTTCTTCAGGAGCAAAATTTATAAATTGAATTTTCTGACAAAATGAAACCTGTTTCTGGAGAGATCAGTTCGTCAACAACTTCCTGTATTAATTTCTGGTTCTTCAAATGATTTTTCTTTTCGAAAAATGTAAAGTATAAAGTTTTCTACTCATTTAAGGACGCTATTTCACGAATTTTTCTATTCATTCCTAAGATTTCTCGGAGAAATTTCAAATCCATTGAACAGTCAAAAACTAAGATATTCGGATAAATCGTGCTGTAATAATATATGATCATTGGTAATACAAAGCAAATAGACGAAACAGCACGCAACTTCAAAAGTTTCGAATGAGTTCATTTTTGGCAAGTTCATTTTTAAAATAGATTAACAAGTTTCATCTCTTTTGGATACTAAGAAAGCATGTTCTTCTAGATTCCTTCAAACGTTTCTATTCTCAGTTATTTCAGTAGATGTGTAAACAATTAAACCGTCAATAAAGTAGAAGATAACTACTAACCCTCGCGAACACTTCTACCACAAAATTTACTTCCACTGTGAGAATGTTTCGGCTTTCATTTCAATCGTTTGTCAGTTCTTATGATATCCTTATCTATATGAATAAATCCTATGCAGAAGTGAAGTTTTTTTTAAACTTTTGCGACATTTCGCACAGATTTTGCAATGAGTCGACACAACTAATGAGCATGGTTCCATTCCATACATTTTTTATGGTGCATTTTATAACTAACTTCGAAAACAGAAATTAAAAACCATTCGAAATCTTTCTCTGCAAAGATTTTGGTAACTGCAGGCAAATTTTCTACAGAGCACGGAAAATCGATTCGTGTAACAATGAGACATGGGGTATGAACCTGCGCCGATCTTCAGCACCTCGCCACCCGAAGGCAAAGTGGATTGTATGTTCCAAATAAGTCGTCATGTGAAACCTTAGTCATATTAACGGTGGGACAGAAGAGAAGAAAACTAAGTTTTGGTCTGATCCGTGTACGAAATTTAAATATTTTTCGAATTTCATTAAACAAAATAGCGTATATTTTCCATTCAGGTTTTTGAAAGTTATTATTATTATTATTATTATTATTATTATTATTATTATTATTATTATTTTAATGAAGTATGTTGTTCGTACCCAAATACATAGTCTCCCTGACGATAATTGCTTGTTTTAATTCCTTGTATTAAACCAATACATGTTTACATTTTACGAGATATTACAAACAAAATATGACTGATTTAATGGTACTAACATTAGTCCCTACTACGCCCCTGGTCAGAACTCAAATTGGTCTCGACTGGTTGGTACAGGACACCCACAAAAGCATTCGCTAAACCACTGGATGACTTGGCGCTTCGTTCTACGTGCTACCACCACGCCCAGGGGCGCAGGGCCTTATCAATCAGCCGCAAGTCCACCGCTGGGGTCCCGTCGCAGCCGCGTGGCGTGATCGCCGATAAGCGCACGCACGCCGCATGGATCGCTGGCGTGCGACAGAGCACCGCCGGCACAGCGGAGATGCGGTGACGGACAAGCGCTGTCTCTTANGTCCCTGTTAATTAAGAACTGTCACACCTTGAAAAGTTTTATTGCGTAGTTTCCATGGAACTCGAGTCCTTCGCATTGCTTCGGCCGACCATGTATGTGACTGAAGAATACATTGGCACCTGTCACAAAATTCACAGAGGTGTGTCATTATACAAATTTCACATCAACTTAGATCAAAGAAAATAAAAGTGTCATTTCAAATGTTTTATTAACAATATAGACCACAGATTAACTAAATGTGACCTCGCGTGTTTACAGTGACGTCACCCTGCTACGAAGCCCTCATTTTCAAGATTTCGAGAGAGGATAGAGTGGAGGAATGATTTCGCATTATTTCTGGGCATTAGGCCGGTATTACACGGTCATATTTCTATGTCATATGTCTATTATCAATGATATATGATCGAAGATATGACAGTTTCTCTAAACGAGAAAATATGTCACAGGTAAATGATCATAGCTTAACTATTTTCAAAGATTGTGCATAACACGGACATATGTTTCATCCAAGTTCTTTGATATTAGAGATATGACATAAATATGATCGTGTAATACAGGTCTTACCTCAGCATTTGCACCTGGGAGGACAAGGAAACTGCGACAAACTGCATAAGGCATAAACTGCCAAAGGGTACTAATTTAACCCTCTCCACCATACGAACGTCGACATTAACAGCTCAATCTTACCTTTCGCTGACTAACATTCAATGTTAGTTAATCCAGTCATTTTGTATTCGAAATAAAAATTTACCACGCAAAACATGTTGAGAGTAAAAGGTGACCCTCCTGTTGAAAATTGCTCCCTCCGAAATGAAGACCTTTTTTCCTTATGCTCTTAATCACTGATTTCATTTAAAAAAGAACAATAGATGAATATTATGTGTCGTTCAATCAATGTTTTACTGTTCAAGAAAATTTCGCTGTTATTGCGATAAGTCTTAGTGGATATACAAACAAGTATCATAAATATTGCGAAGACTTTAATTTATACATAAACACTAATTTATAAAATGAAGCATAACTGAAATGATATTTAAAAATGATTATAAACTGCTATTGGCTTCCAAATTGACTCATTAAAGCTTAAAGTTAACGCCCTTGAAATATTAAACTATCTTAAAAAATAGGGTGATTATTCAAAGACAATTTGTGAATGACAAAATAAATACTGGCCGGACAGTATCTCGTTCTTAAAAGTGAAATGCACCGTCTGGTTTCAGTCAGAGGCAAAAGCAAAAGCACAAGATTTTACGTCTAGTGCCTTAGATACTCTTTGTATTAACATACGATTTTATTTTGGTTAACTTGCTAATAAAATTGTCACCAACAGAATATGTAACATATAAACGTTTCGAATATGATTTAAATGATAATGAATATGTTTCCATAAACGCTAACTTTTACAGTTCGAAATTTTGCAACCAAAATTGTCTTAAAAACCACTTGCAAATATACCTTACGCAGCAGTGATAGGCAAATCAATAATGTTGTGTGGGAGGGAGAGGACTTCGTCAAAGGGGTCTGAATCACAGAAAAAGTACATTAAAAATGTATTTCCCATGACTATTCAGCCCAAAATTATGTTTGTTCTTTCATTATCCATTTTATTATTTAAATTCGGTATTCCTATGTAGATACACTTCTCTTTTTGCCTCTCACCAGACCGGTTATCTAAAATTCTAGTAGTTTCTACAAGCACAGTTAATAGCGGGATTCTGTGGGAATTCGGAGAATATTCAATAAAGGGTATCTTAAAGTTAAACTCACTGAAATATTTTTATCTCATCGAAACTTGAAATTATGCTGTAATGTTATAAAAGCCGATATCGGATGTTGCACAAAATTTTAATTTATTCTAAATACCTTAAGACTTGAGGATTTCTGGCAAAATGACGTAAATGAACACAATTATGCAAATATTTTAGAAAACATCAAAACAGAACTCGGGAAACAAAATGAGATGTATTAAGTACTCGACAGATTAGAGAAGCGTTCTCTTATAGTACAAACGTAAGCCACTGGGGAAATGGGAAGAAAATCATATTGATTCGTTAAATAAAACAGAGTAGGATATGCATGAATTAGATTGGGGGTTGGAAAATGCGAAAACTACGAGGAGAGTTAAATAACACGTGACCACTCTGCGCGGAAGAGGAGGAATGGATTCACGATTTATTATTTTGCGCCAAAACCGAACAAAAATGAACAGCATGGCTTTCCGAAGGGGACTCTCGCGAACGAACAAGAAATATTGATCTGCGATAGAAATTATGAGGGATAACAGATCAACGGTAGTGCAACTCCTGAGCAGATTCTTTAGTATTTTCAGGGGGGGGAAAGAGAGAGAAAATTTAAATGTTACAAGAATGTGATTCTGTGTGATTCTTAAATATGTTTCAGGTTATTTGGAAGCTCAGAAAGGAAGGAGGAAGAAGGAAGAAAAAAGGCAAGAAGATAACTTACATATTTATTAACTTATTACTAATTATTACTACTTATTGTTTATCGATTAATTACTGTGATTAATTTTTATTACTATTAACTATACATAATTATTTACATGTAATGTATATTGCACTTTCTCCTCCTGACCGTTGGTTTTCGTGGTTCCCAACGGTGCTCAACGAATACTCTAGTTGCATTATTCTACTTTTTTCCTCGTAAAACTTAAATACCTTCCTACAAGCGACTCGAACATTCGTCGAGAGTGAATACCAGGGTAAAGTATACACAGCTCACTGCATTCTCGAGCTTAAATATAAGCACGTGGACCCTCAGTCCCGCTAATATTCTTATTAATTATTTGTTCACATATAAATATAAAACTATGTCTAATAAAACCCAATTGAATTGAGTAACAAAACGTCGTTTACAATAGCTGAACCGCAAAAAAAAGTTAAAAGAATCTCTAACATAAACCTAATTCACTATCCTTTACATGCCACCAACAAGCCCAACCGACAGAACTGTTAGAAATTGATACCTCCTGCAAAGCACGCTGTAAATGTACATTACAACATTCAAGCATGGAAGGATGTGCAGGAACATATTATTCGGAGTGGCAGACTCAGTAACGTACCTTCATCTAATAAGGCCCGGAGCGGAAGCCTTCTGGAGATTTCTGATATTGAAGTCACACACTAATGTGCTCAGCTTGACAAGACATGCATATCGATAGTGTTTTTAAAACATTGAATTGGAAACTTGAGATTTATCACATAATAATCTCAATAATTCTTTATTTTACTATTATAAAAAGTTTTAGAGTATATTTGTGTTCAAATTTAGGTGTTTATATGATTCTTACTGACCAATTCGGAGGCCCTTCGCATGTGGACGCCTGGGGTGGATCGCTCCCTCGGACCCCCCCTAGGGAGACTACTGGGCAGACCCACTCAATTCGTATCGCCACTTGAACACAAGAGTAAGTAAGAAACTTCATTCCAAACTATTTCATGTCTCTTCGAAGCTTCAAGTAACTTCAGAATAGCATTTTCCTCCGCAGACAAGCAGTAGCTTATCTCTTTTACATGTTAAAACCTTGCTTTGACCTTGTTTATGAAACGCAGCTAATCAGTTTCACGTTTCCAGGTAGATAATTGCCACTAGAATGCTTTTCGAATTGGAAAATTACAGTACAGGTTCTTACGTTATTCATTACTGTTATAAAGAAGTATGTGACACGAATAAACATCTGAATGAATGGCCAGAAATAGAAAAAAAGTCCAACAACTATTTTGAAATTTGTAGAACATTAACTACGAAGCTACAGGAGAAACTTCAAAAACTAAGCTACATAAATTTAAACACAAATAATACAAGCTGATCCAAACTACTCGTTGGGCGGAAGGACAGAGAAAGATTTCATGTGTAATGGGTCAAACACTTCCAGACAAAGGTGGGGAAAGTTAATCTGAAATTTAACTTGGCAAATAGTTACTCTGATGCTCAAAAAATACTTCATTAACCTTTAAAGTGTTAGTTTGCGGTCGAAAATGTACACAGAAGTTTAAATAAACCGTTAAAAGTTAATTTAATGTGGTAAATGTTAAATCAGTCAAATAGTCACGGATTTTATAGATAGTCAAACACGCAATAGTTCATTATAGCATAGGTATAGTATAGGTTGGGTAGGTTGACGGAAGGTAAAAACAAACATAAGTAATGTTTATTGTATTTGAAGAAGCAAGAAAATATATTCCTTACGCGCTTCTTGGGTCGCTCGATGTCCTTTTATATGCCCTTTAGGGTTATTGCATAGCTAAGCTATCTCAGATCATACTGATGTATTCAGACGTACTGAATGAAGCATTTAGCGACATTTCATAGGAACTGACAGGCACCCCGGATGGCCTTGAGCAATAACAGATCGATCGTTCCGACGTTGAGAGGACAAAACCAACTTCTCATCACACACACCACGCCACCCGCCATCGGAATCAGACTAAAATAAATTTTAAAAAAATAAGAAACATAACTGATTTAAGTAAGCGGAAGACAAATGTAACGGAATATAATAAAATTGTTCTAGACTTTAACTTAAAAAATGAAAAGTTAAACAAAATGTTAACTACATGAGATTAACGGATAAACGTTCTTCCGTCCAGCTTTAGTTTCAAGAGATTTCATGAAGTACAAAGAGAGAGAAATTCGACACTAAAATTTGATAGGTTGGCTTTTCGTAAAACACTACTGCTATTAATTCACACTTTTAACTTAAATAATTTTTTACCACTACGTTATTATAGTCAAGAAACTCATACTACAACTAATTTAAATTAATTGCGGTAAATGTCAATTTCTGTAGTGAATTTAGTTTCAGTGTTATTAGTATCAACCAATCATTGTCCAACATTGAAGAGGGGAAATTTGAGACTAGTGGCACTTTCATTGAGCGTAAGGGGCAGAATTCACTAGGTGTACGTATTGTGCGAGGATAATACGCATTGGACGAGAAGAGGTGGAAGAACAAAGGAAATCAAAATATGTTAAAAGAAACACTCTTAATTTGTTCCAGTGAACTTCAAATCGTACTTAAGCTCAATTACCAACTCTTCGCTTAAAGTAAAGTCTCTGGAACCATACCTGGGCGGAAAAGCGTTAATCCGTAAATCATTAATTTATGCAGTTAACATTTTGTTTAACTTTTAAGTTAAATCCTCTCTACATAAAATCGTTCACTCCAGCCTTAGAGCGAAATTGTCTGACAAAAATTGTCTACCAGTTCAATATTAGAGTGAACGTATTACATTCCACTCGTATGCGAGTCAAATTGCAGTTCACATGCTTCAAATTGTAGTGCCATTTTTAATAGAAGAAATCAAGATTGAAGAAATGTACTAAAATAGTGATCGAAATGTCCACGTTCTGTAAGTACGGATAAAGACGAAGAAAATAAACTTCAAAGAAATAGTTATAGTGTATATAAGGGTCATTTTCAAATTGAGGGATAAATTCATTGCCCTTCCATACTTAGAAAATATCCCCCACCCTAAAATTTGAAAATGATTAGTAATGTACGTTAAAGAGAAAGTTATGAAGACGCAATCACAATTTTTCACCAAAATACAGAACTTTTTATTTGATAAATAAAGGAAACATTCATTAAATACATTTTCGGTACTATCAGTCTGCGATAAGCCTCCACCGTACCCGACAATATCGCTGATATAACCACATTACTTATCGTTTCAACACGGAAGGCATCATTCGCATTAAGTCTATTATCGTCCTAGTTCATTTACAATAGAACCTCGAGTATTCTAACTTACTCGAAAAACCAGGCATGTAGGTCCCCAACCCCTCTCAGTTACACCTGTCCAGTCCCTCACAACACGGGAGTGTAATCGAGGAAAACACCGGTTATTCGGCAATGAATATGATATATCCCCAGAATAAGGTAATTACACTGAATCAATGGTGGCGATAGCGGGCCCGCAGGACCGGCGGTGCGGGGTGTCCCCAGGTGTCTGAGGGTCCCAACGTGGAAATAAAATTAAAATGAAATAAAAGATAAAAATTAACAAATTTCACAACTTTCCCGAGTTGATAGAAAATGAAAAACAATTAATTATTGTCGTAACTGTATTTCTTCAACACAAACTAAGTAGAAACTAATTTTCATTACCAGCTTTGTACTGAACAAATGATTTAAATTAAATAAGGTATATATTTATACAATTTGTTGTTACTAATATTTGTCAGACAGGAAGTCAAGTTTAGTAGGCTCGCGTACATTGGGTCGTGCGCAACTCCGGCTCAGCGCATCACAACAGAAACGTCGGAAATAACGTACGGATTCTAAGAAATCCCTTTTTCATGTTCGTAAAAGTATTTCTTTTACCGGCAAAAAAGGAAAAAAGAAAACGTAAGAAAAGCAGTAGGAAACTTCAGTGAGACATAAGCAAATAAACAACGAAACCAAAGACTTATGAGTGAAATTATAAATAGAAACAAGAAGAAATAAAGCAAATTACGTTTTATACTGACTGTGAGTTAGTAGTTCATTTACTACATTTATATTCATTCGTGATAAATGGGTATAATTATATGTCACGAGACCAATTTTTTTTAAGAGGGGCCCCATGAAAAACCTTGCGGGGAGGCCCCCGAATACTTATCGCCGCCACTGCACTGACTTCAACGAGTTGCGCACATTTCATCTCACGCGCGATTCAACTTTTCTACCTGCGCGGCGGAGGGTCAAGCTGTGATGTGGGTGGTAGTAGGGTTGTACAAGGTTGACTACCGTCGCCGTCAACGTGTGGCCCTCCTAAACTTAAAATTAAGAAATATACGAGTTGTTTCACTAGACGTGCAACACTATATTTATATTTTGTTCACCGCAGTAACAGGTAATCTACGAAAATAAATATATTTACAAATATAGACGGTATATTGCTAATTATACAATAAAAATATATTTTAAAATATTTTGATTTTTCTTTAGTAAGAAACCCTCATTATTCCTTGATTCAAAAGAAATTGTGAACTTGACAATAATAGTTCTAACTATTAACTAATTTCTGGCTTTGGATATACCAAATACCATTTTCTGCAACATAACATGGTGCCAAGAAAAACCAAACCAGAAGACATTCGTTTTTTTTTGTTTTTTTTTTTTTGTGGGGCTTTAGGGCTTGTCAACATCGAGGTCATTAGAGACCGTAGAAGACATTCGTCCACCACCAGTTGAAAATATAAATTCCATAATAATCCACGCCTTTTGGAAATTTCGAAAAATTTGTTATTGTTTTTTATCTATACTCTACTATACAAGAGCAACAACCCGCCAAGAAATTCATGGCTCTATTACTTATTCTGTGTGTTGATGAATGAGCAAGTCAATCGATCAGTCACAACGGCGTAGTATGTACAGAAATTTCGAAAATCTAAATTCAAAAGACGTCCTCAAATTATTATCTTTTAAATTATTTTCTCTCATAAAACGAATTAAGTCCTTCCAGAATAAAAACAAAATGACGTAATAAATCCATCTTCTTCCATTTGATAGTTAAACCAATATTCAATAGTTCAAATGTTACACATACTCAAAAAACGATATGAACTTTTTGAAAAACAATATGAAAGAGCAAGAAAAAACAAAAGATGAGGGAAAGTCTATTAGATTTTATTAAGATTTTCACCACTTTAAGAAAATAAAATCTTCAAATCCATTCCCATATCTGCACAAAATTACTACAGATTTGGTCAAATGTTTCAAAATTAACAAAGAAAGATAAAAAAAGGAACTCTCTCACAACATAAGTGTATCAACATCTAAAACCACATGAACAAAATAGGGTAAATTAATTTACATGAAAATATACATGTAGAATTGGCTCGTCAAAAAGGTAAGAAATTCTGTATCCGAAGGAATGTTAGAAAAAAAGACTGTTGAAGGGAGGCAAACTGTTCATTCGCTATCAGCTGTTATTTGCTAAGTCCATTTAAATTAATTATAACAATATTCATTGAATTTCTTTTAGTGACTAGTAGGTGAGGTCCGAGAGTGCCACACTAGCGCACAACCACTGTGTAAAATCCACGAAATAATGCTGGATACCAGTTATGTGGGTAAGTTAGATATTTATAATTCAGTTAGTCGCGTAAATTAATGATTCATGTAACCGTATTGCTACTGATGACGAAATATCGTGGGAATGGGTTTTCTTTAAGTTGCTGTGAATAAAATGTGTTTCTCTCCTTATTTTTTGTAGGGCTTTAGGGCTCGCCAACGGCAAGGTCATTAGAGTCCTTTCTCTCCTTAAGCATTCAAACTACACTTCAACAATTTTTTTGCATTCCATTTGTTACATACCCTCTGTTTGACTGATTGACCGAGTAGAAATGTTTTGCTTCTTGACTTGCGTATTCATCAAGGCAGAGAATAAGTATTAGCCATAAAAGTATTGGCGGGTTGTTGCTCTTGTATAGTAGAATATAGGTAAAAAACAACACATTTTTCGAAATTTCTAAAAGGTGTGCAATGTTATGGAATTTATATTTTCAACTGGTTGTGGACGAATATCTTCTGGTTTGGTTTTATAATGCAGAAAATATTTAGAGAATCCAAAGCCAGAAATAAATTAATAGTTAGAACAATTATTGTCAGGTACACAATTTCTTTTGAATCAATGAGGGTTTCTTACTAAAGAAAAATCAAAATATTTTAAAATATATTTTTATTGTATAATTAGCAATATACCGTCTATATTTGTAAATATATTTATTTTCGTAGATTACCTGTTACTACGGTGAACGAAATATAAATATAGTGTTGCACGTCTAGTGAAATAACTCGTAAATTTCTTAATTTTAAGTTTAGGAGGGACGCACGTTGACGGCGACGGTAGTATTTTCCTTGTCCAACCATGCGTACTACCACCTACATCACCACAGCTTGACCCTCCGCCGCGCAGGTAGAAAAGTTGAATCGCCCGTGAGATGAAATGTGCGGACCCCGAATTCAACTGGGATGTCTTTTGTAGACATTTTTGTACCCTAAAGCTACGCGCGCACAGGGACGTCCCGACTTTTTAAAAACGCGGAAGGTTTCGCGCACTGGTTTCGGAAATTCCGGAACCCTGTTGGGAGAAGGGACCTTTCCGACAGGATCTGACATTAGAAGATATCTAAAAAGAATGGCAACAAAGGAACTTCAGCGAGCTATTGTACATGACGAAAAACCCAAGACATTCAGACAATTCGGACGATATCTACATTCCACCATGGGAAGACGAGTGCAACTACCATCTGACCGACTGACGCTATATGAGGAATAAAGAAAAAAATCAGACCACATGCAAATATTTTTCATTATCATCATGTAAATAATCTTTGGCAACACTGTCAATTGAGACAGATACAACAGCCAAAATTACGTTATTACTTAATTGATGACTTCACTGGATTTACAGCGAGAAAAGTAAAATTTTGAGATAAGTTTTATAAATAGTAAGTTATAGTAATCAGTAGTTGATATAGATGAAAACTATATTTTATAATAGTCGTAGAATGTAATGCTATATTAATTTGGTCATAGCGTCTGAAGAAACTGATGTTTAACTGAATATATTATGTTTTTTTCTCAAGAAACTGAAATGTATTATTATTTTATATAGTGCTGTTTTATTATATTATTGAATATCTATTTTATTATTCAAGAGTACTAAATAAAAATACATTGTGCGTATTTTGTTTTATTTATTACATTTGTATTTTTCTCAATGGATGTATTCTATTCGTCTCTACGACGCATATGTATGTTATACCAATTCATTCAAAACGTGATTGCGATATGGGTTGATGAGCGGGAGTGGGTGTCAGGGAAGGGGGTAATTAGTTAAGATGGGGAAAGGCCTCGCAAACGTTCTTGCACACGGCCTCGCCTTTACCAGGAACGGCGCTGATTATATACACATGAATACGAAAAGCCTATTTGATGATATATTAGTAATTATTCAATTATTGTAGTTTCATGAACTTTCGCGGCTAACAGTGGCCATGCGGAATCGTGCATCCTGCGTGCAGCGAAGACGTTCCTTTTCTCACCTACTCTCTCCCCGTGGAGTGGGGAACAATCGCATCCTAATCCTCTTCGTCTTGGAGAGTGAACGGGTTCTTTTTCGCGTAGCGACTTTGTCACTTCTGAAATGACAGTACTAGGCTGGTTGCCTCTTGCTGTTCGGTCACTATTTTTTACTAGCACATTCACTCACTCAGTTTTCTTAATGCACTACACTTGGTTTTACAAGATTTTAATTGTTTATATTATATTTAATTGTTGCTAATTTTAATTGTTTATATTATATTGATGAAATGATTTGTTCGGTTTCTTTTATTGGGACTTAACGGCTCGCCGACATCGAGGTCATTAGAGCCTTAATACAATCTTTGTTGGCTCATCGGTGATCTCAAGTAGGTTTTCACAAGTTTTAATCGTGAGAGACTTCTCTCCGCACTCGCCTCTGTAACAGATACCGTAAGTAGTATCCTACACGCTAGGAATGCATTGGGAAACTGAACCTAAATTCTATTCATATATCCTAAGACACCAACTACTGTTTGAACATTTGCAGGAAGTAACTCACGAAGAACTTTGAGCTCTGAAGAGTTCATCCTCACAAATATCTTGTTATTCTCCACAACTTAAAATATTTTCCAAATCTTTACGTATCTGGAGTTCTTTTCGATTTCCATCTTTCAGCTCTTTTACAATGTGTAGGAATCCAAACATAGCATTATATTCTGTCATTTGTTCAAATCTACTCTTAATAGACTGTAATGCGCAATATACAATATGAAAAAAAAAGTCTACTTTGAACACTTGTCCAGATGAATCTCACACACTCATCTTCGTCTTCGGAGTCGCAGTTTTTTTCCCTTTATCTCACAGTCTTCAGCTCCGTGTCAAATATTACACTTATTTCTCTGGCAACTATTGATGCGGCAACAAGATCTTCCTTTCTAAACCCTCAAGAAACTTACTAATTCTTCTAGCAACTTGCAGATGCATTCCTTCGCTCAAAAAACTTTACTAATCCTTCTAACGGCACCGAGATGCATTTTTTCTGACTGGAAGTTTTTCTCACATGTTTACTGTTCGTGCATTTAAACATTTGTATATTTTTTCATCAGAGTTATTAAATTTTATTTTATTTTTCGTTTACTAGTGTTTAATTACTTCTGACCACTTTGCCCGGAGTCGGACTGTGACAAACCCCGTCTGAATGGATGTATACCCCACACAAACGGTGAGAGAATTCTGTACGTCATAGGTCGATCGCAGTAAGGTTGTGTACTTCTTATAGCGTGAAAGTCACTACGCTACCACTATGCGTTCTAAAGATAAAAAGATTTGAATTTCAGGGTGCAAGATGACACTTTTCTCTATTTTTATGATGGAAAAAAACTATTGAAGCAATCAGCTTTAACATTTGAGTGAGAATAAATTTTTATTCGAATGTACTGCTTACATTTAATGACACCAAATGCAATGATTTTGATCACGAATTAATCAATTTATACGGGAGAAAAATTTTCCAAAAGGGGTGAAATGTTCAAGGGGGCATTTTGCAGTGGGTTTCTCACATTGGTGAAAAAAAAACGTAAATAATGTTCCTTGGACAAGTACGCGCTGTCCTGAGTAGTTTTGGAACATCTGAAACAAACATTTCAGAGGAAAAGGGGTATAAGGGGTGGGGGTCTTCAGATGTGGGTGATTTTTTTTATCTCAGCCACTGGAATGTACATTATCGAGTCTGTATACGTGAGACTCGCAGTCTCGGACTTTAAGTTACGATATTTTTGTTTGATTTTCTTGAAAATTTCATCCCTCGACATTGTACGAGTGCCTCAGCGCGAAGGGGGTGGCACAGAAACCTCCCAATAAGGGTGTGCCTTGATAATACATGGGAGCTTCCTCACCCCAAATTTCACTGTGATACATTTTAAAACAAAGTCATGGAGCGAATTTTTCGCGCAGTGCATAATTATTGGTTCCAGTAGTCTTTATTAAATACCAACAAAAATACGCGCGAGGCCTTGTACAACCGTACCTGTCGCTCACCCCAAAGAACGGCACTGTACATACTGCAATATTACCTGTTCACCATTATATAATCGGATTAACGAAACGAAATCCATCTGAATAATTCTTTTTTTTTGGAAAGGACTAATTCGATGTACATTTGCTCTTCATCTGAGAAGCTTTCAGACGAAGACAATATTTGCAATAAACTCATAGTATCCATCATGAATGTGTGAATTATCCACAGACCAACCTAACCTCAATGTCCAGTGCAGTTCCTCCATTGAGAAAGTTGTCAGAGCAAGTCCAGTTGCTCTCAGTGCGTGGAGAGTACGCCTCGAAAGATAAATGGAACAACATTTTTGCACTCGGGGTGCACCAGAGCACACTCCGAGCAGCAAATGGAAAACGCCATAAGTCACAAATCGACAATAAGGAGACAAAAATCCCGGATTTCCAAGCTTAATCTCCGGACTGTCAAAGAAAAGAATTGCAGACAACGGAGTACTCACACAAAAAGAAAAAAAAATCTTCAATTACTCATTTACGCTCTTTCCTCGGATACACAAAACGCATCTGCACTATAAGGTTGAGAAAACCTTGATCATACAAACAGGAACAAATTATGCAACTGCAACGTTTTTTGTTTGTTGTATTAAAAAATAATACAACCACATTTTAAGGAAAAATCTCTGATACCTTGAGCAGGGTTAAATGAGTGAAGACAAAGAAGAAAAAGTTAAGGAAAAAATCATGCGAAATATACAAACAACAATTTCCGTTAAAACGGTAAACTCGGAACTAGCTTTTATAATTGTTTAACACAAAAATAACTATCAAACCTTTGTCAGTTTAAGGATGCGTTCCCAGTGAAATGTGTCTTAAACCGAGTTGGTTTTTGATGTAGTTCTACCGGATGTAAGTCAAAGCATTCTATAGTGGAATCATTTTTTCTGTTTATATTCAAAATAGCACATGTTAGTATTATGAATAATAGTAACGAAAATCTAATTGGTAATAAAACATTAATTATCAAGAAAGTAACATGAACTGTGAAGTCCCTTGACTCCGTTCACCAGAAGCACTGCCACCGGCCAGCTATTAGCATTATTATCTGCACACCCATGACGTAGATAACATGACGCGGACTGAAACCGCGCACAAGACATAGCAAAAGGTTAAATATATCTACAGAATGTCCGGTGATCTCTATCAAAAAGTGTTCTTTTAAGAATACAAATTACTGACTACAGTTTATTTAAATCATTCATTTAAAAGATTGGGAATGTAATTTTCTTTCAAAACTAAATTATTTTCTCATAAGAGAATGTATTTCACCCAAATATTAAATAATCTAGAAGTGTTTTAAATGGCCATTACGATGCGTTATAAAAGTGATATTCGATATATAAAATTGCATACCTTTATAATCATTTTATACATTTAAAAGGTTCCGTTCTCTATCGGCAGAACTACGTTCCCAAACGTGACATAATTTTTGTGCATTTCAATACACCATCAGTCAGTTCCACTAAACCTACTGTTTTAAATCCGATGGAGGTACGAGGTCGCAGTAGATTGGCCTCCGATCGCACACTCCACGAAGCCCTGCGGCGTCTGCGAAAGTCCGTTAAGGAGAAAGTCAGAATACAATAAACCTTTTCACTCTCCCTCCTCGCGAATTGAAAACACAAATAGCGCATCTCCTTTAATAAATTGAAAGTCAACAGATTGTCCGCGGTGGATAACGGGATTTATTTATTCCTGCCTCACAGTCCTCAAATAGAAACCTAATATAAGTTTACTCCGCAATTTGTACCCAGACTTTGGAATTTTATTGTTTTCGTGTTAAGAAAAACCATTGAGAGTATTTAAATCATCCTTCAACTTCTGCAAAAATGTTAAGTTTAAGTAGAAACAACAGATTACAAGTCGCACAACTAACTTTCGATCGAAATGGACTGATACAAAATTAATTACTAATTGTTAGATACTTGGAACACTAGCACTCACTATTCTGTAAATCATGTGTCAGCGGGAGAGCGATGAGAGAGACACCTTCTCTCCCTCAATCACAAATTAGAAGTGTGTGCCCTTCTCGACTCTCCAATTAAGATCATCGAACTAGCACTCTCCGCTTAGTTGAAAGCTCGTAGAAAGAAAGAATGCTACGACGGCCACAGTCGGTCTTACTGGATTCTAGGCGGCGGACGTATTTAGATAATCGTATAAAACTCTACTTAAATACGTAATTTTACTGTTAATTGAAATAATCAATCACTACAAAAGAAACTTGACATTCGCGATATCTTCAAACGTGTTTCGACGAGATTTCATCATCTTTGATATTTTTGGGTTAATTAATTTTGTAATATTAATATATTTGTTCAATTGTCTTGTAACACATTTTCTGATGTGTGTGCGAAAATTTTAATTTATGTTATATTTTATCAGCTTTTAATGTATCTTTTTGTGGATATAATGTATAGTTCTAACCAAAACTAAAAATTCCGGGATGTCCACGGGAGAGGGGGATCATAGCATAAACTTCATCTTTGAAATGTGGGGGTGGGGGCTCGAAAAATGGAAATTTGCGGGGAGTTAAAAATTGAAGAGTTAAAATATAAATTACTTTTAAAGTCAGCACATGAAATGTTTATAAGGTTTTTAATGAAAACAAAAATTCATAAATATTTTAATAAGATGACTAGTTAAAATTCATACGTTCGAAATGAATAAATAAATCATTTTAAAAATCATACCATACTGCAGACAAAATAGACCGCTGATAAAGCAGGCGTATGCGTGGGATAAATGCTAAAAAGCTAATGATGTTGTAATGAATAAATTAGAAGAAGGAACCGGGTCTCTAACCCGGGACTTCAGCTTAACGCGCTGAGATTCAACCAACTGCAACACCCCGTTCGTCTACTATTGCCTATGTCATCCCGATCCCGTCTTCCATTTTCATTCAATAAGTCTTGAATCTGTTACCTCGCGACGTATCTACCCAACTTTTAAGAGATCATGAGTGCTAAGAAGTTGTGATGCAGAGCTATCCGGTTCCTAGTTTCGCATGTTTTACCCTTCTTTTGTAATGATTGGACTACGTAATTCGATAATGGATAAAAAATGACATTCATAAAATTATGTAGGTCCTCGTAACACACTAAAATCAAGTATATTTCCTTAATATAATTGAGTCAAAGTAGGGGAGGGGGTTACAAAATTTGTTGGGCAGTCATCGGAATTTTCTCGGAGGTTTTCGCAGCCGGAGTCGTTTGGTGCTGGGCCATCCGATTGTTGCCGTATCATTCTGTCGTGACAGTCAAAACGTCAAGACAACAAGCAGCAGCACCAAGCTGGTGGCCCAGCACTGGGCAACATAGGGTTTGGGGGAAGGGTCAGTACCCTGTAGAACCAATGATGACGAAATCTTGCCACTGAAATTTTAATTAAGATAATTCTAAAACCAATAGTGTGTAAATTTGCTTTTCCGTATTCTTCTCAAATACTGAAAAGAGGGCTAGCCAGACTGGACGGAAAAGTCGCCAGGATTGTTGAAAGATGAGAAGCAATCAAAAATGAATATCAAAGCTGCTGCCCACAGTTTAAAATCTATACATATGTACTTTATTTTAATCGAGTAACTAAATTTGTTATTTAACTCTAAACTTTAATTTTATAGAATTAATTATGAAATCAACTTTATAGAATGTCAAAAAATCGTTCAAAATTGACAGGCCAGCTCAGTTTAGTTCTGAATTGCATCTGACAGAAATGGTAAAGATAGAAAGGTCTGCGATTCAGCAGTATACATTTTAAGGAAACTTTTTAGCATTACATAAATGCGAAAATGAAAGCTTTGTGTACATTTTTTCTCGTATCGGCTATATTACATTCGATCCGTATTATATCAAATTTTTAACCACAACATTCCATTCAACATAAAATGTGCGGAACTACAAGTCGCTTCCAGTCCCCCACACCGCAGATTGAAAATTAATAAAAGGGATAAACCGCTTCTTCCATACGTCGAAAATAATTTACTTTTAGAGATCGAAAGTAAATTATGTCATGAGCTAGCATGTGCGCCATTAATAACAGAATATATCAGTATATGAGTTATAAAGAAATTTTTGTTTGTAATATCAGCGTTGTCGCAACTCCTTGACGAACAACACAATACATTATAGTCGTCGAAATGCAATCAGATTTTTAATAGAAAGAAAAAAGATAGTATTAGTAGGCCTTCTCTGACCAACATGACAATGAATATCTAAAAGGTGAATTACTAAATCGGAAATATACAACTGCTTGATTTCAAATACTTTAAGCGTATTTCCAATTATTTTTTACACTATTTTCTTCTATTTGTCGAAGTTTTCTTTTCTATTAAGAAAACTGAACAACATGCCACCACATTGGTCCAACTGGCTACCCAGAGATTGCCGGGCCACTTCGTAAGTCGATCTAAGTAAATAAAAAAAGGAGATGAGCAATGTCCACTGCTTAAAGCACAATATCTGGAAGCTTCATTTTTTTGTTGCATTTATAATTCCCTATAAAAATGGAAAGCCTGAAGATTTTAAATACCCAGTCGAAAGATTTTAAGTGCCCTGGAAACATGTCTGTCAGTATTACAGCCTTGTGTCTGACAGCAAAGAGTATTTTACCGTTCATTTCTCTCTTTAACAACTTGGCGGCAAATAAAAATGTAATGCGACCCAATATTATATTCCAAGTCATGTAACTTTGTCGAAAATTATGCAATATGGCTGTCTAAAACGAAATGCCAACCACAGCAATAACCTCAAACCACAGTGATAACAACAACCTTAGCACTTATTTCACGTGTGTCATTGTATACAAGTTCAAAACACATAAAATGTCTTAATTACAAAAATTATTTTTAATAATTTTGAGAACCGAATTAAATATTCTAACATTAGCAGTCAGTGTGGACTGAGTGCGCGCGACAGCAGCACGACCAGACAATACTTCGCGGCTAAGGCACCGCTGGTCGCCAAATGAAAGCATAGTTCTGTTTATCACTTATTTGTGGTTACATACCAAGTTTTAAACGTTTGAATTCATTGATCATGTGATCACGGCATTTTGCTGAAGGCGACAGTATAATTTTTATTCCTTAAAAACGTGCCTGCTCGTTTTTAGCAGTTTTGGAAAATGTTAATAACTCGTTATATTTTGCATCTAGAAGCACGAAATTTTTAAATGTTGTCACAAACATAATAGTTATCATTCGCTGAATAATAATTCTTTTTGACAATTTTAGTTTATTGTATAAAAATTAGTAATGTCGACGTATCGGGAAAAACTGAAAATTTCACGTTTATTGAAACATTTCTCCTATTATAAAAGTATTATTCATTCTTAGAACTATTTTTTTATTTAAGTATATGCACAAGAACATGACAAATTTTACGATGTTAATTATGTTTTTCTATGATTTTTGTGCCTTTTACAGTAGTTCAAAGTGAGGGGTCAGTAACAAAAAATCCCATAGTAGCTATGATAAAGTAGTCTGGAAAAATATAAAACAAGATTTAATGAACGATGCTACTAATTGTCTTAGGCGCGATCTAGGATCTTTGTCTTTGCAGCAATACACGATTCTTTACTACAATTATCGTCCATTTTGTAATCAAATAAAATAATTCAAGACTTACGACTTTTTACGGACGAACAGTATTTATTAGTGAGCTTTTAATCACAAAATATGTACTGTTTGTCCGTAAAAGTCTTAACATGATTCTTTACAGTTCTATACCCACAAATAATTGTAATCTATACAAAGAAACACAATTAACCGCAAGTTACTTTACAGGTTTAATGTTTATAAATTATAAATTCATTATAAATCATTCAAAATTAGCGAACAATATTTTCGAAATCATATTTTTAAAACAACATACGGTCTATATGAGACGCATAAACCATGGTAAAGAACTACTCGTAAACAAATAGGTGAAGACAGTAACTATCACGAATTTTCTAAAAAGCATAAGTTGACTTTCCTTGCATTATATCCGGGGGCGATGAGAACTTATTCACCACTCTTGACATCTTTCAACAATAAATACGAGTTACAGAATTTTTATATAATTATTTTATTAAATCAAAAATATTTAACTGTAACTCATATTAAAATATATCTTAATGGGTACAACATCATACCAATATAAATGGCAATAACTAACAATTAGCTCTAACTTGAATCTAACAATTAGCTCCGACTTCAAGCTAATTCTGGGGTCAGCGTGGCTCCTTCGGTACAGATAGTGTAACCGAAATTAGTCTACCGAAGGGATTTATGGAAGATTGCAGATTATACATCCTGGTACTGGTCTAAGAGTGAGGATTGAGGTGGATATAATTAATGTGGTTGAATGAGTTATTAACTTGAATAGGATATTTGATGATTATAGTGGATTCATAGTGGAATGTGAAGAGCACTCTATCGATATCTGGTTGTGATGTCTACTCGATGGTATCCCATTTATCGACGAGGGTGTCCGCATTAAAGAATATTTTTACCTAATTTCTGGTTGAAACTTGTGAGACCTTCCATTCAACAACACCCTAATGTAGTGCAATTTATTGTTTCATCGGAGATGACAAAGTTCGATGTGAAGAATTACTTAGAGAAAATGTATAATTTATAAGTAGTTGATGTCAACACTGTGAATATCTCAGGCAAAACTCGCAGAAATCCTGTAGGAGGTTATGCTGTGAAAGATAATGACTACAAGCTAGCCTTTGTTACATTGCCCAAAGGAACCAACTTCAAATTTCCTGAACTATACTCCGAGAGCGAAGAGAAGCAGAAAACTGATAAATCACTTGAAGTCTTGAAGACTCGTTTCAATAAGTATCTAACTAGGACAAAAGATAGACCTGGTGCTCCTAGCTGGTTTTCACTTTAATCTGTTTGAATATATTGTGTAGATAGCTTGCTCCTGAGTACCGAAATGAATTTGGATTACTAATGATGGTAAATCTCAACCAATATTCCAAACATTTAAGGTCAGACTGGTCGAGATAACACAAGAAGTATGATCCACAGAAAGCTGGAAGTATAGATGGTACTGATACAGAGCCACATGATCACGGTATTGTCAGGGCTATGAATGCTGAGTATTTTCCTGACAGAAATGTTAAGAGGGTATCCTGAATGCACAATTTTTGTTTCAAACTTACATAAAACTACTTCTGAAAGGAGTTTGAAAAAGGCTCTCTCTCACATGGGTAGAATTTATGAATGTTGTATTGTTAAAGATATCGTCACTGGGTCATCAAAAGGATATGGTTTTGTTGAATTTGAAGATACCACATCAGCTTCAATGGCTTATTCAAGATGTAATAAAATAATGATTGATGGGGCACAAGTGTTCATTGATTTTGAAGGGGAAAGACTTCTACCCGGATGGAAACATCGAAAGCTAGGGGGAGGGTTTGAGGGCAAGAAAGAATCAGACAAATTAAAATTTGGAGGTAGGGCTCGGCCTTTTAAGAAACCCCTTTTGTTGAGCAAACCTTACTCAGGAAAAAATGAGGGTGTGAAGCTCTGTGTAATGTGGATTATTCGTATTGAAATAAAAGTTAGATAAAAAAGTAGATAGAGCGCTGAGTTGCTGGCTGGACGGCAGAGGGTCAATCCCCGGTGAGGTGGGAATTTTTAATCACACCTCAACATCCAGACACTCCCAGGCCTACTCATCCTGCTGTAAAATGAGTACTAGGGCTATCCTGGGGTAAAACCGGTCGGAGCGAAATGCTGACCACATCATCTCCTCCTAGTGCCGAGGTCAAGTAATTGTGAAGCTTTACCCTCCGCGAACCCCGTGGGCAACTTCGGGGCCTGTTCTGGGATAGTTTGACTTTTTTAGAGCTAGTTCTATAACTAGTGTTCCCAAAAATTCAGATCCCCCCCCAAAAAATAAAAAATATTTACGCCACCAACCGGGAAAATATGCAAGGCAAAATAAATCCACCGATAAAAGTTTTGTCACTGGAGAGAGAAATAAAAAAATTCTGAGACTTGAAAAATTTTAGCTAATGCAATAAATTAGAACAAAATAGCCCATCGACAGGTCTGATGAAAAAAAAAGAAACGTTTAAAAATTACCTCGTTTCATTTCTCTTGGACTCACGATGGATAAATAAGATTTCTATAAAATATAATAAATATATTTGATCAATAATATTCAATGACAAATACTTCGTGAATACGTCTTGCCTCGGTTAAATACCATGAGCTCATAGAAATAATGCTTATTCAGATTCAAATAGTATTTTTTTGATATATTAGAAAAATGATGAGATTTTGAGGCAAAGAGACACCGTAGGATTTGTCGCGCCTAATTTGATTATCGTAGTCTTCCCTGAATTGTATAGTAAGACATTTAATCGTTTACCAAAACGAAGATGAAGAGCGCTGTATCCTGGTACAAGCCCGCGAAAAAAACATTCTGCAACCGGTCGCCCCGCCACGCAGCATAGCATTCACTTCGGCATTCACAGGCTGCGATGCTCGGCAGAGAATTTATCGCAATCAGTCACCGAAGCTGTCATGTATTTTTATTCAACTAGGAAGGCCCTTCCTACTTTTTCCAAGGGTGTTAACGGGCGGATCATCTCACAGCATACCATTAACTCCTTGCAGATACGTTGGGCAGGATTCGGAGAGCAGTCACAAGGACATCGTTTATTACTAGCGACACCTATAGATACTGTGAGACTTCTATACAGCATGTCATCGGACCAAAACTGTCACATCTATTTGCATGCTTCATGTAACAATCAATCACAGAATTTTCAAATGGGCATAGCTGTAGAGTGTAACATAAAATCGTCATGAAGAGGTCAGAAAATACCTGTTCTTTTAAACATGGTGTCGTCTGTTGCTACCACGCGTCCGCCTTCAGCTGTTTCTCTGCGACGGCTGCTCTCTCACCGGAACAGTTGTAAGAATGAACTGTACCGAAGCATGCGACTCGCACCGTCTTGGCTAGTTTCTTTCTGCAGTATCCCTGTCACTTCCACCCCACTCCTTCCGTGATAGTCAATGCCAAGCTAAGCTTGCGTTCGTAGAAGGCGGAGCCTGCGGTTCGTAGAAAGTGGCTAAGCGAGTTTAACAAATCTCCAAGAGATGGCGTGAGGCATGAGTGGAGAAGTTGCCTGGACCGTTTCCGAAGTGATCAACAGTGCTGCTGCCAGGCAGCTGCAATGCAACAACGTCATACTAGGATTTTATGTTGCTAAGTTACAATTCAGCATTTCATGATAGTAAACCTAAAAGACACCCTCAAGGTTTCGCGAAATGTATGTTCATGAAATAAGAGCTTATAATTTCAGCAAGAAAAGCATAATTATTTCAGTACAATTGAGCGCTTGCCTCGTGTTAATGACCTCAATATTCGGCGCTCGTAACATATATTACTCAACCACCAAATATATCTTTCTCATCCTTGGATCATCATCGTCCTTCAGCCGAAGATCAGATCGCGTTGAAATTTGACTTTTTACTCTTGAAAGTTTTAACAGTAAAACTCTTGCCATAGCATTGCATTTTTTTAAATTTCCAAGCGAAGATTCTTTGCTATGTTCCCAAATGCATATAGGATATCATTTTATCTCATCATAACTTTGATCCAATTGAACTTGCATGCAAATCATTTATTAATATTTCTTATCAATTAAAGTTTCCTTCAATTTGATATCACATACCATGAAATAAGTCTCCACTATTTTTAGCATCTATTACCACATTCCTCATTCTCGTCTAGCATTGACACACAAATAAAGAAATACAACTGGCATTAAGTGCCCAACATGAATGAATTAAAGTTCATCTCAAATTGTAGAGAGAAAGTGCCTTCTCTTCTCCCCCCCCTCAAAAAAAGTAGGACTGCATCACATGGCACAAACAGGTACCCAGAGAGAAATTTAAAAATTTACTTGCCAAGTAAATTGCCATATATTTCTCACATCTACAACTAGAGAAAAGAAACATGGTAGACAAAAAATTACTATTTCTGAGAAAAAAGTTGATTTCAAAATTTGAGACTTTTTATTTGAAATATCTCCATTGGATACATTGCGTCACTTTTCCAGGATAGGTACTGGTATAATATTTTGTTCCACATAACCTAAGACAAATTGTTAGGAAAAAAATGTTTACTATAAACAATTCAACCCATATCTAATCCATTTCTAAATAAGAGGTGTGTGAAACTTCTTATCCAAACTAAGGGATCTGATCTTTAGATCTTTCCAAAAATACAGATACAACTCTTTTCACTAATAACATCCACACATTATCAAATTCATTTCAATTCAATAATTTCACCTCAAAAATTTCAAGAAAAGCGTAATCAAAATTCATGATCTGAAGGTTTTGTTTTTTCAAACTGAGCAATTTTAAGTGGAATGTTTGATTACATATATTCTCAAGAAAGGAAATTAAATCTTGAGACAAGAAGGAAACTCCAAAAGCAAATTTCCTAGCTCAGCAAATCAGTGGTATTCAGTTGTGTAAAGCTTTTATAGCTCATTACAAATTTCCTTTTATCTAAAAATACCATGCAATTGAAAACTACTAAAAATTGAGAGCATACTTAATTTATGACAGTCATCATGCATTTTACTTTCCAGTGACAGGACACAGAATTATTATAATTTTAAAAAAACTTGTCACCTCAAAAAATCCATAATTCATATTTTTAATTGAAGCTCCTAAATCCCCTGTGATAATTTAATCCATGATTTTACCTAGCACATAAAGCAAACAAAATTGCCAACTCTCCTACAATTGAATACCACAAAAGAACCAAGCTTCCACAGAGAAAAAATAAATGAAGGAATTCCCACCTCTTGATATGTTAATGAACCATGTAAATATATCAGATAAAAATGTTACATTATATTATAATTTTTCTTGCGAAATTTTTCTACCTCCCTATTCCTCCACATTTTCAAGCTACAGTATTTCAGGATCAATTTCAGCTCTATAATAAACTGGCTAATACACCCATGCAACTGTAGTTTGCATGTGTATTCGAAATTGTTGATAATTTTTACACAAAGCATTGCTTAACTTGCATGAGTAAGCAATAGAAGCTAATATGTAGCTCTTTAAAAACGGGTGCTTTGTACCTTGCATATGTATCAATGATGAATTATGTAACAATAACAACTAAAAATGCTATACAAGATTGTACCACTGAAGGGGTTCGATGTTAGTCCTATGCCACACATAGTTTTGAAGACATTGATACATGAAAAAAATTACTGAAAATTCACTAAATAAATTGAGAGAAAAATTTAACTATAAAAGGTAGTTAAGTAATAAAATGTCACTAAGATTAACTTACATTGAGTCACACATAACTATTTCTAATAGCATAATATATAAGAACAATAACCTATCATTAAAACAGTAACATAGGACCAACAAACATCATACCCTTCGCATCAGCAGTATTATAATAAGTTGCAATTATACGATAATAATACAGAAGATATTTCTTGCATTAAAACAACCATCTTTGACTAGTCCAATTGTTTTATCTAGTTAATTGTAACTCCAGATATTTAAAAGAAATAAATAAGATAGAATGTAAATACATACTACATCAAATAACAATATCATTTAGCATGCATTAAGCCACTGACAACATAAATTTAGGCAAATCGTATTTCTGCCTGATTACATGATTTCTTCTTCAAGCTGATATTTAATGAATGAGTAGCTCTTAATATGAAAATGTGTCAAGGGGTACGACGTGCAATTTACCCAATACATAAGCAATTAATTTACAATTGTAGGCCAGTGAGAACTTTTTACACTACTATACATGTGTATACGGCATATAAAATTAGGTATAATGAAGTAATAATCATCACAATCATAATAAATATACACACCCACATTGACAGGATTTTTTGGTATTACATAAAATAGTAAATGATAAACCAACACAAAAATCGAATATCAAAACTGCATCTCTCTCTATAAGGATCAGTCATTACTTTGACACCAAAAATTACACAAATACAAAGACAACTTAAAATGAATATACCTAGCACACAACTTTTCACATAATAATACACTAAAATAAAAGTAATAATGCAGTGAAACATTCTTACACAAATACTCACTTACTATTATTAATTAACTAAACTTATCAGGAAAATGAAGAAAATTTAATTTCCAAGAATTATTTTGAAGTTAAAAATATAATCCATCAAAGGAGATTTTCTAGAAAAGAAACATTAATTCTATCTTTAATAACCTCTTCTAGATATATTATGGAATAGATTTTACTGAGAATGAATCAATAAGACTAACACTTCAAAAATTCCCAAATCTAAAAACTTAATGACACAATTGAAAAGACCAATGTTAAAGCTGCAATGGAATAAAATCAGAAATGTCAACATAATAAAAATAATTTTAACTGCAATAAAGAAAGCTATGTTGCAATAAATATCAAGTAAATGTTTCACCAGCACAAGAGAGTATGGAACAAGTACAAACTACATACCATTCAAATCTCATAGAAAATTTTATTTCATTCATCCTGGGGTAGTTCCCTCTTAAGCCATAATCAGGTAGTAACTTAAGAAGACAATTATCATAACTTACAGTGTAAATATCTGAAATAAGCATCAAACAATCCCAAAGGAAATCTTGTTCTTACAAAATTGAAATATTTTGTTGTTAACTAATTATTATCATCAAATGGGTATTTTCATAAAACTTGCAATCAAGAAATAAGTATCACAAATATCCAGTTAGGAAGAGAAACATAACAGGAAATTTTTTAAACTACAAATTATTGATTCATTAAGTTACATGATTATCCCTCCATTTCCCAGTCACCAACTATCTAAGGTCATTCTCAAAGATCATTTACAAGAAATATTAAGTTACATTCAAATACACCTTAATACAGAAGTTGAGAATTTTGATAAACTAAACAAAATAGAAGTAACTCATTAAAATATTTCATAACTGCAATTTTCTACATCAATTACATTTTTACAGTCTTTGTAACTGCACTTCAAACATTCATGTATGAAAGTTTCACTGCACACGACAGAATAATAATCCTCATGTTGAATACAAGAAAACTTTTAACTCCTTACAAACCCTGACCCTCTTTATTATTACTCTTGGGAAGAATAGAAGAACCACATAATGGGACAAGATACTGCTGTTAACTGCCCCACACTCCAGAGAAAAACAACAAACTTAATTTATATATTACATATATTCACATATGGTATACTCAGGGGGAAAATGATTAATTCTTAATATCATATGCAAGATGTGAAATTAGAACTAGAAATTAAAACAACAAATTACAAACATTTAAATTCATCCACTGTCACAATATTGTGGTTGCAATTTAAATGCCCATAATTTTTTCAAGTGCATAGCTCATCTTCTTCAATATATTGTTTTTCCTCAGTAATGAGGATAAAGTACACTAAAGGAATCCAATGTCTTTCATGTCACTCGGTATTGCAACAGATTTAAAAAATTCAGTGACAAGATTTTCTTTGTACAAGAAGAGTTGCAAAAAATTTATAGAGTTAATATGTTAATATGAAAGAATAAATGAGAGCTACAGTTTTTATCTCCTTGTATAAACACTTTACTCGAGTTTGTAAATTGTTACACGACAACATTGTGATTTTACATATCATATAGTTTATCAGATGGAGCAAAGTATCAGGATACATCAATTTAAGTATTTAATGATTTCAAATAATGCATTTTAACCTTATTACTTTTGCGTATTCAAGACATCATGAAAAGGATCTAAAAACACTTCAGCAAGGCCGACAATATGTTACTAGGAACAACACACCACACACATACTGAAGGACAAAAATATTGCCAAGAATCTTTCACAGAGAAAGTGGAGTGTAGAGAAGCTGACAATTTGACTTCCATAACAGAAGTAAATCCATTTATTAGATACTAGGGAGGAAATATCATACCCCTCACATATCCGATTTTGATTTGCAGCAGCAAATTCATCAATATGGAAGTCTATCCAAAAATTTATTTTTTTTCCTTCCACGGAAATAGTCATCATGTTGAATTACAAGAAATTCAAATTTCTACAGTATTACAAATAATTAAAACAATTATAACAATTACATTCCTTGCTTAGATAATTTCTTCAATAGTCACCATCAATAACAGTACACAAAATATGAAGGATTTATCAAATGCATACTATATTCTGATTACAAAACTATCTGTTCTACAAAAAGATCGCACCACTAACACTGATAAATTTGAGCCTTGATGACGGAATTATACAGAGTAATAAAGCTATGAGCAGACTGCACCCGTTATTAATGAATTATCATACACATTTAAAACTCATTGTTACTTTTACGGTTTAACACCTGTAATTGAATGAAACAATAAATAGTTTTATGGATTAGTCAGTTTTCTGCTTTCCAGCATACACAAAAAATGACAATTTAACATCAGCAGAACCCAGATTTCGTTTCCAGACATTACACTGTGAAGTAACACGATTTTCTCAAGCCACATCTATAAGTCTGTTATGTAGATCCTTAAGTATATCTTAGTTCCACAGATTTTTAATCAGTAGTAATTTTGAATTCAAGAAATACTTGGTTACATGAAGACATCTTACACATACCAAGTTATGAAACCACATTGATTTGAAGTGACAAACATTACAGTTAAAATTACACAGTAATAAGGAAGTGAACCAAGCATGAAAGATTACATTAATGTTGCAGAGGATAAATGTAAAATTTACTTAAATCATAAAATAATACACCCATTATTTATAAAATTGTTTCCAATAAGAACTGATTCATAATACAAAAAGTGTGACTAATAACTCTGAATAGTAATGTAATTCGACACAGCCCATTTCAATTAATATTTGATGCAGGATTCAGTCACACACCCAGTAAAGACTAATATAAATATCTAAAACTAGCACAGAAGATGCAATAGATGAGCATTGACAATGTTAGGGACAACATCAGAACATAACAAGTTCACCTCCCAAGCAGATGTTGAGCTATTTTGTAATTAAAATACAAGAATAATAAATATTAAATACTAAAAATTAGTTATGATGAGAATAAAACCACATACATCAGCTTGGGAAATGAAAACTTAAACTAAAAATATAAAATCCAATAACACATCCAATCACATTTGGGTGATGAGGCCTTTTCATTTTTAGTCGAGTGACACAGATTAATATCACAAGATGATCCACTATGTGCAGAATACCGAAGTGACAAGACAAACATGAAATTGTATCACGTGTGCAAATGAGACTAGGATTGTGTTGATCAGTGTTACATTTCATAAAATTGTACCCAAAATTTATCCACATTCAATCATTCCCATAAAACAAAAATATTTAATCATAAAACAATAGGTTCATATGGTAGAAAATATATTATTGATTTATCAACATCATGTAATGTGTAACAGACAAGTCACTCCCTCTTTATCAGACAGAATATGATATCTAAAACGAGGAGTCATTTTAATCTATGTTCCTAAAGCAAAAATAATAAAATTCCATTCCAACAACAATTGTTGTTCATGAAGAAAATTCCCCCACATGATACAAAAGATTTGCTGAACATATGTGAATAAACACCTATCAAAGAATTTTTAGGTGACCCAATTAACAACCCAATACCCCTAATAACAGCAGTCGTAACTGAGAAAATCACCAGAATGGTCCAAGATTAACTAGTATTCCAGTGCTTCCTTAGCTTCTAATAAAATATCGCTTTATTCCCTCCATATCAATTGATAAATAAAGATAAAATTGTGTTCATTGCAGTGGATAAAATCTGTTCATGTGTGGAATATTTTGTACTACAGAACAACTAATTTCTGTCAACTGAAATGCCAATGAAAATGAATACTGAAGTAATTCCATCCCTTTTCAAATGAAACAATATGCACAGTATGATAAAATTGACATATCTACATGGAAGACCACAACTTGAAGAATACATTTGAAAAATAGATTACATCATTAAATAAGGAGTGTAGAAAGTCAAAATGTCAAACAGAGATGAGAAATTAAAACAACAGCATGTTTCATTTAAACTTTCCCAACATTACCCAGTTGTCTCCATTAGTTATTTACAATGGAATAAATTATGGCACTTGTTTGGGTATCGCTAATATTCCAAAATAAACGAATGTACACACACACCACCTCTTTAGAGCAATGTTTATCGATAAAATATTTAAGGCATAAAATATTTCCACAAACCCCTTAAAAATTAGAATAACAAGAATAATTTCAAAAGGAGCCAGGCAAACCTTGGATGCAAGCACATACTGATTAGATGCATGCAATTGCAAGAATGAAAGGTGCGTTCATTTTTATTGATCAGTATTTACATCTTCTTACAAACAAATTACTCAGGGGTTCCAGAGATGCAAGTTGAATATCCCTAACACATCAGAAGAAAATATGTTACTTAACATTCCTGATGTAAATTATGTACTTGGTACAGAATGTAATGAATTAACAACATCTAAGTGGGCAGCATATTAAAAAATATTGCCCTAATCACAATAAAAAATAACATTTAAGAGGAAAATGAATTGTCAATAATGAACAGAAGAGAAAAAAAAAACAAGTCAATGCTTTGATAGACAACAGCACTCTATTTCAGTCACAAAAATAGAAAATTACAGGAAACAAAGAGCACACAACACTCATTAGATTAGGTAGTCATACTTGTCGCAATCAGAACATGCAGATGCTAGAAACAAATAGAATGAGAACACAAACTGGTATTAAAATTCAAATGTACACAGAGAAAGAAAGATACAGTACTCCATGCACACCAACAAACAGTCCGACAAGATATCGGACTCTCAAATCACACAGGTACAGTTATTAGCCGTACAGTCAGTCCTTTATTTTCCACTTCATGCTTAAAGGCATGACATTATACAGTAATGAATTCTGCCTATAAACAGCATTGTGAGCCGATTCGAGCACTAATCAAACTTAAGCATCGAGCACTCAAGTTACTAAAATACTTAAAATATAAATTAACCACTGAAAATTACTTTCAGGTATAAAATTGTGATGTTGTTCTGGAAGAATACTGGAGGAACTCCAAAAATACATCACAATTTCAATTTTCTTCACTAAAACATAGGGAGCACCTTTGTATTATTTTATTCAACTCTCCCTTCACATTTTACTATATACATATACCAAGTGGTTCTCAAAGGTCACACTTCACCACGTGTTTATACCCATATAATGGGCACTGCTGTCTCAAAAGATATTCATCATCCCTTCCCATCCCCATACACACCAATAACAATGTGCACAAATACTAAGAATGTCAGCACGGTTTCATCAAACATAAGATTCGTAGTTCCCAAAGGGAATCAAGGAAATATTAAAGCTCAATAGATTCAGCAACTCGAAACAGAAAGGGCAGGAAGGGGTGAGCAAGAATGAAACTACAGCAACAGCAGTCATAAAATACAATTTTGCTACCACTTTCATATTACAGCAAATGGCTGTTTTTTGAATGTTCTGGACTGGACTCGCTCTGAACTACCAGCAGCATGAAATATTTCTATTGGGAGTTAATGCTACAGTGTATTTAAAAAGCTAAGATGATTTTGAATACAGCAAGTGTGTTTCATGCTGCTCCAATCACTAGAGGGCACACCCATCATGAGAGCAAAATAGTGGTACTCTAACGCTGCTGATGCTGCCGCTGATGCTGCTGCCACTGTCATTGCTTCTGCCGCTGCTCCTGCTGCTGGTTCTGCTGCTGCTGCTTACCTTCCTTAGCTGTCATCTGCACCATCGTTGTTTTCAGAATCAACAAACTCAACATGTGTGAACGGAAAGTGGCCTACCTTTCCATTCAGTTCCCCTTCCCATTGACCATTGATATTCATTTTTGTGACTTTGATTATGTCACCTACCTCCAACTTCAAAGCAGTTTTATCATATGCATTTGGGACACGTGCTTGTTTCACTCGTGCATATGCAGGCAGCTTTCTCTGCAACATAAATATTTCATGTAGCCAATTGTATTTTCCATTCAGTGTGACAATACATTAAAAAGAATTATACAACTCAAAAAACAAGAAACACATATATTTAAATTCTGCAAGTCAAATACACACATATTGAGACAAGCTTCACTTCAAATAACAAATAAAACTGGATGAAACTGCTTCGAAAGAAATTCTTGGTTGACTAAATTCTTAAACTACATATTCTTAAAGAAAACCAAATTCACATAAACAACTATGTGAACAAGGAAAAAACTGTTTTGATTGAGAGTTAATAAACCAAAAGATTCAAAATGAAAATTTATTAAGGATGCAACCACTCTGGAGAATGGGAAGAAAAAAATTCAAAAACATTATTTATCATTCAATATTTTACAGAAAATTCCAAAAACTCTTCGGAGGGCACAAAATTCATTAATTCCCAGAATTCTTGTAGAGTTACATTTTTTATAAAGAGCAATTATACAAAATTGAACCATTAGTATCAAGCAAACAGAACATGTTGTTAAGTGTTAAATACAAAAAGAAAAACAGGCGAGGGCAACACATTTTTGACATGATAAGTACAAACTGAAAGACAAGGCAAAATTGTTACACTGGAAAGTTCCCAAACTTGACTATTCTATTTTAAAACCTCTTATGGAAAGACCACCCTTCTAGGTCAAAAGTAACAGGTTTTCTTTGATGAGCAAATTTTAGCTTTGGTTGTGAAGGCACAGCAAAGTATTAAAATGCAGGATTATATATCATACAGAATTTGAAACTGTTGAATTAAAAATTATTAAATTCACATGCCACTGTCACTTTCAAAGTATACTGTAAACAGGAGTTTGAGTTCAAAACATACTTGCATTCTTGTGTTAAAACATAAAAATTAATCTAATTTGTCTTCAATAGATACAATGATAATATGGATGGATGATGAAAAACCATAAGAAAATAAGATTTTCATAGAGTTTGTTTGCAAACCTATCTTTCCAAGCAGCTTCATCTTAACAGAATAAGCAATCAAAGTCATTATTATTCCAATTAATATAAGAACATTAGAAGTGAAATTCTTGAGATTGAAATAATATTCTTCAATTCTAATATGAAACTCAAAACAGTGTTCTCAGTAGCAAGTGACATCAGCCAGTTGAAAATAACAGCTTTGAATATTTTCCTAAACAGAGCCTCAGCAAAAGTTCAGAATATTTTTCTAGACACGCAAGAATAAAACTATGATTCAAACTACTTAAAAAATAGACAGTTCCATTTTTGCTTACTGATAGAATGTAAGTTCCTGAATGCAACTACTTTTTTTAATAAAAAACGAAAATGTTATTCTACAAAATTGTTGTTAAGGAACAAAATAAATTCTTTGCACCGAATTAGTCACATTTACTCCACAAAAACGTTTTTATTTTTTTTAAGGGCAAACGCATTTGACAGGAAAATTACAGAAACTAGTTCATCTACAATTTTTACCATTTTTAGGCAGTGACTTTCTACAGGTGAGAAATATTTACTGTTGTTAATTTGCAACCCATTAAGACGTCTGGCATGACTGGTCAGCGGCCCTGAATTGTATGTTCCACACCAACATTACTCTACATTTTATTGATCGTATAAAGCTTTTTTTTTTAATTTATGGGTCTTCATTAATTCGGAATGTTACATTTATATAGCTTATAACACCCAACAAAAAATTTTAATTGATGTAGAAAGATAGATTATGAAGATAAAATGTGGAAAACAGGTTACACATCATAACGGTTTTTTCCCCATGAACAGAATTTTCTATTTGCACACAAGTGGAAACATTTAATTGTTATAAATATGATAGACAAAAAGGTTTACAACTTTTCATAAAAAATAGCATTAATACTAAAAAAGGTGGACAATAGAAAGTGTTATTTTTAGAAAGGAAATAATATTCTTTCATTTTAAAAATATGCCAACAAATTACTTTTAGAAAAAAAATAAAGTTGTATTGTTAATAATAATATACTATTATTTACATAGATAAGTACAGTAGACAGCACAGAAGATATGTCATTAATTAATGTTATAATACATTCCATCAGTTGATGAATAAAACTGAAATGAAAAGAGCAACAAAAGCGCACTTATCACTCTGAAAATGGTATATTAATCTAAATAATTTACCAGATTTAACACTAAACATAGTAAATAATTTTCACTTCTTCAACAAAAAAATTGAGATTGCTGATTCCAATCAAAACAATATGTATTTGGTACGTTTGCCTGAGGGAAATCAAACATTACCTGAATATTTGTACGCCGAATGACTGCTTCTTGCTGATGACTCACAGGGTTTCCTCCCCCAGAGCCAGGTCGGTGGCCATCACTCACACATTGCTGGTTGTCATCATACTGGAAGAAGACAAAATAGAGAACAAACAATACAACACATACATCAATCATTCGTAAAAATTATTTTGAACATTAAAAGGAAACAGACTAATTATGTTTATTCTCCAAAACATAAAATGAATATTTAAACAAAATGTAATTTCAGCATGGAAGAACAGAATCCAGCACAAGAATTGAAAGTTTCAGGTACATAAAAAATACATTTTAAATCAAATTGCTTCCTTGCAAAGTTAAAAATTGGTTAAGAAAACTGCTATAAAAATTTTCTATGAATGTTGTTGTTTTTAAAAATAAATGAAATTGAGACATCTTGGGAACACACAGTGAAGCAACTTAATTAAAATATTATAATAGTGCTGTCTGACATTCTCTTCACTTGCTTTGTCTTACAGTAAAATGTAAGTAGGTAATGCATCTCGCAGGACTAAAAACAATACATTTTAAAACTAAGACAATAGAGTCAAGACATAGAGAAATTAAATAACACAAAATGTACAGATACAGATCAAATAAACAACCACCCTCTACTTAACCTTAATAACTTACATTCTGGTCATTTACAGTTATATATTAAAATAGATTTATTGTATGTGAGGGTTACTAAACAAGTATAAAACCTACATAATTTCAGTCACAAATAAGTAAAACAGCATGCAGTATCAGTATTGTTAAAACTTGACTAATTGGAAGACAGCACCACAAACAGATATTACACTTCCTTTATTTCTTAAGAAATAAAATTCTAATAATAAATTAATACATGCAACTATAAATTAATATACACACCCTCTGAACATATGGAACAGGTATAGAACCTGTCTGACCGACACTGTTGCGAGCTGTCCACCAATGTTCCTCATCTTTGGACACGACAGTTAGGATTTCCCCTTTCTTAAATGGCAAATCATCAGTGTCCTAGATAATCAAACAAATGCTTTAAGAAAACATTTAAACAAAGAAAAAAATTAACATTCTCCACAATATAGTTTAAGTTTCAACAACCAAAATCATTCATTTGAAAATTAGTATCATGAAAGATAAAATTATAAATTAATTTGTCCCACACTTCCAAACTAATTAATAATCAAATGTAACACTTTCCCCATTATTAAAAATAATTTCCAGACAAACAATAATTGTTTTACATAACCAGATTCAAATTCATGAACCACAATGACAGTAGCAAATCACAAATATTTTTCAGTTCTTCATATCATAGTTCAATGAAGCACCATTGAACATTTTCAATGATAGAAATTCTTTTAAATACTTGACATTTATTCTAAAACAACACTAATAAAATGCAAGGATAATAAAATCATAAAACAGTAGAATTAAAATAAATATAAAATAACACTTCTACTTCTCATTTATAACCTAATTCTTATCTTAATTATCATTACTTGTAATACAAGTATTTTGGTTAATTAATCAAACATTAAAAAACACATAAAATTTCAAAAATCTTAAAAATTGATAACATAATTAAAATGAGTAATTTACATTCTAACATAGAATTTTCAGTAGTGAATTAAAAACTAAATGAATGTAGTAGCACTTACACTGCCCTCAAAATCGTATTTCGCTATGACTTTTTCTACTCTTCTTGGAGCTGGCCTTATCAGAGGGGTAGTGTCTAAATAATGTAACTTGTAGAATGCCAAACATGCAGGTAAGTCTGGAAACATCTGATCCCCAATTCGGTACCTAGTTTGTTCTCCTTGTTGTATTTTGTTAATAATATAATGACTAACTTTGCTATCTTCTCTGAAAATAGAGATATCAAAACATTCCAAGCATATTAAAACCAGGGGCAATTAAAAAGAAAACAATCACTGAAGTGAACAATATCTTACCTCACACATAATACATAGTCTCCATGAATTGTAGCACTATCACGTACCAGGAAAACACCACCTTCTTTCTCTCCCATAAGTAGGTCAGTAGCATCTTGCCGGGACATAGTCCCAAAATACCAGCTACAAATAAAAATTTCCTCAATAACACACATCAAAAATATGGTGAAATTGATGTTAAAATGTTAATACAGTATAAAGTTTGTGTTGTTATCCATGAAAATCACAGACCGAAATGTAAGAATAGACAATTTTTTGAAGTCAAATAAGAGCAACAAATATTTCTATGTTCTCCATTTGTTGGAGATTCAGTAGCACCCATCTTTTAAGATCCTGTACGTTTGTTCCCTCAGATCTAAACATTCATTCTCAAAGTAATTAGATAATGGGATAATCCCAATATGAAGTTCACATGAGATTTTCTTGCTATTGTGACACTTATTAGTTTTATTGGCACTTTAAGTTTCCAAACAATCCTTAAGATTAAAAAATGAAAATATTTCCCAGACAGCTTTATATTTTAAGGAGACCAAGATACCATTAATACCCACCTAGATTTGTCATAAGGATCAAAAGTGGCAGCCATCCTTTATTGTATCAGCAACTCTTCCCCAAAAATAAATCAGCTATTCATCTTATTGAGGATAATTGATGTAATTGGTAGCCTTCATTTCTTGTCAAAATGTGAAACAACCCTTTCTCTACAAATTCATTAACCGTGTTATCATCCACGTAGCAAGGTTATAGTCGGTACTTCGAAAAGCAAGATATACCAATGAGCAAGTATACCATAACTCGCAACCAGAGTGACAACTGCACAACAAGACGACAATCTCTATTGTATAATAATAGGTCTTCACATCAAAATATTATTTCCTCTTCGCAACAAGTGGCGAAGACTGACACACTGCACGAAACTGGTCCACAAGTGGACACAGCATCGTTACCACTAAGGTGTTGCCAAAATCTAAATGAATGTTTCCAGTTACACCCACTATAATTAACTTGATATCAGGCAACGATAATAATTTATATTTTTTCCTCACGACTAAGGACCACTCACTGTCACATATCACAAATTATTTGATGTTCCAACATGGCTGACAGCCTTGTTATCACGAGAGGGCGCTTACACCAGATTTCGCTGCTATTTTGTCGACCCTCGATGATCACAGCATCGCCCGGGATACGTAGACTAATTTAAAATCTTCCTTTTGATCACGGAAGATTCGAACAGTATAATTATTCTATAATTTTACCAGGGTTTGAGTATAAGTCGCATGGAAGTTGAAATCACGATTCTGTATGATTTCAGCACTTTTGAGTCAATCTCATCGTTGAAAATCGTGTACTTGTAGAAATCATTTTAAGGATATTGCTAAGTAAAATTTTTATTGGCTTTTGTAAATCAGGTAAATAAATTGTTAAGTAGCGAGTACCCAAAAAAAATATTTTATTTGTTCACATACTTAAACAGTTTTGTTCTTACCAAACAGACTATACTTGCAACACTGTTAGTTCAATTTTCTACAAGCATCATACCACTCAACTTGTAAAATTCACTATATACATATCCCTTTTCTTCTCACATTCCAATACACATCACATTTGTACTGAAACTGGCAAATGCAATCTATTGGTCAACTGCATTTGTAGTAGTACAATTTAACCAATGGTGTCAATAAACAAGGGAAAACCAATTCCTGCACAATTGCTAGGTATTCTTGTTGCCTGAACATGGCAATTGAACACAATCATTATTGGAATGTTGTCATCCTATCACAATTTGTAAATTTTACATCAATTTAATTTACTATATTGACAAAATAATAGAATTTGAAAAGAACAAGGAAAGTTCAGTTAACAATTCAATCACTTTTCTACGACTACATAAATGGGTAATATAACAATATAAGAGACCATAAAATTAATTTAACAATAAAAAGGTTTTCAATCACTGAATTTCAGCATAGGATTCTGATAAATGATAGACAGACAACACGTCATCCTATACTTTGTTACAACAGATCATATCCAGCCTTCAAAATACGAGAGCCATAAAAGTAGTATATTATTACACAACTATTATATGAGTAATTGGTTTGTGCAGCACAGTAGAAACTTCATTATGAGATTTCTTGCAGTAAGTTCACTTCATCAGATCCCAACAGTATAGTCAACTTTGAAATTCTAAAACTGAAACACACTTTATCTAAAATGAGAAATGCAAGTTCCTTTATCCAATAGTTGAGTGAGATTTTTCATCCTCAAGTTTTTGCTCCTTACTCAGTCAAACAATAATGAGGCAACAATACCTGATCAAAAATTCCAAATACCAAACCTTACAATAAATGACATCTGGTGTTAAATAAACTTTCTTTGAAAGAAACATCCTTCCCACTTTTGAAGACTCATGAGACAACTAGAACTGACTATCTAAATTTCTTAAAAAATAGCTTCCCTTAATGAAAATAAAAAATAATATTACACAATTTGCAAGTAAATTATATCAAATTTTTAATTTAAATAAACCCAAAAGATCCTACAGAAATTACTGTTACAATTTTGAAGATTAACAGCAAAATCACCTCTGAATAACTCCGAACATCCTATTTTTACAGAGGATGTTATCGGAAGAGGTATTAAAACTAACCATTTTGACAAACTTTAGTAATTTTTTGATTATACATATCTTCTCACTGTAATGTCTGCTTACTCATTATTATAACAATAATTTTAACATAAATTTTTGTCAATGTATTGAAATATTGAAAATAAAAATAACATACCTCTAACTTGATTTCAACCCTCACTCCAAAAAATAATTTTTACATATTTAATCAAGAATAATGTATTTAATGCACACACACACACACATTGTATCAAAGAACAAACTTAATAATGTAGTTTTTGAAAATTAATAAGATATACTCCCTAGTACTATCAGTTCATTCACTTCAGAAACCAAAGGTTATACTGTGTACACACTAAGGTTTAACGATTTATGATATGTATTGTATGAACCTTTTCTCTCTCCTTTATTTTTCTTAAAAACATAAGATGCCAAAGAATAACCTGGCTCAGGGCAGTCTTAGAAGAAAACTCAAATAAATAAACTAACAGATTTACTTAAGCTAAATATTATTAGATGAGGTTCTAGTACTATGTACCATTTGCTATATTAAGTAAAATAAGAATCATTCACAAACATCTTCAAGTGTACAATTATGACAAACTAAAACACAATTCATGTACACATCTAAACCAACCAAGAATCATACATTCACTTGAACACACATGTTAATTCAAACAGTCCAAATTAAAAGCTTCTGTCAGATATTACTTAAATATTCTTCTAGAATTTCAGTTAATTTATCTAACTATTCCGTTTATTAAAAAAAAATTAAGCGGTCTGTCGAGCTTGGACTTGCACTTGCACTTGCACTTGCACTTGCACTTGCACTTGCACTTGCACTTGCACTTGCACATTAGGTTTGGTTGTTTTTTAGTGTTAAAGTGAAAATTGACGTATCTCATTTTACACCATTCACAGATTTTACAAAGATTTCTGAACATATGTCCAAGCTGAATTTTCTTTCAAAATTTAAATATTTCCACTTCTCAATGTCTTATAAATCATGAAGAGAATTATATTATTTTCATAAAGATACTTTAGGTTTCATGAAACCTCTGTCCCTAAATGATTCAAATAAAATAGTTTAACTTAGCCAATGAATGAGCTAATTTTGTAAAATTAGCCCAAAATATGGAGGAGCGAGAGTGAAAGAGGCTCACTTTAAAAAGATAGTAGTATCTTGAACACTTCTCAAGTGAGCATAATTTCATTCTTTAAGTTAACACAATGAGTAGCTTGCTATGGCTGGATTTCATATAATATTAAGCTTCATGTATTCATTGAAGTTTTGTTGCAGCTGACAAAGTAAGTATTGTGATACAATAAATTAAAATACGATTTTTACATGTCTTCACTAAAGTAGTTCATTTTCTTTCAAGGAGAAACATGTTTGCAGAGGACCAGCAGCATGAGTCATGCTTGGCTGAAGTTAGGGGTAAGGATAAAAAAAAATCAGGTTCCTGACCAAAGGAGGCAAACTAAATGAATGTGTGTAAAACACACATCCTCATTATATTATGAAGACCTCATTATGTGGAATTCCTTAAGAATATCAAAGTAAATATTTGACTTCCAGAGAATGAACATAAAACATAATGATCACATTGTTAGCATTATTGCAACAATGCATCATCCTTCTTCAAAGGATTCCTTTAAAGATATCCTTAAAGGAATTAACAGACAGCTGAGAGACTACCCTATCACATTCATTGTCAAACCCAGCAGTACTCAATAGTGGAAGCACATAAAGCGTAGACTGAGAAATCCAAACTAAAACTGAAGTATATTCAGGGTATTGTATTTACTTTCAATCAAGAAATTCTTAGAAAGATAAAGCAATTTCAAAGCACAGCCACTCTGAAAAAAAATTACTTCTATCCTGTGCCATCACAATGAGTCAAGAGACAGAAGAGATGCAATAATACACGACAATTGCTCCTAACTGTTGTTATTACTTAGAGAAAAAGGTGATTCCAGAGGAAATGTCTAAGATGGAATTCGGAATGGGCATCACTGAGATTAAGAGGATGGGCACTAATGGACGGATCCACACTGGACTGCATCACTACTACCATTGTGCTAGCTGCAGGAAATATCCTTTATGACTCAAAATATCAGAAACCCTTAGCAGGCTTAGAAGTTTTAAGTGACACCTGATTTTTGTTCAACAGTGCACTGCCAAAGTTTCTCAATGTAACAGAGAGCATGCTGCAACTACTCTTGCTTGCTATACCCATGTAGTATAGGGAAGTCTGTGAACAATTAAATGACTCAATAAAATAAATTATGTTCCATGGATGAAAAAAGAATACAATGACAGCACATGAAATTTTCACAATGAGAGAAAATGAGACCACGATAAAGATTTTTCTCTACAAAGAAAAAGTAAAAAAAAAAAAAAGAAATTTTCTGTTGACATCAAACTAGTGCATATACTGCAAAAGCACAGCAAGAAATATGAATACATTATGCCAGCTCCACTTTTACAACTGAAGAAAAATAAAGGGGGCAAATTTATGTTATCGATCTTACAAGTACAAATCACACTTGTCTTAAGAATCCTAATACAATCTTAAAAACCCAAAGAAATATCACTGGTCAAATTCATTCCAAATAATAAATTAATAGATACCAACACTAATGATATGAAAATAGCTTTAACATGGTTTGGACTGGCAATTGACTTTTGAGTCCTAAATCAGAACAGTCACTGCTTTACTGGTAACCCAATATTCGTTGAAGAGGATTAATCATAACCCAAACAGGTATGGAGTGCCTCAGAGAAAATGATATTTCATGGAACACTAAAGTTTATAACTAAGAAAATACACAGAATTATAAAACACTATGATCAAGGATATAAAAAGTTGAGAATTTTCCAAAATATCAGTTGATTCAGAAATATTATGATGCACTTAAGGATCGAAATCAATGAAAATAAATCACAGTGAAATAAATTATACCACTGAAAATGTCTATACATCTAGTAAAGGTAAAGAAACTAAATAACTTTAGAAACTTTATTTGGGTGAAAGTAACTAGTTCTTAAATAATCAAGTTTCTACTGTTGCTTAAAATAGTATACAAGGAAGCAGTCTTATTTTTGCATATGACAAATTTGTAGGCATTATATAAAAAATGTCATGTCAGAACACTATATTATTTTTGAAGCAGCATTTTCTCCATATTCATCAAGCAGGAATTTTAACTCCAATATCATATTTTCTTCACACAAAAAAAGGATGTATGTAAATGACTACTGGGAACGTTATTCACAAATAGAATCACATTTTTAGTTTATTACACTCTCTTTGTAAGTACCTATTTTCATCAAATCAATAAATGCATGATATTGTCACAATGTACGATAACAGTAGGTATTGCAAAACTCTGCATAGTGTCTGCCACAAACAAACCCTGAGCACTGGTACTGAAACAGCAGGAACACTCTTCATCAGGCTGAAAAGAAAAGAAAGAAATCCCCATTAAAACGATAAAGAGAGAAAAATATAACATTGTGCTGGAAGTTTTCATTGAGATATACATTAATTAACATGGGGTTCATTCAATAAAATCAAAAAAAGAAGTACACAATGAACCACTCGCACAAAAAATACGAGACAGCCAAATGAAATTTTTCAAGAGATCACACCCAGCTTCCTCACACACAAATTAAAAAGTCTTTAATTATAATGAAGGGGAAGTCAGATTAAATCAAGACTACAAGATAAAACAAAGTCTACAAATTAATTTTTCAAATGAATATCTTATGCCCTAAAAGAACACTCATACAAATGACTACAAATATCTGTTTAAGATTTTTCTGCAAAACTTTTGCATTCATGAATTACACTGCTACTTACACCTCTAACATTACAAAATATCTCAAATACCGTTTGTTTTACAAAATCCAACTGAGAGTAAATAGTGCCTAGAATGTGTTGTAATATATACTGACAAATATTGTAATGGTTCATCTTTTGAAAGATAAAAAAAAAAAATTTACTATCACAGAAATAAAAGTCCAAAAGTATACAGAAACATCAATATATGACAAAAAAAATTGTTTCACTTACGATGCAGGATTTGCAAGTGCTTGTGTTTTTTTACACACATGCACATCAATCTAACTATGATGATTTATCTCCAGATCTAAAACCTCAAGATGCAAAACATCTCAAATGATGTATCAAAACATTTAAGTTCCAACTCTTGGACAATTATAACATTGTCTATAATGCCAAAAAGAAAATATGCTTTTCTTTAAGCAATCTATATACATATTGAGTATAGATTGAATCCGTTTGAACAACACACTTTCACGTCACTCCCTTATAGAATAGAAAGACAGTTGAAACAAAACACACACACAAAATTACAGAAACTCACAGAAATCATATCTCAATCAAACCGATCAAATTCTCTACAAAATAAGTGTGACTAAACTAATTAACAAGACTAATTTTGAGCACAAATTTATTCCTTATTTCTTCTCCTGCAACTGCTTAAAACTGGTTTCAGCAAGTTTCACAAGTGTTAGCCCCAGTGTCGAGACACATGCAAGAGCACCTAAGAACTATGAGCACGCTGTTGTGCAAATAGATAGCACCTCATGATCTTTGTGTCAAGTATCCAGAATTTACAAAGTGACCATATAATTGAACTTCAAACTACCACTCCTCATTATTACATTTACCATACTTTAAACAGTGTCATAAATTCACAGATTAATGATATACCATATTTACCCAAATATAGTCCTGACCCTATTTTAGGAGGTAAAACTAACAAATAAAATGAAGTTGAATGAAATCAAAGTCTTTCTAAAGGGAAATGCTCTTCCAAAATTCCATGTGAAATGGTTGGTCCTGCTAAGTATAATCTTCGCCAGATCCACAAGACTTTGGCTCTACTTCGAATTCTCGTGCTGCTTCTCTATTTCCATGTATCAAAGAATAATTTAGAACTCACAGTTAGTGCCCCAGCATCTTTGATCGCCAAACTTTTGTTATGTCGAAGGACATTCTTGTCTCTCGATAGAATCAAGTGTTACGGTCGGCACATTGACAACAATCAGTCATTCCTACATGACATGGACCAGCTCGGTTTCCCTTGGAAGGGTTCTAATGACCTTGACGAGCCCTAGAGCCCCCAAAAAGATCGGTTTCCAGTTTGAAAGAGCATCAAAATGTGATGATAATCCATCATCATATTGTTCACCATTTCTTATTATTATTTCAAGTTTTATCAGCAGAAAAGTTACTTCTACAGGCTTTGCGTTACGTTACGTTACGTATATGGCTTGTGTTCGCTTAACTCATCTTCACCCACGAAACTTTGAATGAGCATCCCATCCTCAACTCCAAATACAGTCCCCTCATGGTTTGGGTGATTTTTCCGGAAAAAAAGTGGGGACAATATTCAGCTAAATACAGAAGTAAAAAACATTTACTTCACATGAACTTTTCATTTCAAGAAAATCAGTACTGTACTATTCTTCTTGTATCATTAAGAACTAGAGAGTTAAAACTATATTGTCTCTGTCTTCAATCCAGAAAAAAAAAATATAATAACTATAATAATGATGATTTCACAAACCTAGACTAATGATTTAAGTCTCGTTATGCTTAGTTGCCTCAAGATAGCTTTGTAACTCTGCCATTAGAGCCCACAAAAGAGGTTGCGAGTCGCTCTTACCATCCACAGAAAGTTGACCACACAACTGAAAAAAATCATATAAAGAGTAAATTGAGAGTTCATCAATAATCAGAAACTGAAACACTTCTTGAGTTCACAGTATAAAAATTATTCAGATCCTTAAAACTTACATCATCTTTCAACAACAAACAGACATGGTGTCCCAGTATGGAGCGACTATATAGAGAAGCAGCCTTTTCAATTTGTTCCACTAATGTGAAATGACCACGATAACAAATCAATGTCAACACCTGAAATGATACCAAGAGAATGAAGAGTATCAGAATTCTAGGAAAATATCACTCAAGTTCAAAACAAAAAGAAGAGTAGAAATGTCTTGTGTATGGTTCATACCTGTAAGATAATTTTTTTCTGCTCATGCTATTAAACGAGATGGCTATGATAAATTTCTTAAAATTTAAATTTCATAAATCCTTTAAGTAGCAATGATGAAAGATTGGAAATGAATCTCTTTTTCATCAAGATTGAATTGATGTATTTTTTTATCACACATTAAGACAAGGCTACAAAAATTAAATTTAGAATATTCAATACTATTTTGAAAAAATACAACTTGCATTAAGAAAACAGAAGTGAAATTACATACTTAGAAGGAAATAATGTATAAGACTCCTTTTTTTGTATTATCTATTATGCCAACTCAACTATGGAGGGGGAGGACGCTTTTATACTTGAATTGCTTATCAGTATTGCTACAATTTGGAGCAATTGATAGCACTGTAAACTACTATAAGTGAAAAATATCATAAGTGAACTGAATTCAGGTTTTTGGAAGTTTAAAAATAAGGTTCAGGTTCATAATTCTTCATGGGTCACATTATGAAATTGTTTTACTGTCCAATATACAAGGAACCTGACCTATATGCAAGTACTTTAATTGTGATAATCCAAAAACAGATTTTTACTTTCAATGATTTCTCTTTATGAAATCTTTTATATTAATTCTAGACAGTTATTAGATGTAGCACAGCATCCTTAAGATCTGTGTCTGAGAGAAAAGACTGATGAAACAGACAAGGTTTCCAAGAGTAAAACATTATTTAATAGAGTTTTGGAAAAGCAAACTTTTGTTGTTTACATAATTGAATACATTATCAATAATGAAACCAATATCTTTCTCAGATATGAAGTGAAGAAGTATCTTAAAAAATGTGTGCAATTCCTAATATACCCATTCCTCCATATCACTATTGCAATCAAAGCCAAAGTCAAACTTCTTCACAACAGGCCATTTTCCCTACATTTAAAAAATAGTCCCTCCCAGTTAACAGTACAATAAATTAAAATCTAAGCATACTACACTGAAGGCTCAGGACCCCATTAAACAAGAGAAAATACCTGGGCAAAGTCTTTGTCGAGATGGTCAATAAGAAAAGAATGGCGATAAGACAACTGTCCTCCTCTCAAGAGATCTGATACTGTGTCTCCATGTGGCAAGCAACCAATCATAAAACTAGAGCACTGTAGCACTAGGCTGAAATCAAGTTTCTCAGGAGTTGCAACACCGTCACAGACCTAACAGGAAAAAAAATCATATCTTCTGAATTTCACAAATTTATATCAAAACTGAAATAATGAAAAATTGATCAAAATGATTTTGCAAAAGTATTGATAGAATCCCAAAACTACTGTAAATCTTCAAAACAATTCCCCTGATAAAAAGAAGGAATAACTTACTACTTGTTGAATCAGTGCACGTTAAAAAAGTAAAAGAACTAGTAATTTCAAGTATAACCTAATATCCAAAACGAGGGAATTATAAGTTAACTTTACAAGTTTTATCATCATATTAGTCACAGTAGTTTTAGAGAGTGGCAGATATATGCAAAAGTAATAATATCATATACAAATGTAATAAAACCATTGCTAATAAATAAAATAACAATCAAGAGGAATAATTATTTTGAAGAAATCAGAGTACCACTTGCTCACTGAATAACAAGGTTGTTCCTTTACATGTAATAATATCCCGTGCAAGTATTTTTTTTCTTTAATTTTAATAAATGTACACAATTGTAACACCAACTAAAATCTTATTGTATCGTGATTTGCCTCGCACAATCACTTTTGGGCACATCATATAATATTAATTCACACAAAATAATACTGTATTTAAACTTAACAGAAAATACAGCATTGCAAAACTTAGACTGTAAAAGAGAAATCTCAGTTTTTTACACCATCTTTACAAATTCAAAAAACTTATCTCCTCAGGAAACTAGGTGGTTTATAGGAATTTATATATTTTTCCTTTATAAGGTACTAGCTGAATGAACCTGGTGTTGCCCAGGAGCATTAATTGATCATACATCTTTTGTGTTCTTATTTGCTAATAGTTGCTTTTTCAATAACTCCTTTTCGTTAAACTTAAGTCAGAGTCCACATTCATTGTGAAAAACCACACTCTTCTATTCAGAGTCTTATTCACCACACCCCAAATCTCAGGGTTCGGAAAGGTGAGACAACTGACATTATGACTCACATAATGTTAAAGAATGTCATCTTTGCCAAAGACATACACCTACACAATACTTCTGTTGTTGGACACCCAAATTTAGTTACAATAATATTCAAGATTGACACTATATATCATCGAACTGTTTTAAACCAAATATTTCCATTCTACAGACTTGCATTATTTCTATATATGTGGGCTTAAATACCATCGAGACCCTCATCCATTAGCTTAATGACACCACTTCACTCCTAGGAGTGTTAGGGGTATCTTACCCCTCCTCAGTGCTGAACTTGTACTTAAATGGCATTCATCTAAATTTCCCCGAAAACTATTCAATCAAAACTAATCAGGTGATTTCAATTATTTTTACATACTCATTCACCACTTCAACCATACAGAATCTAGGGATGTTTTCCTTCCTTCCCATGATTGCTGTATCCTTACCTATCAAAAGTTACTGTATTTATTCCAATGATTCAGAAAACTCCCACACTCATATTGGTTGTTCTGTAATATTTTCACACGTCATCTTCGCTCCACTTCACTCTTAGAAGTATTTCACTTATGGGTCATTTCATATGAAATATACTTTTTTTTCTCACCCGCCATTTCAGATTTGTATGAAATATGGCTCATTTATTGTCCTCACAGATATAGGAAACCACATAAAATATTATCTTTTTATCTCTTACTGTTTTTGTTTTACAGGATATTAAAGTTTTGAAAATCTGGTGTATCAAAATGCAACTTGCTGATTTTTCAGGAAAAAATTATAACTTTCATAATTTTCATCAAATAATTGCGAAACGTTGTAGTTGTATATTTAAAGTATAAGGATGTTAGAGAAAAAAAACACAATACATCTATATATATAACGGTAAACGCTGGGAAAAAAATTGAATTTGAATTTTTATACAAAAGTGAACTTCAACAAAAGAGTATGTGACACAATTTTTTTCTTTTTTTTTATATTCCTCAATACTAGGACTATCATATGATGAAAGAAAGAAAATGGGGTTTTCATCCCTTATTTTCTTCTATTCTGTTAAATGTTTGACTTTCAGAGGATCTTTTTATACCAAAATACAAGGTTCTGATTTATATAATGCTAATTGTTCCATTTCAAATGATAAATATCAAATTAATGTACCTAAAACATATAAAAATATTATTGAAAAAATCTAAAGACACAAGAGATCAAATATTTTTAATATTATACATATTTAATAAAGAAATTATATTATGGTCTACACGCAGTTATCAGCAACATTTCCATTCATAGTAGCAATTGATAGAGGCTGCTGAACTAGTTGAATGTGGCTTGGTGCAAGTCTGAAACATAACTCAAGAGTAGGTAGCTATTTTAGCTTCCTTCCAGCTATCTTTTCTCTTCCCATTTTCTTTCTTCCATCACATGGTAGCCCTAGTATTGAGGGGAAAAAAAGAAAAAAATTTGCCAAGATTCAAATTAAATTATTTTTTCCAGAGTTTATTGTTATACTTAGATGTATTGTGTATTTTTTCTAACATCCTTATACTTTAAAATATATAACTACAAAGTTTCACAATTATTTGATAAAAAATATAAAAGTTATTATTTTTTTCCAAAAGATCAGCAAGTTGCATCTCGCGATCTCCACTTGATTGATACGCCAAATTTTCAAAAATTTGAAAGCATGTAAAATGAAAATGGTAAGAGATAACAAGCTAAAATTTAATGCCGCTTTCTACATCTGTAATAATTGAGCCAAATTTGAAAAAAAAATTGAGGTGCTGGGCGAGATGGCCTGGATGAATTGACATAGAATGTCCCTTATATTGAATTTAATGGCATCCAGAGTATTATAATTAATCTCAACAAACTATGGATTCAACACTAATATCGTTTGTTTTAAATATTTATTATGTGCCATGACCTTCTCATCTTTACCTCTAGGGCTGTCATGCAACACATGCGGTCTGACCTTGGACATAATGGCATCAGGAATATGATTATTCATCCGAAAACCCTTGAAAACCACGGATTCAACACCAATATCAGTAGTCGTTTTCCATATTTAATTATATCTCACGCTTTTCACTGGGTACCATGCCCCCCGTGTCATCTGAACTGAAAAATAACGACATTGGTAGAATGTTTATTCAACTCACAAACTCTAAAAACCATGGATCCGACACAAATCTATCTTTTGCAATCATTTTTTCTGGTCACTCCCTTTCTCACCCCCGTTTAAGGATGCAAAGGGTGTCTTATTGCCATGGGTATTGAATTTGGACTTAAACAATACCAGATGTACTACCATCTCAGTGACAATGAAAACATTGGATTTGTCCCCGATACATGTAATTTACAATAAACCATGGTCTAACACTACATTACACTAATATCAGTCATTTTCAATAATTTTTATATTTCAGCCCCTTCCAAGCCCAATCCAAGGGGTGAATTTTTTCTCATGGAAGGTGATTGTCGACATAAACGTCATTGAGAATGTCGGTATTCATTTCAGCGGTCCCAAAAATGATATATTCAACACCAATACCAGTCATTTTCCATATATTTACTTGTCACCCTATTCCCGCCTCCTTCCTAGGGAGTGGTAAGGGTGTACTATTCATCGAGTATACTGATAGTGGACTTACACAGCATGAGGGGTGTCACTATTCATCTTGATGACTACAACAACTAAGGTGTCAAAACAATATTGGAGTTATTCATTATTAGTACTTCTCTCCCTCTATCTATGGGGTGATAAAGGTGTATTTTTACTCATGGGACTAATCATGTACTTAAGCAGCAGAGGGTGTGACTCTAATCCTCTCAGCAGCTCTCAAAATCAAGTATTAAATATTAATATCAGAATTTTCCATGAAGAACTCATAAAACTTGAAGTTGTTTAAAAATGTATCAATATAATTTAATATTAATAGAACAGGTTTACAAAATAATAACATGAACAATAAATGCAATACATGAATTAAGAGACGAGCCAAAATCTACACCCTCTACAGATTAAATTATGCTCTGCTATTATTCTCACAAACTTTCCAATTCTTATCCTAATTCATTACCAAAAATATATTGTGGAACAATTTTACCTCAAATAAGGAACAAAAAACTTACCTCAACGATATAAGTCAAAGTCCCTCTGAGTTTTTGAGGTTGAGTAACATCAGATACTTCAAAGGCAAACTGAGCTTCACTAGTAGAACCTGGAGCCAATTGAAAATGTAATTTGATTCCATATTGGTTCCCACAATCCTACAAAAAATAAACTTTAAACAAATCAATAAATACGCACAATAAATATAACTTATTTTCCCTGGGTTAGGTAGTATCCCTAACTAAACAAAATTCTCCAACAACAGGAAAAAGGAAAACATTAGTTAGTTAAATAATAATAAGATAAAAAATATCATCACAACAATGGTACAAACTTACCCCACGAAGCAATTTGACAGCTGGAGTATCACAAACACTAAAATCTAGTTCTTTGACAAGAGATTCACTCTGGTTGGTCATCAATACTGAAACTACAATTTGATTGCTTTCTTGTGTAAGTAATCTGCATTCATACATCTATAGTCAGAGATAAGAGAAAAGGAAATTAATTCACAATCATTTAACATCTCATTGTTAAAGATTTAAAAAAAAGACTAACTATCAAAGTTCTGTGTGTTGGTCTAGCAGTCACAGTACACTGATACACCAGCAGAGGCTTTAATACCCCAAAGAGAAAGGAAAATTGTTCATCACTCTCTGATAATAGATAGTTGGAATAGCAAAAAGAAAGTTGTTCTTAATACTTTAAGTGAAAAAAAGGAAGAACTTAGGTTTTTATTAAAATAAATTGGAAGTAAAAACTCATATTAGAAGTTAAAACATGGGAGGAGTAGAGAGCGATGATAAGCAAATCAAAATTGAGGCATGTAAATGAAAAAAGTTTTAAGTTACGAAAACACATTTTTGCAGGAGACACAAAAATCTGATTAAACACAGTGCCAGAACACCTACGACCAAATCAGGAGGTCACGAGTTCGAGTCCTGGTCCATCGCAATTTTCACCTAGCCGTAGATGATGCAAACTTCCCAAGTAGGTACTCCACAGTTGAGAGTTCAATTTAGGGTGTTTTGTTCAAACCATTGCTACATAATTACAATAGGGAGAATGTTTTAAGTGCCACATGTCATTTCCAAAAATGCCCCAAGCACCTTGGATATACCCAAAAAAGTGCACGTGCCACACCTAAAAACCATAATTTTGCCAGGTGTTACGATAAACAATTGAAAAAATAGTAACAAAATATCAATTTCACTGACTGATATTGCATAATATCAGAGGGGGACTAAGTTTATCTGAACTTTGCAAACAGTTATTCTGTTATTCAAAAAGTTAACTTCATCAATAGTTAAAATAAACTATTAAAAGCTTATCGAATATTTTAATGTGAAATCAATCAAATAGTGCATTTTTGGAAGCGTTTTTAGCTGTATACATGTATATATATACTCATATATATGTGCAAATATTTGTTGTAATATATTCACACATGTATATTATACTTGTCTAAATCCAAAAATGCACATATATATGTATGGATTAGTCAGTATAGAAATGTATAAGTGCTAAAATAAAACTAGGTTTCTTCAAAAAAAAAATTTTTTCCCTCTAATATTTGCTTTAAATTCAACATTTCTGTGCATTTACTGCCTTATATCAATATATTGATATAAGACATTTTGTTTTCGTTATCTGTGTGTATGTATGTGTGTGCATAGTTACATACACGCAAAAATTTAGATCCAAATATATTGTAGTACATGTACAAACACTCACATACCCATATATACCCATATTCGCAAAAATGCCTTAAACGAAAACTTGCGAAAAAACGTCTCAACTTTGAGCGCTCATATCTCGGTTCCTATACATCGGACGATAAAATTACTTATGACCAAATTTGTTGCAAATTTTGTCAGTTACGTTAACTTTCAACTTTTTTGATATCTAGCGAAGTTTTTGAGATATTTATTAAAACCCGCATTGCGGTCCCTTTTGACCCGCACACCCCAACGAGAGACCACCGGTCCTAGCTGGAGCGTTTTTCTTTCCCGATTCAAATGACCGCAAAACCTAACTTTCTGCCAAGTTTCGTGTCTGAAGGATTTTGGTCCTGTTAACATCTTAATATAATTAAAATATTAATAAATTGCTCAACAGGTTTTCATGCAAGTTAAAACACGTTTTTGATTGACTTTCAATCAACCAAAAACTATTTCAAAAATGAATCTCCAACATCAATTAAGGTATTATGAACATAATAGGCACAAGTTGATCACATTACCATCCACGTTACTCATAAAGTTCTTTAATGCAGTTTAAAGTAGTCATTCCAACATTAATTTATGAATAATGAATATTAAAAACTGAGATTCCATAGTTTTACTGTTTAAATTAAAACCATGTATATGACAAATGAGTTATAGTATGACTATCATAGTCCCCAGTTGAAAACATACTAACAGTTGCCGAGGATAATGTCTGCCAGGTTTCAATTTCACTGCGCATAATTCTTCAGAATTTAAAAATATTATATTCTTCAGAATATAAAAATTTCTCTCTGTGGATCACAAGGCATCTCAGAGATGACCCTACATTTATTAATGAGCTTTTCAAATAGAGCCCTGCTGTACTGCTGTTGCTGTACCCTCTCACCTTTGACAATACCCTTCAGAAATAAAACAACGTAGCCTTGTTTATTTTCTTGTTTTCATCTGTCATTATACAGAGTGAACTGCTCCAGTGTTGCATCTCATATGTGGCTATGTGCACCTGCATAATATATAGTTTAAGCAGAAGACAAAATTCGTATTAAATACTATACCTACACAATGTTATTAAATACATTTTCATACAGTCTCATTTATTGTTTTTAATTTCCTTAAATACCCTGAAGTCAGAAGCACATGAGAAAAAAGGCCCATTAAAAATATAATATTAAAAATGATATGCCTATAGCACGGCGTCACACGTGGATGATCGTAGTTATGCGTGTGGCAAATTTGTCTGATTTAGGCTATAATAAGTGTATGGGATGTGAAAAGGAGAGGAAGGAGCGTAAAGAAGCAGTAGCTGGTCTACAGAACTTGATAGCAGTGTTAAACAATGAACTTAAGCTGATCAGGTTGGAAAATACGAATCTCCGTGGGACTGTGCGTGAAATGGCGGTCGATAGGAAAGATGTGAGGTTAAATACGCACAGTGAACACGTGAGTTGGTTTGAAGTGAAGGACAATAAGAGTGGAGCGAATAAACACGTAGTTAGGGAGTCATTAGTACTGCCACTGAGGAATTCTTTTGATATTCTAGAGGATGAACTAACTGAAGACGAACATGTTGAACAAAATATACATGTAAAACGACCGAAAAAAGTAAGGGCATCAACAACTAAGTCCATAAACAAAACGAAAAAAAGGGGCGTTCGTAAAGCCTAAATCAAAAATTATGCTGTATGCGGATAGCATAGGAAAAGGTTTAACGACCAAACTAAGTAATGAGTATACGGATGGGATGTTTTCATGTGATTTGTGAAGCCTGGTGCGCGTTTCAAGGAGGTGACTTATACTGTGGAGGAGGAAACGATAAAACTTTCAAAGAGAGAGACAGTAGTATTGATGGCGGGTGAAAGTGATATTGCCAGGAATAATACCTGTGTAGCAGTCAGTGGTCTTAAGGAAACACTAGCAACACTCATGCACACTAATGAGATTGTCGTCAACATTCCCCGTAGACATGAATTGGAGGAATGGTCTTGTATTAATAGGGAAATAGAGAAAGCCAACATTAAGTATGATAAAATTTGTAGTCATTTCAAAAATGTGAAATCTATCGATTTAAGCAAGTTTAATAGAAACATGAGTACAAAACAGGGCCATCATCTGAACAAGATTGGTAAAAGAGTTCTGGTTAATGCTATAGCTAGGATGGTAAAAGTAAATTATCTGTGCTCAGGTGAACCTATTGCAATGGGTAATGGAAGACATAATTTTTTAGGTTAGCGGGGAAACATGGGTATATGAAATGTATAACTCCTTGTGATGAGCAAGCTGCGATTAACAGTGGTAATGTCAAGACAAAAAAAGAAATATTGTCTAGACCAATAGAGCCAGTTGAGAATAAGAATGATAACAATTTGTGAAGTGAAGGAGTCCTATCATCTGACTCTGATCTTGCAGAATCAAGAGAGATCAGATTTTCTAGCTTATCAGATTTAAACAAGAGCTTAACCCTCAATGCCGTATCTGTACTGCTAGTGAACATAAGGAGACTTAGTAAAAATCTTGCTTTATTAGAGTGCTATATTCATAGCTTAAAAGTAGTACCAAAAATAATCATGTGCACTGAGTCCTGGGTGTTGAAAGAGGCGTCCTTATTTAATTTAGATGATTATGTACTATTCCACAATAAAAGTAATCTTAACAGAGCAGATGGGGTAGTCATATATGTAAGTAAAAATCTTGATGTGGAAAGCTTCCTAGTCAAGGTGGGAATGATATCTCTCCTAACAATTGCAACTGAAATCAATAAAGCACGAGTCCATATAACTGGTGTTTACCAGTGTAGTGATCTCAGCAAAGATCAATTCACACAAGACCTTAGATTATTTCTAAATAATATGAAAAGGTGTAAGAACCACTTTGTAGCCAGTGATTTTAACATAAATTTACATTGTTGTTCTAACGAGAATGAAGTATTCCTTTCTACCTTACTGCAAAAAGGCTATCTACCTGGCTTCCAAGGAATCACACGACCCACAGGTAACAAAAGATCTTGCATAGACAATATCTTCTGCAAGACTAAATTGCAATATAACACCTTGGCCCACGAATTCATAATGCCTGATCACTTCCCCTTATTTTTAGAGTTTCCTAAAGTTTTAGTGCTGCCTCAGGGTAAAACCATATCATACATTGATTATGAAAAACTAAAATCTTATGCAGACAAGGAACCATGGGAGCTTTTTGGGGGAATTGAGGACCCTGAGATAGCAATGAACAAATTAATTGATAAAATTAGTGCACTGATAAATTTAGCTACTAACACTAAGAAATTTAAATCTAATAAAATAAGAAAGGACTACATTACCCCGGGTATCATAGTTTCGATCAACACCAAAGAGAATCTACGGCGTATATGGCAGGCTAATAAGACCAATGAACTGCTAAAGTTAGAATATACTAAGTATGAGAAGTTACTGGCTAGGGTAATTGAATCATCTAAGATCATGCACAAAAACAAGAAATTCTTAATTAGTTCCAAGAATCCCAAGAAATTCTGGGATGACATTACCCATAAGATTGGCAAGTCTAAGCCCAAGAATGAAAATATAGATGAGGTAAAAGTTAATGACATTTTAATACATGACCAATGTGGTATAGCTAATGTTTTTAATGAATTCTTTGCCAACATAGGGATCACCCTTGTCTCTAACATTTCTAATTCTGATACTGATGAACTATTCATGCATCAGGAATGCAAGTGCTCAATGTACTTCTCCCCAACCACAGAATCTGAGATTGTGGAAATAGTGAACAAGATGCGAAATAAGGGAGGGGGACCTCATGCAATTAATATGCTAGCCTTGAAGACCATATGTAGTAATATATCTGTTCTTGAGTATATCTTTAATTTGTGCATTAATAAGGGTGTTTGGCCCTCTACACTGAAACAAGCAGTGGTAATTCCTGTTTACAAGAAAAAGGAAGATAAAAAAGAGCTCTTAAATTATAGGCCAATTTCACTTTTGTCCAATGTTTCCAAGATCTTTGAGAGACTGATATACAATAGAATATATAGCTTCATTATTAAAAATAAGTTAATTAATCCTAACCGATTTGGTTTCATGAAGAATCTTGGGGCTACAGATGCACTTGCATATGTAACTCACAAAATATATAGTAGTCTGAATGATAAAAAATGTACTGCTGGGACTTGATCTGCAGAAAGCATTTGATACTGTCGACCACATCATATTGATGAGAAGACTTTATTCATATGGGATACGAGGCCCTATATATGATCTAATTTCTAATTATTTAACTGGTAGAGTTCAATGGGTAAAAGTGGGTACCTCTACCAGTGAACCTAGACCTGTCACAGTAGGAGTTCCACAAGGATCAATACTTGGTCCATTATTTTTTATTATATTTATTAATGATTTATTAAAACAAGTTGATGATATCAATGCTTATACTGATGATACCCTTATCCTATCGTCTGAAAGTAACTGGGAAGTCTTGGAAAATGCCATGAATAGAAAACTGAATATAATTGGGAGGTGGGTTTTGATGAACAGACTGACAGAGAACAAGGACAAAATTGTGTACATGCTCTTTGGATGTTATTCAGATAGTTTCCCCTGTGAAGTAAATCTGATAATGGGTGAAACGAAAATAAAAAGAGTTCACTCTTGCACATACTTGGGGGTGCAAATAGACTCAAACTTAAGATGGAACTATCATATCGATAATGTAGTTAAAAGACTTAGATTCTATCATTATATTTTTTATAAATTGAAACACCTGAATCAAAAAACTATACAAATACTCTATTATGCCTATGTGCATAGTTTCATAAACTACGGGACAATTGCTTGGGGGGATGCATACAACAAAGTATTGAACCCATTAGACAAATCTCTTTGTAAACTCCAGAATAAACTGAAGGNCTCAATGGATATGAGGAATAATTACATTTTTGAGTCACTGTCTTTTTATTTCAATAACCAATAAGCAACAAATATTGACTCTACACCTAGAATGAGAGGGATGATGATCCTACCCAAAGCTAATAGAACAATCTTTAAAAGAAGTGCTAAATATATAGCGATTAAAACCTTCCTAAAATCTAAAGAAGACTGTATCAAAATAGGAAACTATGAGCATCATCTAAGAAAGATTAAATTTAAAAAACTAGTAACACATCTAAATACAGACAGTTTATTTGACTGAATTTTTGAACATATGTATCTAATTTAACTGCTATTCTAGTTTATTTTGTATAAATGTTAAGATACGGGAAAAAAGTTTCAATATAATGCGAGACTATGGTTATTTTGTATCTTATTCAGTGTTACTTTAATCTTTGTTACATGTTATTTTATATACTGACCACCCATGCACAGATAGGTATGTCTATCTCTTATGGGAGCTGATACTTAATATGTATTGCTATCTGGCCAATAAATTTGAATATACAGGTAAAATAATAAAGTTCAATTAAAACAAATATTTAGTGTTAAATTCTGATTAGAATGAGTAAAATAAACAACAATACAGCAAGTTGCAACTTTCATCCTTGTAATGCTAAACAATGGGCAAGCTGGAAGGAGTTCCTCTGGTCGTAGTATCCCAAACTGATTTGCAATATAAGAGATGTCAAATGTGAGATGCCTTCAAAGTTGTAGGGCATGCAATTGGCCGTACACATCCAACCTCAGTGGGCATGTACAGGTGACACCTCTAAGATGCCCTCTGAGATTTCTCCACAAAAACAAAGACAATTTTCAAATGTTATTACTTAAAAATTAGAATTGCATGGGCCAAAATGTTATTACCATAATTACCTGAATATAGTCCCCAACTCTTTTTCCAAAAAAATCCTCCAAAGATCCGTGGGGGGACTATATTTGAGGTTTAGAGCGGGCCAACTGTTAATTCAAAGTTTTGTGTGTGAAAAAGTTAAACAAACACAAGCCATAAACGTAACGCAGCACAAAGAACATCGAAGATCACGATCGATGATGAATGATGGCGGGAATTGACGCTGATTCAAAGTGGAAACTGAACTGGTCCATGTCATCTAGGAATGACTGATTCCCATCGCCGTGCCAACCATGACGCACGATTTTGGTGAGAGACATGGATCTACTTTGACACAACAAAAGTTGGGCAATCAAAGATGCTTCGACGTTAACTAGAGTTCTAAATTATGCACAGACACATGGAAATAAAGCACTGGCAATAGAATTCAGAGTAGAGTCAAAGTCCATGTGGATTGGACGATTTCTAGAGGAGAAGTTGAACTTCACGAGTTAGTTTTTCATTTTAAAATCCTTATGATTATACTTACTAGAGCTAATCATTTTACTTGGAATTTTTAATGAGCATTCCCTACAAAAAGACTTTGATTTTATTCAACTTTTTTTTTTTTTTTTTTTTTCAAAATATTGCCTCCTAAAATACAGGGAGTCTATATTTGGGTAAATACAGTACTGTTTGAAAGATTTTTTCTTTCTTTACTTTACTTTACACAATACTTTAGAGCAGTCCATCGCAATCGCCATGTTGTTCATAACACCTTAAGAAGAATATGGAATTGGAAGTAATTGTGACACACGAATACTTTGAGATAAAAGTCTAAAAATAACTGAGAAAATATGTCGAGATCCATAGAATCATCCCAACAGCGATTCAGATAATAAAAGACATATTCCTCAAAACAAATTCAAACTGAAACAAAAATTCTGTTCAGGTGTTTATGAGTATAATAATTTTACAGTGGTATCCAGTCCTCCGTAGAATATTTCTTCTTAATACAAGTTTGAAAAAGAAACGTTAATACCACTTACCATTTGAATAGTTTTATCACTAGCAAATTTTGTGTAAGGAGAGACCACTTGTGGAAGAGCAGAAGAGGTGTCCAAGACCACTTCCGAGGAGCAGTTGGATCCTGAAGCTTCTGGTACACTTTGTCCTTGGAGTTCACCAATTACTTCTTTCGAAGGAGTTGAAATACCAGCAGCTTCCTCATAACCTTCCTTCATTTTCAGAGAGCTTTTCTTTTCCTTCTTGCATTCTTTAGTTCGTTTTCTTTCTTTCTTCATCACTTTACCTAAGGTACAATGAGGTTCTCCAGATCCAACTTCAGATTGATTGACACTTAATAAGTTCTCCTCAACCTTGATAGAATTCTTTTCTCCATCTGAAGTAACTGGTTGGTAGCCTGATGGATCATGATCTAACCACAGATCTAAGTTATCACCAGAAATCTAGAAAAAAGAAAGATTGTGAATAGTCATTGGCCACATTTTCTTCTTTATCCCTGGATCAATTTCACTGTCACAGACATAAACAATACAAAAACTATTTACTTGCAACTAAATACATTTTCTTTCTCGAATTGCACCTTCTTGGAGCAACTCTCCCTCAAATGATTTCAAGAGAGGTCTCAAAATCACGGTTATAGGAGCATTGGTCACACTTTCATCTATGTTTTATCTCTAAACATATTTTGGGACGTAATGCCATATTAGACCAATACTAACTCATCTTTTGCAGCAATTCCCTAATGGCAATAGGGTGGATGAATGTTGAAATTATATTATTTTCCAAAAGCACTTCAAAATTCAGGGATATTTGTTAGATTAAATAAACAGTCCCTCCAAAATTGTCAGTTCAAATTCTACATAAAGTTTTTAATTAAAATTTGGGTCCAAGAGACATTTTTTGTATAATAAAAAATTATGTTGAAATTGTTCTTAAGTTATTCAATATGAAACTTACTTTGGGAATTGAAACTGACAATTTTTAAGGTTTTATTACAAACAAAGGATTAGAATTTAGAATACATGGAAAAGATAGTACTACAGATTACAATAGATACGATACTACAGATTAAGATAGTACACAAGGAATTTGGTTTTAATGCAATAGAAACATAATTTAATAAGAAGCAATTCACACCTATTAGTAAATAATTGAAGGACATAGAATGTACTTTAGAATAGAATGTACCTGATTGGACAGCCCTAAAGCTCCAATAAAAAACAACAACTTAAGAATACAATAATCAAAACTAATGGGTTCATTTAATTATAACCTAAGGATTTCATGTAGTGAAATCTTCATAATTTAATTATCACACTATGAAGAGTTCATCAATGCTCTGATAGATAAGAAGATTGAGAAACTTGCAAGAAAAAATGATATGAAATAGTTATCACCGTATGTAGGTTAGAAAAAGAAAACATTTTTAGAAAATTGAATTATGATCCTGGGTTTACTTATGTATTTTTTAAATTTCCTCTATTCATCAACTTTGAATCTGGACCTTTAAAGTTACAAACTTCTGCACAAAATTTTCTTAGAAGTAAATTACTTTGACATTTCAAAATAAACTCTACCTGAAGGTATTGAATGAGGCCAACTATAAAGAAAACAAAACTCCAAAACCTTAATGATTCAGGTATTGCTACTGGCACATGTGTCTCGAAACATACTTTCGATGGATCAGTACACTCACTAGCACCAGTTCTCAGAAACAGACGAAACTCAAAGCAGAGGCAAAACCAGGAGCATCACTTACATTTATGTTCACAGAGAGTGAATGAAAGGTCATATTCAATTTCATTTTGTTGTGTAGAATTTTAACGTTGTCAGACAACATTGGCAGCACTGATGTCATGAATTTCTCAAAGCTTGAGCCTTCACCATCATATTAAAGCGATAGCACTTTAAAAATTAATATTTCCATAAAACATGCATATCAAATAAAACAAATAAATTTGATGGTAAACCTACCAACTTAGATTCTTCTTTAGAAGCTTGTTCTCTACTTTTTGATTTTGATTTTCGGTGTTCCTTGGACCGCTCTTTTCTAGATTTAACTTTTCCCTTTTCTTTGTGATGTTTCTTTTTCGATTTACTAACACTATTATTAATAGGTTCTGGAAGATGATGAGTGCGCACCGGCAATTTTTCTTCATCACGAAGAGGTCTGATGGCAACAGAAACATACATACCAATCACACACAATTTTATCCTTCCAAGAACGCATAGAGTTCATAATACTACAAAATAAACTCACTCATCTAAATTAATGTCTAAAGCTTTGTGAGGATCATCATTAGGCCTGATATCACCATCTTCATCGCCATCAGACAACTGAGCACCTTCTGGCATTTCTCCAATATCTGTGTTGACAACGTGAAGAGGATAGCTATCTTCTTCTTCAGTGGAAGCATCACGATCTTAAAAGACAAATAAACCTCAGCAGTTTGGAAAATAATACTCATTAAATTTACTTGACTAAAGAGCCTCCACTACATTTCTTAGATACACGTTAGTACTGCACTGAGAGCAAAGCACCATTAACAGTTTGACCATGACCATGACAGTATGACCATATCGCTCTACATTAACTTCTGACATGGAAGCTAGAAGTCACAAGATTTAGACAGTTCCTCGGGAAATTTTACCTACAGCTTCTTTCACACAAGGGGGTCCAGGTATACATAATAAAATGAGTATTGCCTGGACCCTTCCAGACTGGAATTCGGTATGACCAGATATTTTCATCTTTTGGTATGTATTCCAAACAATGTTTCCTTCATCTTGATTTCAATTGGAATGATCATATGACTTGAGATCTATCCATCGTCAGATTGTCTCCATTTCCAATCAGATTTTTTCAAGTTGGGTTTTCAAAACCCAGATGTGAAGTTCTGAATTAATATTTGTTCCCAGACTTTACATCAATTGGTTTTTGGACCAGTTTTTTCCCCAACTCCTCACTTTTGTCCCAAAAAATAATATATTCCAAGATAAGGTAAAATTATTAAAACCATGTATTTTATGGCAACTTACTTTTAGTAACTTGTTGAAAATAAAACCAGTCTAAACACAAATCTATTTGTTTAGTAGGAAAATTTCTCCTTCCACTATCAAATCATCCCTAGGAGGCAAGTATAGTCTAAATCACCACAAGATAAAGGACAAACGATGTAAACAATGAACATTTTAGTAAAGTTTTGATGAATGAATGAGTAGATTTAACTAGTACACATTCACTACAAAAAATTCCTTTAAAAAATAATTTTAATTTGGAAAGTCACAAGAGACGGGATGAAGAAACCTATCAAAAGTATTAGTGCTTATCAATCAACTTACAATGGTGAATGATTATTTTCAATCTCACAGATAAGATGAAAATCTTCTCCCATATTTTTCTGATAAATGATGGACACCTTTCCACCCAGGATTGACATTTCAATGCACCCATTTTCTAATTTTATGTACATTTAAGCCCAACTAACCTTTCTTCCCCTTCTTTTTTTTCTTCTTCTGAGATTTATTCCTCTTATCCATGTTGAGGAAATTATCAGGTGAAGCAAGAGCTACAATATAAAAATAATTTTTTTAAACATAAGATGCTGATTTGAGATCTCACGGCAAATATTCCAAAACTAACCTGAAACTTTCAATGAAACAGGAAGCTCTATGGCAGTAACAGGAACATCAAAGAAGTCATCAGAAATATTTTTATTTAAATCATTCTTTGCTTTGGTATTAGAACGTGATTTAAGATAATGAGGATTATTGGCTTGCTCCAACTTCCTTGCATTACGGCGCTAGAAAGAGAATTGTACATTTGAAGGTGTATACATAAAATAATTTATTACTACTGTATCAAATTTGTTTAAATGAAATAGAATAACAAACAAATTGATGAAACTCAATAACATTGTTATTAACTAGCTTTCACCCGATACTTTATTTCCACCCTGATGAAATGGTATGAGCTGAGAAAAGCTACAGCAGAAAACAGCACATTAAAACTGCTTGAAGACAGAGTTCCATTCAAAAGATTATTGTTAATTTTAAATTAACAATTGATTTTCCCGTCTAAACCTTCCTTTGCCATTACATCCAGCTCCCAGCACCCCCATTCCCATTCGCCCCCAGCCTTGATCGATCAGGACAGACCAGCTCCTCAGCCACGCACTACAAGAACCCAGAGCACAACGGCCCCTACATTAGGTCTGTGAAGAAGACCACAACACAATGGCCTCAATGCCTATTTAGCATACCATGGCAGTAATTCCCAGAAAGCTAAGATGTATCAATTCACAAGAAAAATTGTCCTGACAAATAAGAGGGGAGCTTAGTGTCGTCTCCCACAATAATTTGAAATGCCTGAAACATGTTTATATATGTTATTCAATGCTTTACTTCTTTTGAGGTGAAGTTAAGGCTTTTTGTATGTGTATGTGTGTGTGTGTGTGGGGGGGGGGGGCTNCCCTGTTCTTCTAAATAACCATGTCTTGGGTGAAGGAACTGGAGAGTATAAGTGTTTGGTTGAGTGATAACAGACTGATAAATTATTGTAATGATTCATTAGCCACACCACTTACTTTTTTAAACGTGAACTACTTTCAGAAGCTGTTGCTTCCATCTTCAGCATCTGCCGACTGATGATCAAACAGTCCTCTGATGATGAGCGTTTGGATTAATTTTTAAATCAAACTTTTTTCAAACAAAACTTCAAAATTTAACAATCTGTTTTTCAATATCTGAATGAACAGTTGTTCCCAATTATGTTATGTTGAAAGAAAATGAGAGACAGGACCGAGATTCAATCTCGGGACCTTGAGCTTAACACGCTCATGCGCTAACCAACTGCCACCCCATTCATCTCTCGGCCAAGTCTACCATTAACATTCAACTTCTGAGACCCCCAGACCTCTTTTCATTCAACATAACATAATTAATCTGTTACCTGGCGGTGAGGTTCACTGCAATTTAAGAGATTTCTAGTTGTTCCCAAACCAACAGTTCAAAATGCCTACCAATGTTCTTCAACAATCTTATGTTTTCATCAATTTAGTGTTTTTCATCCCAAAAGAATGCCGCAACTGCTGACTTTTCAATTTGTCCAAATTTGATGGGCTGAAAATGTCCTTTTTTCTAATTTCTAAATTCATTTTTGTTTGTTTCCAATAAAAATTCAACTTTAACTAAATATTTTATTTAACTAAATTTAAATTTAACGTAACTATAAGTTAACAAAACTGTTATGAATAGTAAAATGATGTCAAGCTAAGAAAAAGGATATCAAAATTAACAATCCCTTAGTTCCTCAGATTAACAGTTTGTCTAAAATTCACAAACCTGGCATGAAAATGAGACCCATTCCATCAGCAATATAGGTGCACCCAACTATAATTTAGCAAAATGGTTGTTAGTAAAATATTTGAGACTCCCAAAGTTTGAAACATTAAGTATTAAAATCTCTTTTGATCTTGTCAAGAAATTGAAGGACAAGGAACTTGATGGAGACAGCATTTTGGTTGTTTTCAATGTGGTCTCCCTATTTATCAACAAAGACAAATTATTGAACACTTTGAAAAAGTTTTTCCTCTCCTTGAACATGGAAACGGACAAAATTAATGAATTTTTGGAGCTAAAAAATTGTGTATCAATCAAAATTTCTTCAGATTTGATGGAAAATTTTATCTTCAAACATTTGGATTAGCAATGATCCACTTACCCCTTTTTTAGCAAATTTATTTATGAGCAATTTTGAAACTCATATCACCAAGGTGTTTCCGTGGATACAGAAACAAAGATATCTTGTCATTAAAAAAAGGTATGCTGAATATCCAAGATAGAACAATAAAATTTACTTCAGAAATTGAAACCAACAATTTTTTACCCCTTTTAGAATTAATAATTTTTAATTGTGGCAAAAGATTTGAATTTGGAACACTTAGAAAGGAGATTCAAAATGATAATTACATAAAAGAATTTGGTTTTAATCTAGTGCAACGCAAACATGCCATAATAAATAGCCTTGCCCACAGACTGGTAAATACTCCATTGAAAGATGATTAATTCAATTCAATATGATTTAATTGTTCAAACTGCCAAATTTAATGGACTTGCAAAATCTTTGATACAAAATTAAAAACTTTGAGAAACAAAAAATGGTACAAAATGTAACCACTCTAAAAATGTCCAAAAAGAAAACCGTTAATTGAAAATTTACTATCACCATGGCTTGCGTCAGAAGTTCCAAAAAATTGTCAAAGAAGTAAATATCATTTTGGCTCCACAAAATAAATTTACCATTAAGTCCCTACTTAGAGCTAATTATAAGGATAAAGTACCACTTAACAAATCAGGAATTTACAAAATTAATTGCAAGGATTGTGACAAACAAAAAAGAATTTAAAAATTTAAAAAAAATAACATTTTCGGCACATCAAATTTGGACAAATTGAAAAGGTAGCGGTAGCAGTACATTTTTGGGACAGAAAACACTAAATTGATGAAAACTTAAGATTGTTGAAGAACATTGGTGGGAATTTTGAACTGTTGGTTTGGGAACGACAGTTATTCAAGAACAGATTGATTTCAAAATTAATCCAACGGCCCATCACCAGAGGACTGTTTGATCATCAGTCGGCAGATGCTGAAGATGAAAGCAACAGCTTCTGAAAGTAGTTCACGTTTAAAAAAGTAAGTGGAGTGTGTGGCCTACAAATTATTACAATAATTTACTGTAGTGACTCCGCTGTTTATTCCCCAAGTAATTTATGTCGTAACAGCTGAAGTTTGTCTGAATGAATCTGGTGAAGGAAAATCCCATCCAAAATTGTCACCTTGTCCATCAAAGCATGGACTTCATTCCCATTCTCCAGCTTCAAAATAGATGCTACCAATATAGTCTGTAAATATTACTTAAGTCATCTTTTCCCACTTCATTAATTGCACTTACAATGTCTTTTAAGAGCTCAACCTTAAAGCATAGTAATCCAAATATTCTTCTAATGATGCACAACAAACTTACAATTTCCAGTTCTTCTTCTGTAGGTTCAGGAGCTTTACTAGCTTTGTTATTCATTCCATAATAACCATCACCCAATTTATCAGACTTGACAAATATATCAGTGGTATTCATACCACGGAGAACACCAGGTCCATTACCATTATCTTCTTCATCCTCAGACGATTCAGATGGAGGGTCATTAATCCATGCATCAAGATCCAAACTAGAGCAAAAAATTATATTCCACAACACTTATTACTCAATTCTACCTTTCAATAATAAACATAAGAACCTCTATCATTCAGTTTTATTAAGACGCTCATACAACCAGTAAAGAAATAAATTCATAGAAAAAAGATCATCAAAACCAATAAAAATTTTAGTTTCCAGATTATTGGGGTATTTATTCCTTGATCTATTAACCAATTCTGCAATACCCTGATCTGAAAAAGAAAAATGCAGCAGCTCTTTCTGTCATAAGATCTCAAGGTTTTGCAATGAAAAATGGCCCAATAATCTTAACAATCTTGGGTCCCAATTAATACAAATCAAGGATAATACATATCATCATTTAAAATGCATGATACTTCACTTAAAATTGTTTATTTATCGGAAAGTGTATAGGAAACCTTTCCCCCATCGACAGCTAAGATCTGTTGTTGAGGTTCCTGATCAAGCTACCAATTTTATTACATTCGAAATTTTATTACAGATTAGTACTATTTTGATGTAAACAAATTGATGATTTTCATTTATCTAATAAAGTAACTACTCACCCCTCAGGAATTTGAACTTTTTTCTGAGCTTTGGGAGCAACTGGATTCAACTCTCCAACAAACAGAGCTGCCACATCAGCTGCCAAACTAATATCCCCTTTGTTTACTTGCTTCTGCAAATATTGCACTAGCTGAAGAGCAGAACTGGCTCGTTCCTGTACCTCCAAATCAGCACTTGACACAAACTGAGGCATATTTGCAGCAACAATGTCACAGAGCTAAAACAAATAATCAATGCTACCTCACAAAACATTCCATTAAAAATTAAAATTATTTTAACTTGAAAAAATTAAGAATTAAATTGTAAAAAAGAATATTTTAATAAAAATTTGAAACTTCATTTCAAGGTAAGTGAAGCTTAATTGGTTACATCTGAAATTAATTTTTCATCAGATAGTAACTTCAACCAGGTGAAAATGAGGATACATTGGAAATTGGGTAACAGATTTTTTGCAAGGAGACCTGCTCTTATGCAACGACTAGCTGAGTCCCCACGGCTTTGCTCATGTTTTTGTAATATCTCTGCAACTTTATTCTTTCTCACATTCCTATTGATAACTAGTGGAAATGTTATCCATTAATGTTGGAGGTTTGATAGTATTGGTGTGTATCCTCAATCTCCTATTTTACTAAAATAATTGAGAAAATGTTTTTAGAAAACACCAGTTTTCCATTTCACACCCATAGGGATGAATTTTCGTAAAATCCTTTCTTAGCAGACATTTTCAATAATTTTTCGTGTGCCTCTTGTGGTCTGAAGGGTACATAATGTCATTGGAAATACAATTATTCATCTCAGAATGCAAAAAAAACATGGACTCAACACTAGTATCGTTTTTTTACGTTATTTTTATGTCTTGTCCTTCCCACTCCAGCTCTAAGGATACCATGCCCTTATATGATCTCAACTTTAACTTAACAGCATTGGTAGTTTTAAAATCTCATCAACACTAAAACTATGGATTTGATGCAATTTTCATATTTCCAAATTAGTTTTCAATTATTTTTATCCTTACACCCACTTCCACCTCCTCCCGTGGGGTGCTAGTGGTGTCTTTCTTCTCTGAGGGTTGAATTTAGACTTGCATGATATCAGGCTTTCACTAACACAGCGACACCAAAAATTATGGACTCGTATCTGCTATTTGTCATGTTCAATAATATTTTTAAAGCATCCCCTTCCCTAGTAGTGCTGGGTTTTATACGGGCTGATTGTGGTCTTCGAGAATGACACAAATAATTTCTGTGGCCCTGAAAACTACTATCTCAACTCTAATATTGGTCACTTTCAATTATTTATACATTTCACTCCTTCTCACCTCCAACACAAAGGGTGTTTATTCCTTGTAGGGGGTGATTGTGTACTTGAGGGTGTCACTTCACTTCAGTGGTTCCAAATTGATTTATTCAACACCAATATAGGAAGTTTTTTTTCATTATTTTTACCTACCTCTCATTCCCACCCCTATACATTATATCTCTAATATAGACCAATTGTGAACTTACAAAACGTCAAAAGCGTCCCTATCCTGCACCGAAAACTATGGTTTCAATTCTAATATCTGATTTTTCCATATTCACGTGTCATCCCCTTCTCACCCCCCAACCTAGGGGTGCCAGGGATGTCCCCCCCACAGTGTTTGTGGTCCAATTGTCAGTCTTCTATGTATAAAGTTTGGTTGAAATTGCTCCAGGCACTCTAGAGTTTGGTGGATATACATAAAATATTCCAACCCTCATTTCACCCCATTAGGGGTGGATTATCGTAAAATCCTTTCTTCGCTGATGCCATAAAAGGAACCTATCTGTCAAATTTCAAGTTTGTAGACTTTGTAGTTTGAGATTTTGTGATTAGTCAGTCAGCGAGTGGTATTTTGCTTTTATAGAGAGAGATGATATATGGGATCAGTTTACAGTTTGTCGTCATTTGCACCTGGCCAAAGAAATCACATCTTTTTCTCTATGAGTAGTTACAGACAAAAAATCTGGGTAAATTTAAATCAATAATTTCGGTTTTCCATGACCTCTTGCTCCCCCAAGAAAACAACATAAACAGTGTTCTTTTAAGTCAATATAAACTAATTAAAATATTTATTACAAACCTTGTTAATGCTTTCAACGTCTTCATTAGCTTCAGCTTTAGTTAAAATGTTTGCAAATAACTTGAGGATGTTTTGGACATACACAGCTTGAATGTGACCAGGTAATGCAAACACACGGCTCCGCAGCATAGCTTCCAAAGTAGCTTGAGGCTCACTCAAATGTCTAGAAAATGTCAAAGACAGAATTGAAATATGCTATGGCTTAAATAAATACTTTCCTTGCTCTCATATCTTTAACATCTTAAAATGAAAATTGCATTACACCAATTTTCAACCTCCTTCACCAAAATAATTCCAACAAACACTGAGAAACTGAACCTGATTTGAGAATTAAATTATGGTGTTCTAAAAATTGTAGAAGCTAATGATAATGGCTACCGTATTATCTCATTCTCTAACTCAAACTAACAAAATTAAACGTGCTCAAGACAAAACCTTAGACTGATGTCTCTCCATCTTTCTATTCGCAAAAAATGTTCAAGAAAATAATTGGTTTTGCCTCAAATTTATCTAAACGTACTGAATCTAAATGTTACAGAACTTGTAAATGCTTCACAAAAATCTGTATTAAAATATTTAAGATTATTAATCTTTTGATAAAATAATATTTTCAAGTAGCATTTAATTTATAAGGCTCATTGATTAAAAATGGATTCAGTTGCTCAACAATTTTTTAAATATTGCAATTATACTATGTATTTTTTAATTTTTTAAATAAAAGCAAAGAATTATACAGCAATAAGAAAGCAGAAAGTAGTCAAGGTCATGTTTGATACACACAAGCATACATACATATTAGTTATATATTGTGTACGTTGCATGACCGATTCCATGCTAGTTTGAATGGATTGCTCACTTGATAACCACTGAAGGATTGAATACATCAGAAAATTAGCAACTGCCCTGATAAAGAAATAATGAATCTCACTCTGAAAACTCTCCACAAATCCAAGCAGCAGCATACAATACTTCAGCCATGGTTGAACTCTGAGCAGAACCAGATGTGAGAAAATGAACATTCTCCAGAAGCAAAGCCATCTGTTGGACAGTGAAATGACGAATAGCCTGCACTCGAATGGCAACGTCTAACATTTGAGTCGCCACTAAATGACCATGTTGACTGCCCTCCATTCGTGTCAGTTCTACCAAAACACTCACATACCTACAAGTAAAATTATAGGAATGTAAGTCCATCAAATCATGAAGGTTACAAATTTTACAGAACATAAAATACATTCATTTAAATAATACATACCACTCAAAATTTGTAATATACTGATAATTATTTTGAGAACATATCTGAATAATTTTTGAAAGAAGTTCATCTCTGTAAGTTGTACCTTCTGCTTTATCCATATGAACCATAAGTTTCTTCACTATTTCCATTAAATTCTTCTTTGATACCTGAAAATGTAATTTAAAAATAAATTAGAACTTAATGTTGTAAACAACACTACTATTTTTTCATTAATAGTAGTAGTAAAAGGACATTTGATACAAAAACAAAATAATACAAATTTTTAAGTAAATATTGATGCCTTGGCTGGAATCAAACCTACCCCAGCCAAATGGCTAGCATGTCTTGCCTTTGGCTTGACACGTCAAGTGCTTCATCAATGCATTGGGCCTGGAAAACCTAAACACACAGGCTTAATTTCTACTTAGGGCATTGAATGTTTTACTAAAAAATTTATTACTTTTATTATTGTCTCTCTATGATGAGACTTATCCCTGTATCACTTTGTAATGGATGAATTCCTTCTCCTAACAATGTTCTACAGAATGAGGCATAGCTGATGTTATATCAAACATATTCCTACTATGTATGCATGTATGTATGAAAGTGTGCTCTCCAGTTTAAATGAAAGAAAATCATGTTTATGTTCCTAAGGTTGTGATATAGTGTGGTGTCATTTTTATGCTAGTGATGTAAATATTAATCACCATCCATTCTTCCATTTATAATTTTGAAATTACTTTCACCATCCCCAGAAGTTTGGGTATCATTTGAAAGCTATTTTTAACACCTGGAACATGATTCCAGATCCAACTTGATTTGAAATACTTGAAAGCAGCTGGAGAACAAATTTTGGCTTGTCATACTTCAACCCAGGATTTTTCCCTTTGAAATGCAATATAAACAGGAGGAAGCAAAATATCTGAATATTATTTAAGGATGTACTTTGAAAATGATAACAAATCAATGACAATATAATGATTTTATTTAAAATATTTTTGAAGTAACTAATATATTACACAAGATATTATCATTTTTAACATTTAAGTCTCCTAAAAAACTTTAACGTACAACATAAAAGGTCATACTGTATTCCGGACAATACAATAACACTCAAATTTTCTTTAATAGAGTAGACTTGAGAAAAGTCACCCTGCACCAAATTTCAAAAGTGAACTCAGTAGAGTCTATTTATTTTATTTTATTTTCTCAACTTATACAAGCAAAATTGCTCTTTTACAAAACTTATTGATTTCTGTTCACTGATAGAGCACAATTTATTGCAGGCAATATTTCATTTTGGCTCGTAGCAGCAAGCCATGAACAACTAAAGACAGCGTTTGGATGATTTAAGGATGCCCACAGTTGGCGATGTGAGGTTAACAAGTCCCGGCAATTCCGTTAAAGGGAAATCGGTTCAAGAGTAAAGTTGGAGGTAATGTTGGTGGAAGCAGCACTCTTGGAAAGATATATGAAAAAGCTGTTAGGACTCTACAGTTTCTGCACCAAAATCACAATGTTTGCTAGGCGTTTTTAAGGCAGATGAAACGTTTTTTATTTTTTTAATAGATGCAGGGATATTTTGGGATCATTCTAATTTGATATAAATGTACTACATTAGGTTTAACTTTGAAAACATCCATTTCTCGCTTATAAGAGACAAATTTTTGTTTCCCCTGTTGTCTCTTTTTAGAAGGGTTCACTGTATCTCTTAGGTACTAGTTAAAAACACCAGGAGGTAGCAGATTAACGATGTTACATTGACCCAAGGGTCATCACAAGTTGAATAACAATGGAACATGGGGTTGAAGAGCAAGCAGGGTGGTGCGGTTGTGAGATAATCAGAGCGTAAAACTGAAGGTCTCAGATTCAAACCCCAGTCTCATCTCCCATTTTCAATCAATTTAACATTGGTAATATTGATATTTAATATTCTAGCAGAATAATCATAAATCTATTCTATAAACCAGCGCTATACAACTTATCTTCACCCAAGGTCTATTTTCTATACACTTTTGATTGATCGAGCTGGTACAGGATGGGGTTTGGCAAAATGTTGCCTGAGGAATAATACTAATGCGTCATATTTATTTCTTTGTATCCTAGTATTTTTATTCTCATAAACAAATTTGTAGTATTTCAAACTGGAAAAATTAAATAGGATATTTCTTTTTTTTTTTTTTAATTTGATAGGTAGTATTATAATAAAATGTTTGTATTTTGTAATATACAATGGCGTAATCCCAACACAATTTTATTTTTTCTCACCAGACTAATTTATTTATTTATTTATTTACATAGTTCTCTGCCTACCCAGTTCCTTGGCACACTGTTACTACCGGGTTTAAAATTCTTTGCAATAAATCATTCTCTTTTCAGTTTTCCTCACTTTGAATGTAGTTTGATTGTCATATGTCTCTGTTGTCTTTTCGGTCCTTTCTTGTCCTTGCAGTCCCTGTATCATTATGTCTTCATGTCCTCTCCACTTTGAACTCCCGACTGATACACATCATCTGTTCCATATATTCCTGTAAATTGTCATATTCTAGTCGTCCCTGATGTTAAATTTCCCATTTCTTATCATTTGTCTTATCCACCATCTTCTTTCCTCATTATTAACATCACATTCAAATAATATATGTTCCACAGTCTCTTTGTTTGTAATATCCACATACACATATTGGCTCGTACTTTATCTTAATCTTATGCAAATACTTATTTAGATTTCCATGTCCTGTTAGTAATGGTCGGACTTGATCTGAACCACTTTTTACTTCTTCCAACATATCTCACATCATTTAAGATAATATTAATTCTGACAACATAGATTTATAACACATAGTTAAGGACACCAACGGTTGATAAAAAATTTGATGTAAAATGTACTATTACTCATGGGCAGCCACGGACCACCAAAACGTTTCACAAGCTACATGCGGTCCATGGGCCACTAGTTGGACAGTGCTGTTATAAATATATGCATAATACATTACAATAAATCTGAATCTGTGTCTCAAATTAGCTGTGGGGATATCCACCAAGTAACAGAAACTGACTATCAAAATTAATAGTTATGAACCCACAATACCAGAAGATACTACTTGAAACATGTATGGAAAACAATTTTTTCACGATAACTGCACAGAATAAGCAGGGGACAGCACACCGAAAAATATTCAGTGAAGCAGGGCAGACAACTATAGCAGTTAAAGGGTTAAATAAACATTCTTACCATGCCATAAAGTAAGTCCAGTGCCCTCAGTCTAATTGATTCATCCTTATCATCGAGACACTGCATTATGAGATCCTTATGAGCTTGGACAGACTTGGGATGGGTTTTCAAAATCTTGGACATGGCAAGAAGACCCAAGTATTTCACTGTGGGAAAAAATGTAATCCTTAAGACACATTCACAAATTAAAATATTTCTTTACTCAACTCTAGGTGTGAGAAATTTTTCCTTCACTCTTATAAAAATTGACAGAAATTCTTTCACAATATCCCATATAAATTACATATGAGTTGAGTATAATAGAATATTTCATTGACAATTCTTGAGTGACATAAGCCTGAGTCAATCCTACAATCAGAAACATTCATCAAAGTCAATAAATTTATCAAAATCCCTTTGCGAATCAAAAATCAAAAGAGCAATAAAGCTGAAAATAAACCCTCCTCTGCTGAGCATAATCAAATAAAGATAAAAACATATTCTTAGCAAGAATAAAATAGTTTAGCAGGTGACAACATTCATACAATACTTACAATTTTGATCTGAATCTTCAATGAGGATTCTCAATTTTTGAACACACAGCTGAAAAAAGAATGGCCTTAAGAAAAAAGAAGAGCACAATATAGAAATAATTTTATAATACAAAAAAAAAGTCTCAACCTGGATGGATGCACTGTGATTGGGCATACCCGATGAGATAGAAATCAAAACTAGAAAAGAAAGGTAAAAACACATTACTATTGTTCAGACACAGTAATTAAAGATACAAAATGTATTTTATACATATATAAAACACTGAAGCAAATTGTACAGATTATTTACAAATATTTTCTTACCTGCAATCACTGTGTTGATACACTCATAAAGCAACGACATAGCTGAAGTGCTAGAAAAGACCAAAAACAAACTTAGCATGTCTGAACTTACATAACTGAAAAAACTTGCACAAAGTAATGAAATAATTTCTATAAAATTGTTAATGAAGGGAAAATCAATTTTTGATAGAATTGTCATTTACACTATTAATGAGCCTCTGAAACTCTTATTAAAATTTCCATCATAAATTTCCTGCCTCATCAAATTATAAACAAATTACAAACAATATTTATACAAATTCACTTCATAACAGCATTTCACTGGAGTGTGTGAGGAGGAAACCAGTCTTGTCAGGAGCACAATGACAGAGCAAGTAGTAGTCTTCCATTGCACAACACATTATAATCAAATTTCTAGTCCATAAAGGCGTCAAATCAAATGAAATTTTGACAATTACTACAGGGACAGTTTGGGGATGATATCCTGTCAAAAACCTAGGTGTAGGATTGAGCAAAACAAAGTGAGCGTGGCACACTACTCCCGGCTGCTTGATGCCACAAATGACACTAGCAACTGATTCTTAATGTCATTCATCTGCGCAACTCACAATGCTCAACCTTATACCACAGCTCTGACTCTAGAAAACCAACTTTACAGTTTGGACCTATCTCATCATGCCTTTCATTTATTTGGTTTGTGGAAGGTAGCATTCGAGGATGAAGAAATTGACACAAATGCAACAGTAAAGCACTTCACGTGTAATTCATTGTTGGGGCAGCCGTCTTCTTTTAATCATGAGGGGTAACTTTCCAGCGGACTGAGTTGAAGGAAACAAAGCAGAAAACTAATATATTTTGTTGGTAAAATTGTCAGTCATCATCAGTGTGAACAAATTTTGGTTTACATTTGAACAACTCATGTAGCTTGACAGTTTCCAAAACTATATTCTTCCAAACCACTGCATCAGCATACTTCTCATAGTCATTTCTTAAGCAACCAAAACTGATTTAGGTCCCATTGCAAGTAAAATTATAAATATTTTAAAAATATAGTAAACATTCACTGAACACATGCATGAAGTTATTCATAATATTTTCATGAAATAAGACTACCAGATTTCAGACTGTATTAAACCATGTTGTCTGAAAATATTTTGTTACAAATGCGTTTTACACTAGATATCCTATAGCACAATCCATCAAAAATATAGAATTCACATATAAGCATTTGTGCAGCATATTTTTCAGTTAAGAGCAGCCAATATAAATTAAGAGGATGAACTAATTAGAGCAATTATCTAACACAGTTATTATCTGGCAATCTTAATGCATGTCTCAGTGATAAGAGTAAAAATAAAAATTGCAGTGTTTTCAAGTAACTTGAACTAATCAAAGATCCATAATAAAAATTCAAGAACTATAAAAAACTTATTTCTACTTCAAAGAACTAGCACAACAAATATTGCTTTGGGCACATGTGAGAAACAAAATGTGTTTTCCGGCAGTGATACACACTTATTTTACCCGACATGGCAAAAAGTGGCATTTGAAAATTGTCAGTCAAAATAGAAGAATACGAATCACATGGACTTACACAGAATAACAAAATACAACTAGCATGTGATAATCAAATTCTACAGAAACAAGGTAGGCCATATGATTTTCTGTTCTTGCCATTGTGCATGATGGCTAAGAAATAGTATATAGGCTTTAGTTGTGCTATACTCTTTCCAAATTCTCAGCTTTCACAACAGAGGTTGTGTTGATACAAATTATGTTTCACTTGTGTTCTTATCGCAATCACCACAACCTCTTCTCCCAATGGAGAGAAGGAGATGTCAACAAACCATCAGTCACTCACAGCAATCAAGTGCCACACTTTGCCTTGCAGATCTCGTAAACTTTCTAAGCTCTAAATATTAGTCTCTTAGCTCATAGGCACAAATGCAATTAACAGGATATTACAATTATATTGAAGCCACTTGATTAATTATGCCAACTAATCAAAGAAAAGTTTACATGAGGTACAATATTATTACCTGTGGATAAGATTTGTAAGAGGTTCAATCAACTTTTTACCAAGTCGAGGTTCCAAGGGGGTCAGTGCGCCAAACTGAAATAACAAAGCATAACACCAAACGATAAGCAAGGACAAACTACAAGGAGGAAAGGCCGCTTTGGATCTTTTTACCTGGAGATGAGATCTATCAATGGCTGAGTCAGTTTTCGTCCAATTTTTGGCTCGATATGAGTCATTATACCAAACTGTAATATTGAAAACAGGGAGAAGTTCTCTATATAAATCTTTATAGTATTCTTAGTAAGCTGAGTTGATTGAATTAATATACACTCGGAGCAATAAGTAAAAATTGCATGAATAAAGAAATTAAAGACTTCTAGGTGTACTGGGCTGCAGCATGTATTCGTCCAGGTACTACCTCGTAAAAACAGTCCTCAGTGAGAGAACACAACTAAACTGGACTACACGAGTTCCTCCAGCTATAAGCAGCAACACCCCACAGACATAAGTCTTAAAACTCATCAAATGTATCCACTGAAAAATTAATTTAAATTCATTCCAACAATTACCTTACAAAAATAAAGTAACGTAGACCAAACGTTCATTAAATCTACAAAATGAATGCAAAGACTTAAAAGTTAAACTGATCTCAACAAACCAATAATCTCAAACACTTTCTGTTGAGAAATTTACAATTCTTCAGATTTTGCCCCTAAATAAAGCCACACAGCCATTCAGTCACACATTAGTTACATTTTATTGTCATAGGAAATTAAATATTGTCATTTTCAATATGGAATGAAGTAAAGAGAATAAAAAGTTTCCATTGTCTTTGAAGTCTATTTGGCCAAACAACAATAGCTTCATTTATGGAGAAAGAATTAAAGAAACTGCTAACAACATTTCTTGTAATTTATTTTTGAAGAAATAATTCCGAAGAAATAGAAGAAAAATCCGTGAATTAAGCTTAGCAACATATGCCAGCTTTTCACAAATAATAAAATAACTACAGTAACAGCTAATTTATAAAATTTCTTAAGTAACTCTAGCATGAGAACCAGAAACACTTCAACTTACCAATTTAATTATCTTAATCAGCATCCAGTTATTAGTGGAGGTAGTCATAAGTTTAAAGAAAACTGGAGCAAGACTCAAATAGTTCTTGGGATTTTTTCTTGCCAACTCACAAACAACGTTAACAGCAGCTGACTGAACTCCTGAAAAATATTGATACATAAAATTTATAACAAAAAAAGCAATAGAACACATTTAATAACAAGCCATAAAATTTCTTATTTTTGTTTTCCAAATGACATATCAAGGGCAAAACAAAAGAATGATACTTGTTTCTCAAAATTCAATTCACAAAATACACCATCAATTTTCAAATTTTTTGGCTAAAACACTCCGTGAATTGTTGGCAGTTAAAATTTTAGTATAAAATTTTTGTAACTGAGAAAGATACAATCATTTAAACAAAGTTTATTATTTGTGAGTTTTGTTAAGTTTGTAATTAACCTTTTTTTATACTGTAAACATTAATAAAATTAATTATATTTTGTTCATTTCTATAACAGTTGTTTAATAAGAATAGTTAGTAAGAACTAGGCTATTACAAATCATAAAATATTACTAATTATCAAATATTACACTGAGATTAACATATAATTGTCCCAAATAACCTATCCAAGACTTCTAAATCTCAAAAAAACAATTTTCCTGAAATTCAATATCACTATCTCTATCAACTGGCAATGAGTGACCTTGCAAAAATATGTGGGGTAGGGAGAAGGGGGCACCTTCAAAATTTTCAATGCCAACCATATTTGTGTAAATACAACCCTCCCAATTTTCATCTTGTATTTAAAATGGTTAAACGGAAGAGCAGACCTAAAGGTCTGAGTCTCGCCAAAATAAAGACACTTTTATTATTATTATATTTTTTTATAGCAGATTTTGATTTAGTACAAAAAAGGAGTAACTAAGGTACGGAATATTTTTTTGCTTTATTGCATGTGGCATAAATCAATTCAAATCAAATAAATCAATTTTTTATTTGATTGCAGTAGATATAGTTTATTCATTTGTAGCTCCACCTGCAATAACTAGAAAATGTTTCACACAAAAGTTCAAAATCTTACAAGCACAGAAGTATAATGATTCATTTTAGCATAGAATTTTTATTATTTCGTGTTCACTGCATTCCTAGACTTCACTTTTGCATAAAACACTGTCTAAATTAATGTGAAATAATAAGACAATTATGGAGTAAATGAGCTCTTTTAGTTTTTAATGGAAGTAAACTGAAATACAAGTTTCTAGCCAATTCTGATATTGTAGATTTCTTGTTTGTTTGATTGTGAAAAGAATGACCTGTATATAATAAAGCAAGATAAAAAAAATTGGTCATAAATGATGCAATATATAACAAAATTTAATAAGAAATTACATGACAAATCCCACATGATTTAACTTTTAACAACCCTGAAACCAATTAGGATTAACTAAATCAAATACAAGTAATAAAATTTAAATTTTGGAAAACCAAAAATGAAACCAACCAATATAAAAATTCTTTAATGATCAAGATTTATTGATGAATTTTACATTAATTTTATAACTATCACTGGATACAAATATTCAATGCGAAAATTCACAATGAAACCAGAAAAAAGATTTTTCTTTTTTCGGCAAGCAAATACTCCCAATGCAAGGGAAAAGGAACAACTAAGATATACATTCACCAAGGATACATTTTGTTCTATTCACCATCAATAAACAAATAACAATTATGTTCCCAGGGTACATACTCTCTGCAGAGGAAAAAAGTAGGATTTCAAATCAATTTTAAGCTTTTCTTATGTGATTAATTACCCTTTTTATGGCAAACACATAAGCAGTAAATTTGAGTGCTCTTGTATACATACACAAAATATACAGATAAGAATCAAAGAAGAAAAAAATTTTAATTTGTATTCATGTTCCCTATTTTATCAAAGTATGTAGCCAGGTAAAATAAAATTTTGGTAAAGTATTAAATGAAATGAACTGAAATTTAAAAAAATATTTTAAACAACTAAAATCTCAATTGAGTTAGAGAGATATACGGAAAGAGAATGACGGAAATGTTGAGGAAAAGCATAGAGGTGGCACCAAAGCCCCAGTAATGCTCAGATGTCTGAGATACTAGGTGTAGACAAAGAAACAAAACGAGAAAAAAATGAATTTTAAGAGTGTCCATGTATTACTTTGAGTCAAGATACATTAAAATTATGCTGTTTAACAAAAGATCTCTACGATTCACTGACTACCCTAAAGTAAAAACTATAACAAACAGTTTTGTTACCTGTTATATATTACACCTTATTGTTCCGTATGGAAAAATCAGAGGATTAAAAATGTTTACAATGTCTGCTATGAATGTTTTAAAAGAAGAATACTGATATTTTCTTGTATGGTTATTGAAATGATTATTAAATCATTAAAAATATTTTGAGTTATAGTAACTAAGAAAAACAAAGAAATTCATCAATTAAATGACATCATTTATTTATTCATTCATTGTACAAAATATTTATTTTATTTCAGGAAAATAAAGTTCATCCCTTTTTAAACAAATCTGATTCAAGTTTTCTAAGAGTTTTATTTTTTTATGAAATGTATTCATTTTTTTCCTTCTATCTTCTTCAGATTACACATTACACTAAATTTTTCCCTATTAACCATTAGTTTAATTGTACAATTCACAGTTTTCAAGTTATTTATGATTTTTGTTGCATTATACATTCACTTAATAAATAATTCATCTTCCCTAATTATTGAATTTTAAGAGGTACATTAATTACCTATTCAAATTCTTTTAGACAACCTTTCACGCAGTAATGGTAATTTCTTTCCATCCCAAATTTCTAACAGTTACCTCTTCTATGGTGCTCAAATCATATCGCATTCAAGCAGAAATTGTCATGCTTTGAACTTATTTTGTGAGATATTCCAAAAGCTACTCCTTATAAGATTAGTTTACCAGCAATAATATGCTGAAATAACATTTTTCTTTCATTTTGATCACTTTTAAAATATTACACTCTGCATGAAGCGGAGACAGGACCTTCAAAATCCAACTGCTTATGAAGTAAACAAGTTTTTAAAGTAGGATCTTTGAATTTTTTGTAACTATTAAATGTATTAGAAGTGTTTACTGTGTCCTGAAATTTACCAAGGTTCCAAATACTCATTTTTACCTTTTTTAAAAAATATGTTAATTAGTAATTCATTTTAATGTTAGGTTTTAAAGGTTTAACTTGAGGAGTGACATATTCCCATAGCATGTTCCAACCAATAGGTAAATATTCCATAATAAATTAATATTTAACACAAAAACCTTCACTAAAACTGTAAGCTTGTGAAACATGTTTAAAGAGAGGTACAAAATATATTTTTTTAAATAACGAATAAAAAAATGAATACATATCACTTTATTTTGGGTAAAACACAAGAAAAAATCACTCTAAATAAATTTCAAAAATATTAAACTCAAGCTTAACCTCCAACTGGCTGTGCAGGAAAAATATACATTATTTGTCACACATGGAAGAAAATACTGGGTTGTAGTAATACAAAAATAACCAAGAATTTATATTTATTTACATAAATACACTATTTCTGGTACACAAAATAACTAAATATATTTACAAAAGCTTAAATAATAACAAGCAATAAAATTGCTACACTTTTAAAACAGTCAAAAATATATGTCAAATTGTCACACTTAGGTCTTCCGACCAGGTTTGCTTGCAAAAAGTGCAAGGAAGATAGGGACAATATAAGATTAAACTGATTTGGATTGTTCTGCACTTAGCATTAGACAGTAGTAAATGAAAGGATCATGTTGCTGGGGAGTGTGGGAAGAGGTGTTATGACACTCGTGTTTCTAGGAAAACAGATGTAGCCAAACAAAATACCAATGACCCTAAAGAAAGGACAGAGGCACGAAACCTTAAAGATGAAGCAGCAAAAGTAGCATTTTTGAAACAATAGGACAGAACTCAGAAATGTGGGAAAATTTCTAAGACTGGTCAATAATCTACATGAATGAAACATCTGGGACATAATACACTCCAAGAATTTAAAGTTGACTGCTGAATTTTAATTTTTTTGTGGTTGGTTGGAAATTTTGTTCTTTTACTTCTAGGTCATGTTCTAGTCAAGAAACTGGTCAGGTTCAAATGAAGACAAGAAAAACATTATTCAAACACGTTCCACAAGATGAGAATTTTGCTGAAAATGATGTGTTAAGAAGAAATTTATTAAGATAACAAGACATCACGGGGAAGAATTCCTCAATAAAATTAAAAATAATTCAGACCGCCTTCAACAATGCTCAAACAAATGACTTGTGTGTAGAAAAAATATAATCTGTTTAAAAAAACATAACCTTCATATTGCTTTCTTTCTTCCTCTCACTATTGCCCTGATGTAGTACTGAATCACTATCAATTAATACTGCTCACAATCTATTCCACTACTTCACGTTAGAAACCACTGCATCAAAGAGTAATTCAAGATATTACAGAAACTTTTCCCCAAAATCAGTTTAATGTATAAAGCATTTACGAATACTAACATTATCCAATAAACAATATCAGTTAACAATTAATTATTACAAATACCTGAATCTGGATCTTCCAATTTTTCTTTTAATCTTGGAAATGCAGGTCTTAAGGCTTCAGGGAATTTAAGAAACACTTTGTACATCATAAGCACAGCTTTCTTACGCAAGTATGGCTTGGTTGATGTCAACTACAACAAAACGTTTCACTCGTAAATTCAACAAGATACTTTATAAATCTATCATATCATTAGATACTAGCTAGAAATATTACTTTCTTCCTTTCAGCATTTAACAAGTTTACAATTGAACTTTGGTCAAAGGTTTAATGATTACAAATGATAAATATTATTAGTAAATATTTTGGTACCTTTTCAGAATTTATTGCGTATTTAAGACATTCCTAACACTTTAACATACCATTCCTTATGTTTTTTAAATTATCAATTTAGAAAAGAAAATTACAAATTGTCAAACACAATTCACACTTTAGTAACAAGTAACATAAAACCTTCACATTCACTTAAAAATATGCAAAATACAGAAAATGAAATTTAGTGATTACAATATCTGTGCTCATGGACATTCGTAGATCCTGCATCTATTCACATAGTTAACAATATGACAACATAGAAATCCAGGCTTTAGTTATGGGGTAGGAGAAATCAATTGTGACCCAAAATTTTAAATGCCATTTCAGCATAACTGAAACTATTATTCAAACATACCGATATTCATAGAGTAAACAAAACATGAAACATGAGAACTAAAAGAAAGTCATGGGATTGAACATACAACTTCAAATGATGCAAGAAAATATTACTCACAAGAGTCATAATATCATTGGCAAGATCCCGTGAAAGGTCAGCACTTATAAAGCATGATAATCCTGAAAGAGCTAGACCAGCATCATAGAGATTTTGACTGTTCAAATCTTTCCGAATCATGTTTGTGGTCAGCATTAATAACTGAAAAAGAATTTTATATTATTATAACAAAAATAAATTTAACAAATCAATGACCAATGTTTTAGGTTAAGGAATAAATACAACCAACATATGGATTATTACATAACATAAAATAAAAGGGCTTATATTATAAATTTGTACACTAAAGATAACAGTAAGATTCCATCATTGTCATATAGTCTTAACAATGATAGTGGGTTTTTAAAAATAAAGGTATACATAATAAAATTTACAAAATTTTCAATACAATAACTAAATCATAAATACAGATATATATTAACAGTAATAAATGGAATTTACATCAATAAAAATAAATTATATTAAATTTAGACTGGAAACTAAAAATGTAAGATATAAAAGATCATGCTTATTATTAGACTAAATTCTCAATACTTGGATCACACTATGATCAATGAAGAAACTATAAGAAAATGAGTCCTTGCTTGTATTCTTTTCACTACGGTTCTGTTAAAACAGAATAAAAATGTTAATGATAAAATAAAAACTAAGGAAGGGATCTATTTTACTCATTACATAGCTTTCACATTCACAATGCAGAAATTCTGTAAAACATTGTAGTTGTCACCTCCAAATTTAACATAACACAGTCCTGGAACAGAAGGTTATCACAAGAATAATAGCATCACAAGACTTATTTTATAGCTTTGCGACCAAAAGGTCAGCCTTTTAGAAATATACGAATGTCAATAAATCAGAAATGTAATGACGTCAATACATCACAAGACTTATTTTATGTTTTTCTGTAACCAATAAATCCTTTTTTCATCTATATATGTACCAACAAATAGTTTTCTTCCTCATTTCATTGTACTAAATACACAATAATTTCCCTTTTTTAAGAACACCATCCCATAATTATCCTCCGCACAGTTTTTGGATAGAACTGTAGCAATCCAAAACTTTATAAAGCACCTTGAACTTCAAAATTTTAAATATAATTATGCATTAAAATACATTTTTTGATACATTTATTTGTTCTGAAAAAAAGATAGCAAAATATAATCGAGCAATATATACATACAAATAAGGCCAACCTGGATGTGGCTTGAAATACCTCACTAGAAGAATAGATGCTACAAGAGTAACATTTTTAGAGAAAAGTACATGACAGAAATGTACAACGCAAATACGTATCTCTTTTCCTTCAACTTCACAAAATAAGAGAGAGAGGATACAATAAAATGGCTACAGAATTCTGAAGTCTCTCACAGTATACTCTCATATGTTCTATAAGGATGCACAAAACTCTTTCATTGCTCTCAAATAATCGTAAAATAATTTTTAACATGCATTTACACAAAACAGATCCAATCAGTGAACCTTATACTCACTTCCTAATGCCAAAAACCTCAGTAAAAGCTAAATAAGTAGCCATTATAAATTCTATAACACCTCCCACACTGAAAGAATAATTACAACACATTCTCTTCATTATTTTTTTCATATTAATTTAACCAATAATGAAATACAACAGCAATGTAATGCAAGACTATTAAAGTATACGATTTATATGAAATATTCTTTGCACAAGCTGCTTATAAATTGTTATGAGTACATCTATCATCCAAATTATCCTGGTGTATCATCTAGAAAGTAAAACACGTTTACTTCCATAAAATACAGTTTCAGCTTCTATATTTTATGACTAAGATTATTTAGAAAAGGCAGTGTAATAAAAGAAGACCAAAATAACATTAAAACTGAACTTTGACAAAAATAATACATACAGATTTTGTGAGAAATAAGTGTATTACCTCTGTATCAGCATGGAAGCTCTGGGATGAAGCCAGATAACCAATCCTTTTATATGTAAATTTTGATGAACTCATTACTTCAATAATATTGAATCCAGCCCAGCTAATGTCATAGCCCAACATTTGTAACTGAAAGTAAATTTATTAGAACAAGTAACTTGACGGAATTGCACATTTCATAGAAATAAAAGGATGTACAAAGAAAAGAAATTAGGATATGAAATTTACTAGTACTCAAGAAATTACTTTCATGGGAAATCCTGAAAAATTAAAATATTTCTTTTGCAAAGTATTACACATATATACTTACGTAGGTTAATTTTGCAACTGCATTTGATTTTACAGCTATGTTGTCTTGTCGCAGCTCTTGTTTTATTTCTTCAATACACTGGGCAATGTACTTTGCCTAAAATATTAAAAGAAAACTATAAAAAACAATTTACAGGGTACTTAAAATTCCAAAGTAGATGAAAACTACATGATCAAAGTTCTACAATACTCAGAATCAGTATTTAGTCTTCTGCAACTACAACCCACACAAATTTACTAAATATAAATAAATTAACCCACTGCATACTGATTTTTCGATTTTTATAAAACTATTAATCGAAGAATCAAATTCTTACACATAACATCAAGTGACAATGAAGAGCATATTCCGAACTACAAAATGAAACAAAGGAAAGGATTGTATCACATATATACAAAAATGAATTCACATATATTTACTTACTTCATTATCCTTATTATTGCGAATGCCCCTCACTAAATCGGTTAAATTCTTATCAAACATACGTTCTAAATTGCCTTTAACCTTTCGTAGAGCCATGGTGAACGAACCAGAAGAGAATATCTCTTCACTACCGTTTTCTTTCTATTACAAACATAAATTGTTATGCAAGACAAAACGCAAGATTAGTAAAAACATGTTCAAAAAATATATAATCACGAATTATCACAACAAAATCACACTCATTTTGACACCTAAACAGACTACTAAGATCACGTGACACGTAGTCACATTACCCACTCCCATTCAGCTACGCGGTCGGCAGGCGGTCAGCTGAACTACTAAGTACTCTGTAAGAATCGTGACATCTTTCCCCCAAGACGTACACCACGCCTCAAATTACATGCACATTAATCGTTCCACCTCATATTACTGAGTTTCGCTTCATTTATTTATAATGTTTACTCAGTGCATCTAAACAATTCTCAATGGTCAGGCGTTAAGCTTTCTTCTTGATTGAAAGAATAAAACTAGCGGGAGGTGAAACTTATTCTTATACGACTTGTACTGTGTGGTTTCTCAATATATATCATTTAATTTTGTATCGTCCAATATGGTGTGGATAGGAGTAAATCAGCATTCGCACCTTCAGTTGGGACGGGTCATCGTAGTTATAGGTTTCGGATAATAGAGCGTGTTGTAATCAACTTTAAGTCACTCATCATGTCTCGAGCAATCGCACGAAAAACAATTGTTAAAAACTTGCGAAAAGAAAATGTATCCTCGTAATCGAAAAAACGATACTCTTGACTAGATAATTATAATGTAACTTATTATAATACAATTATAATGGACTTATTAGACTTTAGTAATGAGATTAATTTTTCCATTATCCGCACGTAGAAACGCTTAATACGAAATAATACCCCCGCAACCAAGTCAAGTAAGCAAGAACTCAATATTTTATGAAGTTTCATCAGGGCAGTTTTTAGCTCTTAACGGAAAATAAATGAATAGCACGTAACATAAAATTTTATCTCATGGGGATAGTTAACAAAACCAAACTTTTAGAGACTCAAGAATTTCTTTTTTCATCTTTAAGAAGCATTGCGATTTCCTGCAAGCCAACAGACCAATTGCAGACACCCGCGAACGACAGCTGATTGAAGGTCACAGCTCCGGTGTGGAGCCTCTCCGCACTGCTTTAAAGGGAATGGCTCGATGCGAGGCGAAAGCACTGCACTGCCGCTGTCTCTCCTTTCTTCCTATGAGTTTACTGAGCTAGCTGTTTCCGAAATCTGACATATACAGTTAAACTAAAATGAAAAGAAATTCCTGATTTGAACTCGCAAATTTTGCAGCATTTATTTTGTTCTTCTTCACAGGGGGTTGGTGTTCATCACAGTCTATTTTCAATAAAACAGCGTATGATAATTTTATTCCCATAATTAGATGAGTATTAATAAAGGAATATGAGTGACGGGTTGATGTGTGGTCCCTTGCTTAACAGTGAATACTTACAAGCTGGAAGTATCGTGTATCAAGCTTAAAAATAACAAATTTAAGTTTATGTAACTGATGAGCACTGCTGCATAGATCAATTTATTAAATTTTAAGTTAGGTCTTTAGTTCAAAGATTTCACGTGTATAAGAATAGAACGTTTTCATCTAAGTACGCCGAGAGGAGTTGAACCATTTATAAATAGGACTGAATGGAGCAAAGAATAATTATAGAAGGAAGTGAAACGTTAATGCATAAGGGATACTTCTCTCCCCAGTGGTCGAAATGGATAAAATTGCGAGAATCCTCTTCATAAAAATAAACATAGTTAAGATTAACAAATTGATGAAATCAAAATCAATAATAGAGACTTATTTTTTCTTATGTCACCTCGCTTTTCATATGTTCATCGCACAATAACCACGCAAATTGCAATAATGTGAAACTGTGGTTCAGTTCACACAAATTACAAATATATTTCACTCCTAGGACGACGAGGTGGGTGACAAACCCAAAAGCACTATAAGCGACCTTATTGATCTGAAAAGTAGATTTGGATGAGAATTGGGATTTGTGTAGAGATCTTTTCAGCACAGGCAAAATAAACACAAAAATATCAAAACTTCGGATAGTGCTTCCAGTAGAGCTGGAAATTTGTATGTGATTCATTCTTTTCATAAACATAAAAAAATCGACCATCTCAGAATTGTTAAAACTAGTACACCCGTTCATTTGCATTAAAAAACTAAAAGAGAGCTTATATATTCCATAATTGTATTATTATTTCACATTAAATTACACTGTTTTATGCGAAAGTTAAGTCTAGACATGCAGTCAACGCGAAATAATAAAAAAATCTGTACTAAAATGAATTATAATTTATGGATAACGGCCCGCTCATTATGGACAAATAAAAATTCTCAAATATTTTTCTGTTAGTTATTGGAATATATGTCAATAAAATAAATTATATCTGAAACTTATGTATTCCCAGGGTGCGACGTAATATGATTTTTATCATTATCAATCAATGAAAAACCATTTTCACTATCTTGTACTAATAATACTTTCCTTAATTCGTTTGCAGTGGCCTTTGTAAAAGATATCAATGATTTATGTGTGAAATTTCTAGTCATGTAGAACATTCATTACATTCTACTTGAAAATATTGTATTAATAATATTCTATGGATGAAGTAAAATAACTAATTTTTTTGTTAGTAATCACAGCTGTAACAGTTTTTTTGTTAGTAAAATTAAGTCACAATTTGAAACGAAACAAATACGGTTATGTCTATTGTTGAACATATCGTAAATAAATCAGAGTTTGCGAATTTCCTTAGAAAATTCAATAGTTGATTTCCAACACAAGACGTTGTTGAGAAATTCAAACTCCGCTTCTATTGTAAAAAAAATAATTTCCCCATAAATTTAATTCTTGAAGAACTAAAATACACATTCCAAATGAATCAATGAATCGATATAAATTCCACGGCCATCTTCAAATCGTGACTTGAGCAAGTCTTCTTGTAGGATACAAGGAATAAACTTACTTATTTATAATGTTCAGAATATATTCAATCCTATTTGTACAAATCATGGACTACATTTTTCATTAACACAACAATGATGAATTAAGTATTACGAAAAATAATTCAATATACTTATTTTTCTTTATACAACTTTTGGAAGTATTGTGATATAGAAAGAACATAGTTATTCTTATAAATTTAGATGAACATATCTTAATGAACAAAAATATATCAAAATATGTCCTATTCTCCGGAGATTACGAATATGTATTATATCCTAATTAAAAATTCCTTTTCTTCATAAGAAACGTAAAAGTAATTTTCAAAATGACCGTAACATATATTTCGTAAAATGTTATGTAGACAATGCTCAATAAAAATGTGCAATGATTCTCTCCAGTTTCGATCCTCCGACCTTCTGATGTCTACGCTCTCACCTATCCCCTACACCACGAGATTCGTAGAGAACAAAGGTAATGTCTAGGTGTAATAGAGCTTTAAAGCGCAATTGCAATTAGAATAAATTTTGCGAATATAAATTATATTGCCAAATATAAAGTCATAGAATACTTTCAAGAAACGTATGTTCGATAACTTGAATTACATTTTCCGTTTTCTTTCAAAAGTTCAAATGGATAACACATAATTAAAAACTTCAAACTCATATTAGAATATTCTAAGTCTTAGAAGCGTTCTTTATATATATATATTAGTTAGAAGCGTACATATATTCTTTGCTTGCATAATAGTGCAAATATTACTTATTATAAGTTTTATAAACATTTAACGGAAGCGAATGCGTTAAATTAATACGAAACATAAGTTACGAACTCTGTCGTATATCGTAGCTTCGATTTATGGCTTATTTCCAAAGAAATCGTGCATTTTGGAGAGAAAAGTTTCGTACAAAAAATAAAATTCAATTATTTTTTTTATTCATAGCCCTTAACTTTTTCATTATTTCAATAGAACGTAAAACTTAAGCAACGTATATTTTACGTACGCATCTGATACAATTTTACAATATTCAATATTCAATACGTTATGATGGAATGGAAATGGAATAACACAAAACATAAAAGACACCATTATCGTCAGAATTATAAACATACTTTTCAGATAGTGAGATATTTGACCTGTATTCATTCAAAGGAGTTCTACTCTTCGTCTCTTAATTCTTTTTCTTGCTACTTGACTTCTCTTTTCTTTTTATCAAATCACTTTTAAGTTTTGGCGTACTGAACATAACACCTAACCATTTCTTTGTAATAAGTCAAAGTTCTAAAAATATCTTCAAAAGCTAGGGTCAAGAATACTTCCAGATTGCTTAAATATTCTACAAATTGTTTAAAAACCCTTAACGAATAGATGAATATGATTCCGGATTATTCGCTTTTCATTTGGACACCTATAACATTGTCCAATTTTTAGCAACGGCGTCGAGAACTCACATATTTAACTACCACTTTGCGACCACAGCGGAAGCAAATGTTTCCCAACTTCTCTATAAAACTGCACTGCATTTCTGTAAGTGGTGAGAAAATAATGGAATTCCTCTGAGATGAGCCAAAAATGCGGCATTTCAGGATACAACAACAGCTTTATTGTAGTATCCAATTTAAGCAATACACAAACAGCATACATTCCTTCATTACCCTTTGTTGAAGTCATATTGTTTGACCCAAGCCTCACCATCACATAGTGGCGGTGCCCACGGGGGATGTGGAGCGTTTGACTTAAATTGCGCCAATGAAAATCCCGTGTGAGGGAGGGTCGAAAACTGGAGATTGGGGGGAGTTAAATTTATTTACTTATTAAAGAATAAAAATTATTTTAAAATTAGTTCAAAAATAATTGTGATATTGTATTAATTTAAAAAACAAACAGATATTTTAACATGATAAATATTTTAAATTCATAAGTTTCAAATGGATGAATAAATCGTAAAAATTCATTCCGTTCCGAGATCTACCGAGAATGCTGAAAAAGCAGACGCAAGTGTGAAGCGTGTCGCATTGTGTGTATCAAAAAGCCGGAGACTTATTGCATTCCATCGTATTCGTGTGAACCAAGAAATGAAGAGAGATACCTGTTCACCATCTTTCAATGCTAAGCTCTTGCACAACCCTTCTTAACAATCGACCGTTCTAGAAATCTGCGAATAGTCCTTGAATTCAAAATTAGGTATGAAATTGTTTTGGTTAAATTTTTTTGTATAAAAGGCTTATAGTTTATGTTTGTGACTTGACAGTGCACGTAATGAAAAACAGACTAATCTTATGAAAGATACAGATTTTATCTACTTTGCAAAATATAATGCCAAGTAAAAATTGAAAGTATAATTTAGATAACTTGAATTATTTGTAACGTCATAATCTCATCCTCGTAACTACTAGTCCCGAGACATAACTGAAAGTAAGAAAAACTTCTCTTAATCGGGGAGGGGAAGGTAGGCTAGCATTACGTAATTACTGACGGGTAAGAGAAGTCGTTACAGTTGCGTTATGGAGGGGACTGGAGTGTTTAAAACAATAATTTTTGCGATGCGTAATTTATAGATGACCCATTCACAAGTTTTATGAAAGTCTGTTAAATCTCACATTTTTATTAAATTGTTTTCCCAACATTCTGGCAGTTTCATGTAATGTGTGGGCTATTGTGCTAAAAATTTTTCCTTCAATTATTCATAATGAAAACTAGAGAAATGAACTCGGTTTTACCCGGAAGAATGAATGGGTCAGTGAAGAAATCCCTAAGCGAAGAAACCCCAGACGACAAAATATGAGAAGAAATCCCACATCCCTTTACCTGCATTGAGGTAATCTCTCTCTCCAGAAGAGAAACTGACAGGTAATCCGACGTTTCCCTATCTGTTGTGGCCAATGTTTCCCTTTATTCATAAGTTCAAAGTCTTAGAACATATTGTTAAGAAATTATCAATGATTCTTACAGTATTAAGTCACGGCTCATTTTTCTCATATGAGATTGTCAAATGAAATCCAATTTCAATCACACATCTGCGACGTCCCGTTCCCTAGATGACATTCTCTCTTCTTAAGGTTGAGTTACCATTCTAAGCTCAGACAAAAGCAGCAAAGAAATCAATAAAGCGATCGATAAAAACGCTGTTGTGCTTTGAAACAAAAGATCAATCCTCTCAGTGCTTCAGTGTTAGGTGTCGAATCGAAACACCTCTCTGCGTTCATATCAACGAAACAACCGTCATAGTACATAATTTATATAAAACTAATTAGTTTCGTCGGTGTATCGTAGGAGAAGATTTAAATAAAATTGAGAAAGATACTATCAATTATGCTAAAGAAAATTTTATTTTCACATCAATTTTAAATAATATCCTTACAATGAAATCGCATAAAAACATATCTTTTTTGGATCAGAAAAACATTTCCTCTGGTAAAGTTACTGAGAACATACTGAATTTTAAAGTGATTATTGAATTAGGCTTATTTTATTGCAGCGTCATACCCCGGCTTCGCAAGGGAATTCTTATGTTACACTTTAACTCTTTGTAATATTAAGAGAAGACAAAAGCAGCATGTCAAATATTTCTTTGTACACCAATCAGTCTGCCCCGAGACATTTTTTACATCGCCTTATGCGTATTATGCAGAAAGTTCTCCTAACGTAAAAAATTGAGATTAATAACCCAATTTACCAGACACATTATGTCACAGTAATTAGATATCCAAACGCTTCTATGACGGATTAACGTGAAAAAATTCGATTCCAAAGATGTCAAATAATTAAAAGTGTTGGTAGCATTAGGACGCACCTTACAACAATTTATTTCCTTCAAATGCTTAAAATGAAAGAAATTTCGCTGCATGAACGTGTAAATAAATGTAAAAATTACCAAAAGTCAACAATATAAAATACCGAAAAATATTGATGAAGCGTTTAACTGAAAATCATTGACGAATTTATTCTAGTTGATTTTAAACTCGCATAGTTTTTAGAAATACACTTCTATCATTTAGTCACTCAAAGACCTTGTTGAAGTGTAATGGGAATCGGTAATTTCGCAAAAGTTAATTCTATTGTCAGTAATAGAACTAATATAACGTAAAACTGTATAATAAATTATTTTAACTGAATGAAACCTCGGAAATTTATATCAAGAGTTAACATTGTCGGAAATACATATCATTTTTTGAGTAATATACTCTTATCTCAGAAACGAGACATCATACAAGTGTGATTCAAATTTTCTTTCATTCTTCTGTAGTAGACGAGAAAAATGAGCCGTCACTTAGTTTCGCGAGGTGGATGTTTACTTTTTAGCATCTTCTACTGAGACTTACCTGAAAGGAAATGAAACTGGAATAAATCACTCTTCCCTTCCCCCTGCTCACCGGAGATAACCTGGAAGGGTCGACATTATCCTTAACTAACCCGCGGGGTTTCGTCGCTGCGGGATTTTTGGGTTGCAGGATTTCTTCCCGACACCGAATGAATTGGTTATCCATTTAAAGACAATACTGTCACCAATCAGCTTAAGCGTCTCCAGTCATAAGGGTGCTACGGTGTCTTACTCCTTATGGGGGATGATCTTGTTCTTGAACAGTATCAGCCCTCCCCCTCCCCTCCAGAAGAATAGTTTTTGTTGCTTTCTGGAAAATGTACGAGCGGTTTTTGTTACATTGACATTATTGTTCCTTCGTCACTTCTCACTGAGCGTGTGAGTACAAGGACTACAGTGAAAACATTTAAAGTAAAATGTATCATATACAATAAGCCCTAAAACAGCATTACGTAATTTTTACTCTCTACTCCATCGTAACGCAGAGTAACGAAAGCAAAACCACCTCCCCACCCTGGGTGCTTTACATTATTTATGGACGCCCCCCTATCCCCATCGGGACTAAAATTTACTCAGGGGCATCAATAATTAGTTTCAAATTTCCCATCTCTGGCCACGTCAACTTTAAATCTTCGTACGCTGCACTTGGTAAGGTTCTCAAAAGGGGATTCCCGTACCAACCTCACACGATTGTCGTTTCCTTTAGTTCAGGGCCGTTCATGTTGGCGCTCTGCGGAGCAGTACAAGTGTGCTCCCGTGCATTTGTCATAGAATTTTTAATGGGATTTTACCACCATGTTACGTTTGTTGTACTGGACTAAATAACGCTAAATAATATTTTCACACAATGTTCTCTCCTTAGAAAAAACTTAAAATAATACAATTAAAGTATACATTTTTTCCTACTGAAATTTGTTTCGATTTCTCCGTTCGGCTGATTTCTCGTTCAGTGGAAAATATATTGTACTTTTGGCGTAACAAAAAGTCATCTCATGAGTGTCACGATCTCGATACTATTGATTGTTAGTTAAAAGGAAACTTTCCATCACGTTCGAACTGGAACGTACGGTGCTGTTACCCCTGCACTGTCTACGTAATCCGTGGTTCTGACTACGGTAAATGTCGAGAAATACATACCTCTAATCACAATTATAGCACGTGCTTGGTGGGTGGATATCACTAGATTGTAACGTTGAAAAGCAAATTTAATTTTCTAATTTTTTATCGTTAGTGGCAGAAACATTAATAAAACAAAAATTAACTTCTTCCTGTAAATTCAATTTCATGACAAGAACCACTGCCTTGCGTTCATCTTGGTTGCTGTCTTACTCAGAATGATTGGCATACTTAAGTCAGGTTTACACAGCTAGAGTTGTGGGGATAGTAGAGGAGCGAGAGTAGAGTACAGATTTATACACAGTAGTGTGATGAGATACATCACGTCGATTTCATATCGAATAGAATTGACACGACACGTACATCAAAGAATACTATTCTTTGTATGCTACTCTACTAACGAGTAGATAGTGAACATGTTTACACTGGTAGAGTTCATAAACGAGTGAGGATTTTGACGAGAATGGGCGTAGTAGAGAAGAGCTTCTTCCCAACATGTCACTATAGTAACTCTCCCGGCAACTATCCACTCTACTCACTACTCTTATGTACCGAGTGTTCACACGGAAATAATAACTCGACCCTGTCAAGTACGAACCTCATTCTCTACCCGTGTAAACCAGGTTTCATACCGATGTCAATTCAAGTTCTTCGTGTGGTTTAATACTTTACATTCGGCGATATCACTCACAATCCGCAAGAAAGTACGAAGGTCTCATTCAGAGCTAGAACCCGAAGTGGATTTGTTTTCGGAACAACTCGTTTCTTTCGCCACGTAGCACGAAGATACCAACTGTGACCGACGACTTCGCAGCTACGCTTTTTCGGTCCGATCCAGCTGTTTGCCCTCCTGCACCTCAGAGCTCGTTGCATGCGAAGGGCCCTCACCTAGTTCCTCGACCACCCAACTATCTCTCCTTCCAAACAATGCTAATAAGAGGAAGACCTGACGGCCCGAACTTCAAGCATACGTGTATAAGTAAACTTGAAATTTAATTGGTAGCCTAATCGAATATTGAGTTAAATGTAAAACGTGGTTGGAGCTGTTCTGGAACTCACCTCTGTGCATTGAGAATCCTTCTTCGAAACCCGCACTCGGATAAGCAATCTTTTGAAGTAGAGATCTCGAGCGACACCGAACAGGAAAGAAAGATCCATGATGGGAAATGTGTTTTCACCGATGTAAAAGTGAAGAACATTGTTAACGTGGTTAGAACCTCCACGGTAGAGATAAAGTTCAGTTTAGAGAATTGAAATGCAGTGTTTGGATAGGAATCTTGTTTGAAGAGAACTAACTGGATACACGAAAGACGAACGTGTCGACTAAACATCCACAACAACTGATACTGGCTCAGAGTGTCCTCGTTCACGTTTCGAGTGATCATCCGACCAATAGCAGCGGCAAGTTAGCTGGAAGAGTTTTTTTTCCGCAAGCGATTCGAACGACCTTGGGTTCCAAAGTAAGCTCTCATTTTGTTCAGGCAATTCAATGTTTTGCTCACCCTTGTTTTTTTTATTTTCTATTTTCGCTAATATTTTTATTAACAGAATATAACAAAATGTTATTTTTTACTTTCCATTCTATTTTTACATTATTTCTCAGTATTCATTACTCTCAAGTAGTATACAAACTTAAATACATTATAAACTCATTACCAAATTTATACTTCAATAACACGTCATACTACAATAATCACTATACACATAACCCTCAATTCTTATATTAAACTAAATGAAAATTATAACACGTGACATAAATTTCAAACATTTTATTTTAAAACATATCATTGACTTTTACTTATCCAGTCCTTAATTTAGTTTTTTAAACATATCTTTTTAATAAAAAGAATATTTACCAGGTATTTTATTCAGAGTTATTGAAAAATTAACAATTTTCCGTTAAGTCTCTATTCTTACTTATTTTGGGTATTATTCTCTTCGTTCGACTAAATTAAACCAGAACGAAAGAATTTTAGAAAAAAACGTGAATGAAAGTTAATATTTTAGTATGCAGTAGAACAAGACACACACTCCTATTTTTTGAACGAGTAAGAAAATCTGTTTAATTTTTTTTCCCTTTTTTTATAGTATTTTTTTCATTATTTGCTAGAGAGACCTGAACTTCGAATTAACCGACTTCGTTTCTTGAACAGGGCTATTTGTGTTGAGAGGTTCTTCGACTATGGACACCCATGTTCTTTCCGCCTCTTCCCACTTCGGAAACGCTTGCTTCTTCCCGTCGTCAACACAACAGGTATCAAGGTCATTTAGAGGACTTGGCAGAATGTGCATCACGGGGCTTCACCGAATTCTCCAGAACATTCAAGGTTAAATCACTAGAGAATGAAGGTCACATACGCAGAGCGGTGTTTACCGATTTCCAGACGGATAGCCTCAGCGAATTTCCTCTTGAAAAAATTCGTAAATATCTTTCGCTTTTTAGACAAACGTTCTCTGGTGCCTGTCCGAGACTCCCACCCCCAACCCAAATCAAAAACAAAGAATATCAAAGTGAAAATAATATATTTTGATGTATAAAGTTAATAGAAGCGGAATATACCCATCTTGTTTGAATTTTTAAAATGCTTAAGCTTTCATCCTATATATATNATATATATATATATATATATATATATATATATATATATATATATTTCGTCTCTCAAGAAACGATCAATAATTTTTTGTTTTATGATTTTCTTATACAATAAAATTAACATTTTATTAGGTACGACAATTACTGATACGGTTTCCATTAAAACTAATTGGGACGTATTAATGTTATTTAACAATTTTCTTTGTGTAGATAAAGTTTACAGCGGTGAAATGAACAATAGCAGTTAGAATAGAGTTTTTATTGTAGCCTTTTGAAGTAATCATAAATAACATATTTGAAACACAGTCAATATGAAGAGATGTTATTTGGTATCAGCTTAATGACATATTTACAAGTATGTACCACCGGAGTCGAGAACGAAGGTTACAATCACATTATTCACTCAAAAATCAGATATTGAAGATACCCATTGTCCGGTGTAGAGTGGGAAGTGAGGGGATAGACGTTTTTCTTGAGTTAATATTAGGTGTTTGAAATTAAGAGAGGAGTTTTAGATGCGCACTTTTCTTCGTTGGGTAAATTAAAGCTCTACGGAAAATTCCCTCACTAGAGTTACTTTAATTGTGGAACTGTCTCCTGCTTATTCTATTCCTATATTTCTTCAACATATTGTTACTTTTAATAACTTTATTCGGTTTAATCATTATTGCTCCACTTTTTTACACCTGCTAAGTGGCAGCAGTTAATATAGACTTTGTAACGATTTTTGGCAATTATCAAGCAACTATAATTCATAAAATATAGAATAAAACAATGAAATTTTTACGCTATGTTCTTATTCTACAGGACTATAAATCCATCAAGTTTCAATTTTTTTGGACCTTCCCCATTAGAGATATTTAACATGAAAAACATGGTTTTCTTAGAAAAAGTACCATTTTTGAAACATGAGAAGTTTTGAAGTATTACTTATCAGTCTTAAAACAGTGTGAATAAACCATCTATAAGCATGTCAATAAGTGAGAAAAAATTTAACATTGATATTGATTTCCTTATAAGATTAAAGAACCTAAAAGTTTGAATTTCGTTTTGTAACTTGCTGAAATACTGCGAGATAGGAAAGATTACTGTATGACACGAAGTACTGCTCAGTTAATGCTCAATTTATTGAAATCAAAATGAAGTGTCTAGAACAATTTGTTCTCAAGATATTGCGGAAGGCCCGAACGACTGTATTTGACAAAAACGGAACATAACTCAAAAACCAAAATTGATCAAAATAAGAACAATACGGTTGTGAACAGTTAAGACATGTAGTTATATGTATGCTAATAATAAAATAAATTTAAAATGGTCGAGCAATAAATTAATTATTCATTGGTTGAGTTAATATGGAATGGTCCGGGACTGAAAGCACACCTGCAACAATGGAAAATAATTGAGTGGAAGGGAAATCCTCTTTCACTTAACTGAAATAAATTGCCGGAAGAGTGGAAATGTCACAATGTATTTCGTTACATCTTTTATCACTGGAATGAGTTGACTGTTGTCTGTGAATGTATGTTTGTTACTAAACAAGTGTATTATGAAGAGAATTTGAAGTTTTCCCGACTGGTTTCTGTGGATGTCATAAGAAGCTTTAGCACCTACAAAACCATTCTACCTCCTAATAGAAACAGATTTATTTTGATGATTAACAGATGCTTAATGTCTTAAGTATAACAGCTTCCTCCCTCTTCTAATGAGTGATGATGATAATATTATTTCTTCAATTAGTCGAGTAAAACATCACCTTTTTCTCCCCTTTTTTACCTTATTTTAGCACCTTTTTCCTCGCATTTTTAATGTGAAATTTGCACCTAAAAATCCTAATCCTGTTAATTAACATAATTTGTTAAGTTTCTAAACCTAGAAAACAGTTTTATTTCGTGTAATTCCTCGGGACATGCATAGGGAATGCATCAGTATAAAATTATAAAGATTGTTTATTTTCCTTTTTCTTTCATCAAACTGGATTCATCTCAGTATTTCCGTTTTTATACTCTTTTATTAAAACATCTGTGAACTATGGGCAGGATCCTATCTGAACGAAACCATTTCTGCACAGACCTACGGAATTTCACATTTCATCGTGAGTCGAGAAACCTGTGCAACTTTACGACATGAACGAAAATTAAATGTATTACGATATTTTTCTAATAAAATATATGCAGACATTCTATTTCATTTTTACAGTGAAAGGAAATAGATCTTCTCCAACTGTCCATGTCTATGGAGACAGGGAATTTTCGGCCGCATATTAGCTGTAATCGGTGCTACTTTTACACAGGTAGGGACTACAAATGTCAAAATTGGACGATTACAATTCTCCAAATTAATTGAAAAATCAAGAAAGAAAGCGAAGAACAGACTTGGAGTAAATATAATAGAATCACAAAGTTTTTAAACAAACGCAGTAAAATGATAACATGTTTTTAGTTCTAAATGCATTATGTCTACACTAGCAAAAACAATTTCGAAAAAAATGAGAACCGATTCTAACAATTAACAAATACATGTATCTCAAGTCATATTTGTTGCTGTTATAGAACAACGAGATACTCATATACAACATTTTAAAACTTATTCAGTTCTGGGGAACCACTAGCACCTCCGACATAGATATCCTACAGATATTGTTATCGAAGTACCTACGTTGAATATTCAAGGACTCCGATTCGTAACTCATGTACTTCTCCACGAATACTTCCAGATGAAAGCAATCAAAAAGGAAACATCTATGAACTTAAATTCAGATTATAATCTTGACCACTAACGCCAACGTTTCGGCAATTTATGTCGCCTTCTTCAGGGTTATATATATAATATTATATTATATGGATAGGGTGTCATATAATAATAATATATAATGATGAAGGCAAAATAAATTGCCGAAACGTTGGCATTGTAAAAATGTGTCATTATTGACCAATCCTCAAAAAACAATACATTTATATGAACTTAAACTATTACAAACGACTGGAGAACCACTCAAACCACCTCGTCATTAACTTTCTTGATAACAGAGAAGAAGAAAAACTCAAACGCTACAAATCCTTAGAAATTAGTCTATAATCAATGGCCTGCGACGCTGTTTACGTCCGACGATCAGATCAAGAAGGCAAATAACAAGAATGACAAAAATCAGTGAAGCACGAAATGTATGCTCGGGATATCCTACAAAGTTCATTACATTTCTCCGGGTTTTCATGAAGGTACTATAAAGAGATTAACTTTGACCAGTTTTGATAACGAAAATAAAGTTTGTCTTAACTATCTTAAAGGTAACTTAAATGTTTTAACGACCAGACATCTACACAAGTCTCTTCAAAGATTGTTCTACTATGAGGTCCAATTAGCTTGGCGTGCGGCTTACACTCTACAAACTCAAACGACGCTAAATAATATTCGAGGAAATTTGGTGAGATGTGATATAAAGCGGATGTTTTAGAAAGTGGTCAACATCTTTTACCTCTATATGAAAGATACTTCATTTGGATTGGGGTTATGTTGGAGTAAAATTGTCAAGTCTTCCAACCCCGGACGAGATGGTCAAGGTCGAGGAAATACAATGCTGCAGTCAAGTCTCTGTATTTTCAATGTTACAGAAAATAATGGACACGATGTTCGCCACACTCTAGCATCACGAAGAACATTTTCAGACACTTTTGCGAGAAGAAATAAAAGTTAACCATTATAAGAAAGGCAAACTCTGTCCAAGGGTCTCTCCACTCAATCACGCATTTGGAAGGAGTTACAGTGCCTAGGCGAGACTGCCCTTGCTTGGACAGACGCAATAAGAACTTCTTCCTTGGAAGACGCCGGTTGGCGCCGTCGCACTAACCAGCGATCGGCAACTGGGTGCACTTCCTGCGTCGCCAACAGCCGTGGGAGGGGGCTGAAGCGGGAGGAGGCGGGGGCGTCGCCCGTAGCCGCGGAAGCCGTCACTCCCCCCGTCTCTGCCACCTCCACCGCTGCCACCGCACCAGGTCGCATGAAGGTGACCGCGAGGGCGACCGTGCGCGGGAACCGGTCCGCGCGTCCCCCCTTCCCATCCCTTCATCACGAGTATCACTATCCCCACCCGCCGCACCGGGGACGCAGTGAGGCGCGACGTTCCCCGCTGCCGCTGCGCCACCGACGGTGCGGCGCGTTGGCCGGAGAGAAACTCCTCAGCTGGCAGGGAAGCGGGGGGAGGGGGGGGGGAGACGGCGGACTGGCTCGTCAGCACATGGGGAAAACACCGACGGGCCGAGAAAGAAGGCGTAGTTGTGGTGGCGGTGGCTCGCACAAACCGGAAAGGTCTGCTTTACCTCTCAACCACCTGCTTCCGCGTAGATTGGCGAGAACCTGGCGAGCGATCGACTTGGGCCTTGTGGTCTCCATTTGAGCAAACATTACGACTGTACAAAGTGACAGGGTCGCCCAAGGGGTCTGCGGCTCATCTGCATTTCCTCTTCCCTTCCGCAAATCTCTGCTCAATATCAGTCGACAAAGTAACGAATTTTTGTACCAGAGTATGTCTCCTTTTATTTAGATACACGCCCTTCTATTGAAGTTCCAATTATTTTTTCCATACGTCGCAACAATAAAATCAATTTTTAAAAGCTGAAGGACTTTCTAACAGAAGTCAGCTGAAATTCATCCTTTCCGTATCTGAAATCGGCTGGTGAGACATTACAGGAGCATGCATTATAAGACGTAAAAACTATTTTTAATACAAGTCAAGAAGTACCATGAAGTTGTTTTCGTTCGCTAAGAAACTTATCCACAGTCCTCTGCTGGTCGAATGGGACGACGAGATCGTGCATTCCCTGAGGGTGTGGATTGTCATGGTTCAGTTTCCCTTCCAGGGAAGTGACGAACTGGATTCTATCCACTTCTTCGAGTGTTCATCTCTACTAACACTTAAGTCAACGCAACAATTTTGATAGTACGATTTTAAAGTATCACGATTTTAAAACATTTTAGTGAGTGTTAGTTCTGCTTTTGCCCGAAATTTTGAAACGAAAATCGTAGCGAGAATGGGCCAGAGGTAAATGCTAAGCGCAAAAAGAACAAGATTTATAGTGACGCGAATTTCGCCTTTGCTGGAGACGCCACTGAGTTTACTCTCCAGGTAATCACAAGTTAGGTGAGGGATTTATGGATGAGATGAAATGGTCCGAATTTCAAAAAAAAATTCATCACTGAGAAGAAAAGAAGAAAACGAAGTGAATTTTATTATTATTTGTTGAAAAGAACGTATCGTCACTGTCTAAAAAGTTTCATCTACAGATTTCGATGAGTCTTCAAATTAGAGAGCGAAATGATTATATTGGTATTCTCTGTGTATATTGTATTCCAACATGTTAAACTAAGCAAACCAATTATTTTATGCAGATATGAAATATAAAAAAGTGTTCAACCAACTTTTAAATGACCAAATAAAACCTTTTCTTCCACATCGAAGAGACATTATATTATAGGTCATTTTATACGCACTGAATATTTGTGAAACGTTTCCTTGTAATTAAAATTATAGGTTTGAAATTGAAGCAAAGACCAAATGATTATAGGGCAGTTGCTTCGGAGTTTACAGGTAGTTGAACATAGTGCGAACTATTTGCCAGGGGAGATGGTATTGTGTTTGTAATATATCGGGAATATTAGTGATTGAGTTTATTGTGTTTCTCATTGTGAAGTTGTCTTCTATGAAGTTGAATGCGCAACATAATGTGTCGGGGAACGTTTCAAACACGCAGTCACATATTTCGAGTCAATTCATGTTTTGTGTATCTCTCTACCTCCTTGTGGATAGTCCGTCGTCCTCGAGGATGCCACTTCAATGCCGGCTTTTCAATGCTCTTAGCTCGTTTCCGGAGCGACCACACGTACGTCCGGATTTCTAAATCTACCACTATCTCACCTGGAAGTTCCATAGATCATCGTTAAGAATATTTAAAGGCCAAACAATTTGATTTTCCGTATACATTTTTAAATAAATACGAGTATATGAAGTTAAGACTTAAATGGTATTCTTCGAATACTAGATCTGTGTGCCGCAGAGGATGTCTAGTCAACAGTTTTAAAAATAATGTTTTATGATAAGAATATTTGTGCTAGGTTTATATAAAATCCTTTTATTTTTCAATTTTGGATGATGAAGTACAAAGGTAGCAGTAATGACTACATTCTTACAATGGTCAGAATATTTTATTTTGTACTTAGGGAAGTAGGTACAATTGGTACCCGATTGTGGATGTTGAAAGATATTTTCTAGTTTTACATGAAATTAGTTGTTTTTTAAATTTGTCTGTATGTTCTTATCGCATAACAGCGCAATATTAAATAAAACAATGTTAAATTGTATGTTTAGCATTTACTCAAATCAGAGCTGTATACAATCCGTACGGTTCACGATAAGCATCCCCTAAAAGATGTTAATACATTCCGCAATACACGAGTGTGTTAAATGAAGTGTTCAGTGAATGTTGGCAATTTGAATTTTTGCGCAACATCTTGTAGTACAAATTACTAAATTTGAACAAATATAAAATCCACTTCAGTTATCTTAGGTGACGGAATTGTGAAGGAGATGTGTAGGGTTGCCTGGGAACGTACGGAGTCGAACTGTATGGAATAGGTGAGGTAATCTCCAGCTGATTATCTTGCTTAGTTCGGTCGAGCAGGGTTTGAACATTTTACCACGGTCTATGGCTCAGCAATGTGGTATACGAACAACCCAGAGTAATATATATTTCGATCTTACAACGCGCTGTATCAGACTTTTTAATTGCATACTTTATCCACTAAATTTGTTTGAATGTACAGAAGAAGTAAAACTCTTTATACAAAAAAATATATCACCAGCTACAGTATGGTTGTAAGAGATATAGCTTTGATTGCTAATACGTATTTAAAAATATCGGAATACTTAGTAAACCAATTAATTCACTGTTCCGTGCAAACAAAGGATTACGGTATACGTTTTTACCTACTTGCTGGTCGCTACTTGGGTCTGTAGAAAAGGTGCCACTGCGATAGTTGGTTGACTTAGTAATATAAACGGGTGGCGGCGTGTTTAAAGTTCAGAGGACATTCGCGGGGCTAGCTTTATTCCAAGAGTATATTAGCTCGTAGGTGATGGACGGCATCATACATACCAAATCAAATACTAAGGTGTTTTGCAGTTTGTCTTCATTTTGTTTGTAGTAGTTTTTGAATTGTTTAGCAAAAGCATTTTCGACCCCCTATGTGGACGGTATCAGTCTGTGAAATATTAAGTATGATACAACAGTTACAAATATTGATAAATGAATGTATAAAATTAAATAATGATAAAAATAAAATATCAACGTATTGGAAAGACTCGTGGTCCTAGAAAATGTACAAAATGAAATAAAAGTATCAGAACAAGGGAAAAACAGTAAACTGAACACGTACTTGCGAATCGTTCTAAGCGTATCGACAAAATGCGAGGAGACTGGTGAGGAGAACAGCTCTTATCTTACTCTAAATTTTACATCAATTTCAACCTAATATTTTTAATTATTTCTCGTGTTTTTTAATTGAAGAATTTCAAAAAAACAATACAATAAATATGCATTAAATGTTTTTTTCGAAAAAAAGAGAACATGTTGCCTTTGGTAAAACTAAATGTTTCATGTACCAAACCGGTTTAATTGTGAGGTCAAGAGAGCTCACTGTGTTGTACATTTCGCTTTGTAATAACTCACTAAGTGTATGATGTTTTGTCTTTAATACTCAGAATTTAGTATACATTTTTGTTATATCATTTTAATGTAGAATAAATGGGCCCTATACAGTATGTTTTGTTGTTTATTTCTCACATTGCCCGGTTGATCAATATTTTCGATTATCCGGATCACAGTCGATCCCAGTTAGACCGGATAAATAAGGTTATGCTGTACTCTTTTTGCTGTGACATTAGCAAACGCTGATGAACTACTAGATACGCTTCCCAATTCTTTACTATTTCGAGTAAGTTACATTTTTATCACAATTATATTGAATCTAGTGATTCAATATAAGAAAAATAATGAAGAAAGTAGCAGTACATGTGAACGGCAGTTTTGAATATGTGCCCGACTCTCCTACAGACCGAACATTAAACGAAATGATGCTGGATCTCACGACCAGGTTGTCTACAATTTCCAATGAGTGCTGTCCATGCGAACGGAAGATAAATAGAACGCGTTCTCGTTAGGACTCGAAAATCAATTGTCGTCCGTTTCATTAGTTCGTTTACTTTCTGTTATCCTCCTCAAAACGGTATCTCTGGACTTTCATATAAATACAAATACATTGTTCAAATAAATGAGACACATATTAATCGTAAGTACACACCAATGTGCGTACTCACATATGCACATCGAATTTATACATATTTTTTTCTAAGAATAATTTACAAAGAAATAATTTAATACACACATATTAATGGCAATTATTTTTTACATTGAAGAAATTTTTTTCAAGGTAATATACTTAAAAATTGGTAACAATATTCAATTACTTTGTTAGACTTTAAATAGTTATGAGGAAATTCTAAATATTTTGTAATAATCAGTTAAACTGATTTATCCACTATGGAATATTTTACGCTAATTAAATTGTCATTTCATCAGAGTCATTTGAGACAAATTCAGTAACATGCATGAGTCATTTTTGACCCTCGAGTTGCCAGCTTCATACGAAACAACGCACTTCTGCGACGTACGTTAGACAATTTGTCGTTGTAGAAGTCGTTGGCCAAAAATAGATTAAAGTTGACACAGACCGATAATATTGATGCACGACGCTTTGTTTGTGCGTTGCCATAAAAACAATAGATTTCTTTGACGGATCTATAACGACATTTTAAACACTCGCGTGACCTCAGCCGAAAATAACCGAAATAACCACAACACTGGACATTTCCTATAATTGGACAGTAGAATTATTTGGAAAGCATAGAAAAATACAAGTGGATAGCTTGTGAACTCTCTCTTCAGAAACAGAACGGAGAAGTCTGAATTGCTATAGGAGAATCTAAGTAACTATGGAGAACGACAACAGTTTGGTTAGAACCCATCATTCTGAACTACTATCGGCTGCGAGGACGCCGTACTGTATTCGTTAAGGTAGTTCTGCCAACAGAGGACTAATTTTTTTTATATTCTTAATATTCGCATACATGGATGCAAATATATGTGCTGATAACGATTTTAGCATTTAAAATACATATTACCAACCATTTAAGCAATATATAGACTATTTCATACTTGTGAAATAAATCACTTGTGCTGAGAAAAGAATTAATTTTCGAAAATTTCTTCCCGTATATTTTTAATCGATGAATTTTTTCGAAAAAAATCGAAAACATATTTTTTTTAGTCTTTCTTTATAGATATCACTGAACATTTCCTATAAAATTTTATTCACAGTTTTAGTCCCGTCCGCCATTGCGAACTACGCCACGAGCATATAGGCTAATGGCAGGTAATACAGGTAACGGCATATAGTCTGCTTACGAAGTCCAGCGACGTCATTGTTTTTATAACTTTATTCATAGATAACTTTTTTGTAACAAATTAGATTGTCGAGATTGTCCTTCCTAGTTAATTCATTAAGCTTACAAAGTAATTTAAATATAAACAAAAAAGATACTTCGACTTTTGAATATGACTAACATTACTCGGCAGAACTTTCGTAACATTGAGTTGAAAATTTGAAAGTATTACTATGGTTTATCGACACCATTTGCTCGCATTTCGACAGCTGAGAAACACGAGTAAGGACGTGCGAGGTGGTCATTTTCCCCCAGAAATGGTTTATCATAATTCGGCCCTCCGTAGTTTGAAGTACGATTCCCGTTGAAGTCTGAAGTAAAACTCTTCGCACACAAAGATACTGGAGGTAGAAACTGATATCAATGGAAGTACAGGAAGGCGTTATCATACGATAACAGAGAGATATATTCTAGATTGCTTCTTCGTCGATGAGAAAATGACAAATGCCACGACGTCCAGTGCGCAGTATCTTCAACGACGCACTGTGGAGTATTTGCCCTCCAAATGCGGACAAAACTATTTTTCAAGTTCTTTTTAGTCAAATGTACTAGTAATTCCTTAATATCATATATATTGGCAAAATCTGTGTTAATAATAGTATGTTAGTGTATATTGACATTTTTCCATGGACGTTTTTAATTTATACAAAAATGATTTTCCGTAAAGTTGAATTTAAAAAAATAAATTGCGATTTTAATTTACTAAAAGTGATATAAAATGATATAACGAATGTAAAAAAGAAGAAACGTGTAGTAGCTGTATTTTTTATTATTTATACATTAAAATACGTTGATCAATGAGTCAATTTGATTCTTCGCAATTCTGGATATCATCTTCACTCTTGTTCTGTAGATTACTGATAGATACTGTAGATTGTATTGAGAGATCGCTGATATTGTTCGATGATGCGAAAACGTTCTCGTCGTGTATATCGTGTACAATGATCGTGTATAAGGAAAAAAATTATTCATGACGATGAACAATTTCAAAACTTACCCCTAGCAATGGTTGCACAATTACCAAAGAAAAAACTATCCAGCTCTCTCGTTGCACAATGTTCAAACATTATTTTAAAAGTTCACTTCAGAAAAAAGAATTTCACTTAGTAACCTATCTTCGCAATTTATCTCAAAGCACTACAAAACTTAATCCACGTGTAGGGAGCGCACTACAGGATATGTGTACAATACGGTGGCTTTCCGTAATACTATTCCTGTGCTGGACATAGCTTCGCTGTGAGGACATTATGGAGTTTATCATTAGACGCCTACGAAACGTTCATGTTTTCAACAGACGATCCTCGTTGAAGTAATAACATCGTTGATACTTCTTCTCGAAGGGAACTTACTCCCTGGAGACAGTGAAGGGCGTTGAATGGAAGAGTCCGCAGATAACTCTAGACTAATACAATGAGCGAGTGTTGGGTAAGCAGCACAGAACACTCAAAAAATTATTTTCTTTCAATAACCTAAGTTTACAATGGTCACAAATTAAAATCCTCTATCTGTAATATATCGACAGTTCACCTTAATACAAATTCCACCGTCCTCCAAGGGGGTCTATTTCCATTTGTGCCCCTCCCGCCGCCCAATCGGGCGGTCCCTTCAAATATTTCAAATCAATTAGATGTATAAACAAGAATTTCATTATTCTTCAGTAGAGTTCTTCATAAAAATTTAGTGTTTAACTTCAGTATTTGTAAACACGCTTCGTGAACGAAATCAAGCTTCAAAAACGCAATAATTTTTTAAATAATCATTAAAAAGCATTGGGCAACTTTGGGCAAAGTTTTTCTGATGGAATCATTTCTACATACATCGTATATTAATGCTGTGGTCTCAAAGACACGCCACAGGCTCCAACATACGCTTAAAAACCTACGTCATATGAACTTCCGAATACATTTCTTAAAAAAAACTTTTTCAAATAAATATACCTTACAAAGAGAGATAATTTTAATTCTAGTGATAAAAAATAAAAGAACATATCTTTATTTATCCCTGTGGAAAAGTCATTCTAGTGATCCATACGGGCAGTATAAATTCATTTCTAATACGTTACATACGCTAAGAACAGTAATTTAAGGACATCTGCAAACGTACGAACCTTACATTCAATCGGCGATTGCAGATGCCAAATTTAACTAATTTTCCGGAAATTAACATCGTTAGACGCGCCAATTAATCAGCTATTCGGTGATATAAAATTTAATGTTGTAAAACAAATTTGATTTTTTTTCCTTTTTATCCGGGTATTGGCCTCAAATACTCCACTGTGCGATGATGCGAAAGATTGCCAAACAACAGATGGAGAATAATAATAAAAAATATCAATTTCGAAAACTTTGTACGAAAGTTTTACTAAGACTCGCAAGCACATCTTTATCAAAATACGACTAGTATATGTATAAAAAAAATATTTGAAAAGTACAGTAAATTGATGTTGTAGTCAAGGAGTACTGAACGACAGTCAACTAAGCCTTATTTCACAAAGTTCTCAATGTCTCGACTTAGCGCATTAGGCAAGCAGACTATCACTCGACTATCACTCTTGAGTCGGATTTGTCGTGCTGGACAAGGCGGGTCTACAGCAGTTTCTCTCGGGCAGGTACTATTTCTCCTGCTCTTTATCATCCACCTTTCATACATTTAGAACACACAGAAGTCTGCGCGCGATAGGGGTAATCGCTTGTGGAACTCTTCCGCTACAGTTTCCCCTCAACCAAGTTCCACCACATTTTCATCAGGTGAGAAGTGTTTACTTTTAATTTAGAGACCATCAACCGTAATTTGCTTTCCCAGTTTGGTAAGGAATTAATGAAGCTTTGATATAATAAGTTAAATTTTAAGCGTTAACCGGTTTCATTATTCGTAATCAACATTATTATTCGCTCCGCCGAATTTCGCGTTCTTCAAGTGAAGGACATTCATAATGCCCAAACATCTTTTTAGCGGTTTTTATCACAATACACCACTGCTCCCGTGAATCAGAAATCGATAAAAA